>VWYI01037518.1:0-108645 GCA_013399455.1 Anthoscopus minutus | reverse complement strand
GAGTACATCCACATGGGAACAACTGTAATACAAATAATAAATTCCCTTTTTCCCCAGCCGGCAGGGTCTTATTGTGTTAAAAACCACTGCAAGTCTTTACCAGGAAGACCATTCATATTATTATATTATTAGTTTTTTCTTATTCCCAAATTAAACTAGGTGTATTTTTTTTTCCATTTTAAGATACTAAATGGAAGTGTTATTTCTGTAATATTTTTTAAGTATATAATAGTAATAAACGAAACAGATTCACTAAATGCTTTTTTTGGGAGTGAGTTGTTTAAAAAAGAAATACAATTACCCTGGTTGTCCAGTTGCAGTAGGAAATGAATCTGCATCTATCATCAGCACAAAAAGAGACAAAACCTATCTACTACTGTATTCCCCTGAAAGCATGAGTCACAGACCTATTGAGAACAAAATATGGATGTCAGATGGTAGCCCCTCAGGCTGTCTGGCAACCTGCTTGCTGCTCAGAAAGAGGTAGCAGCTGCTTCAAATAAGACTAATAAGGATGATAGAAAAACCTATGCTGGCCTTCACAGATCCACACCTGAAGAAAATAGGCAAGGCAGGCTGTATTTGAACCTCAGGAAAGAAGTAAATCTTAGTAAATAGGCTTGGAAGCAAGTATTGGTGGGTAACCTTCATTTATGGAGAATCAAGAATAAATCAGTCCTCCGATTAATTTTTCTCCTTTTAAAATTGAACTTTAAGTCCTATAAAAAATAGAAATATTTGATGCTGTTTTACACTGTCCTACATTATATTTGGGTTCTTACAGTGGGAATTTAAAATGAGTTAAGAGAATTCAGCTGCCCACTTTGATAATCCCACTCTGCTCAGTAGGCAGCTGGTGCTGGAACGCTGTGAAGAAGGGAGGGTCACATGCAGAAATCCACCAAGATACTGCAGGAACTTCAGTACCAAAAGCTGTCAGTTACTGGAGGCAAAAGGTCAAAAGATGGACCAAAAGTTCTGTGTTATTCTAGATTTCATGGTATTCTGTGAAGTACTGAAAACAAAAGGGTTTTTGGGGTGGTTTTTTACTTAAAAAAAGACGCTTTCTTGAGCAGATACTTTCAATTACTGGATCAGTCAGTAACAGTGTCTATAGAAGTACAAGTGAGTGGAGGAGGAAAAGCAACCTGTGGCTGACAACTGAATTACTTTTAAAGAAAACTACAGTTATGGTAACACACAAAATATTTCTAAAACTTGAACTGATTTCACAAATTAGCTTCAATAAAATGTAACCAAAAAAATGTAATATAAGTCTGAGATTAGAAATAAACAAAAGCAATCATTAGTTTTTTAATTCTTTATGTTCAAAATTATTTTTATTATACTTTTTTTTTTCAAGCCTTATCCTCTTAAAACAAAAATCCCTGTCAAAAGCAATGTTTCGTTTAAACGAAAGTGTTTTCAAAAAAACCCTCTTGATTCATTGAGAAGCTAAAATAAATCTTGGCTTGCCCCAAAAGTTGCTTGTCGAGTTATTCCCAACATGTAGAGTGGCCTAACTAGGCCAACCCCCTGAGTTCTTTTTTTGTTTTATGAATGAAGCAGAGGAACTTCTTGTCGGTCTTCAGGGATTGTTTATTATATCTTATCATAAGTTCTGAGCCATAGATGGTTCAGGCTGTGCTCTCTTACAAACACGAGGCCATTCTGCCCTCAAGGAGACAAAATGTCCCCTTATATACAAAACAAACAATCCAATTATTTAACACTATGTATTCCAAAGATCTATTATTATTACTTTTCTACCAAGAACTAATTATTAATCCATTCACCTAACGTGGCACTGTGGCAAACTCTACCCAATAAGATTGTGCTCTTAACAGAAAATGGAGTAAGTGGAGAAGAAGGGAAACTGAGGCAATGCCTACAATCCTCCATCTTGAACCCTCACTTACACCCATAGTGTATAAAACCCAAATAATACGTTGCCACTAAGCAATAACTACTAACTACACTACTATATAATTCACACTTGGGTTGTTTCCAGCTCCTCAGAAAGCTTTCTCCATGGATGGAGGTTGAAAGGAGCTTTCCTGAGGGTCAGGAGTCCTCAGGACAGGCAGAGAAATATTGCCTCCATCCTGGGTTCCCACAGGTGCTTTGTTTTTGTCATTTTCAGAACTTCTCGGTAGAGAAAAAGAAACCTTTATTCATACAGCTGTAGTGAGGTAGAGGGGGAGAAGTGTGGTGCTGAAGAGGAAACATGCTGAAGCCTCTCTCTAGAGATGCTGCAGCCAATGTATTTCAAGGTCTGTTATGCCCTAGCTGTTTCCTTTGTCCTTCCTTATGAAAGATTGTAATCTTCTTTCTTATTTTTGCTCCCCCTGCACACAAGACAGCAGATCCTAAAAAATGAGAAGTAGCAACAGACCCTGTAAAGCAAGCACTGGGTGTCTCAGGCCAACCCTGGCAGAAGCCTTCACGTGTGTGCAAACAGAGATTCCAGCAGACACTCGAGCCTGTAGGACATTGGTAATTTAGCAGGCTGAAATAAAATGAAGGACTACCAGATCATCATTAAAATGATTGGGCATTTCTCACTCCTTCATAAACCCAGATGTAAACTGTACCTGGCACAACAACACCTCTGCTCAGGTACTGCTCTGACACCCAGAGAAGCTCTTTCTTTGAAGAATGTTATTTTCAAATTGAGGTCAGATCCAAAATATAAGGTTCAATCTAGATTAAAAGGTTCAACTTGTCATGTTCCTTTCCATGACTTTACTTGCTTTCCTGTTATTGGTGACAGGTCTCTCAATAACATTTAAATCTGCAAAGAGAGTGGAATATCTAGAAATATGAGTTTTAACATTCAACCACTCTACTGCAGGCTTCCCCTCCTGAACTCTGGGAAACTGAAACCCTCCCTTCAGCTCCCAGCCTGTAAGGTAGACACAGTATTATAGTTTCTTCCTTTTTTTATTTTTTTTTCCTGCTTCCTTATTTGGTATAGAATATTGTTTGCAGCAGCCACTATTAAGGAAAATTTTAGACCACCTTCTCCGGAGGGCTCCTTAACTGCCTCAAAAAATGTGACAGGAAGTGCCTTGTTCAGGCCCAAGTCAGGGCTTAAGCTCCTTGCAAATGTGTACATTTGAGAATTTAAATAAAAGCAAGCCTCTTGACAGTTCACCCACGGCTGACAGAATCTGTAGAAATTGTTAAAATAATATTCTAAATCAAGTCATAAAAATATATTCAACAAAACTGTGTCAAAATCTCATAAAAATAGGAGAGTGTCTTAAATGTCAAAAAGTATTTAAATGCTAATGAATGTCTGTTTCACATATAAATGAGCAAGACAATTTAGGGAATAAAAGTGATCTCCTTCCTCCATGCTACTGATTATGTGCCTGTAACACCTCAGTGAATAGGATACCTACCACTCACTTCTTCAATCAGGGTTTTCACTCATTATGGGTATTCTGAGATACCTTTCAAGCATCAACATGTATGTTTCAAACATGGAAGAGCTGTGATGGCTGAAGGGGAAGCTTGCTATCTGTTCAGATAATGAACAGAGTGCTAAATGCAGCTATTATATTAAATCCCAGAAGAAACTCAGCACTATCATCCAAGTGATATGACATACATTTCTTTTACAAAAAGCTTTCAATACCTCTCTCAATTAGTTAATGAAGAAGTGAAAAAACCTGACAAATTATAGCAGTAGCACAAAAGTAAAAATATGACATCCTTGATTCAAATTATCTGTAAGATGTTATTCATACTAATTCTTGTTTTAAGAACTTTCATGTTTAAAGGTATCCTGGTTATCATGCCTGTGTAGAGGGTCCTTTTCTTCCAATTCCCTGTCTGGGAAAACTGGGAGACTGGGAAACTCTCCTGTAGGTTTTATGAAAGAAAATTCTCCTGAGGTTTTACAGAAGAAAGGATTCATCCAGAAGTTTGTTCCAAAACCACTATTGAAAAGAACTCTACAAATACTAGAACTTCCAGTCCCAAAAATACCATTTTTTCTCTGAAAAATGCTTGGATATGTGCTTGGATATGCATATATTTCTATGATACAGCCATTTTCTCAAGGCAAATTTAGTGTGTACATGTCTTTCCAGCCCAAGCTTTGCTGGCTCTCAGGCTACACCACATGTGAGCTGGTTAGGAGGGACAAAACACAGCTCTACAGAGCCCTCCATCTCTCCAACAGAATGATTTTATTGATAAAAATAGAAAACCCAGGGTCCAGTTCAACACTGAAGCATTACTCCTGCAGACTCTCACACTTGTGTTTCTGTGTGGTAAAACATGCAGTGCACAGAGAATTTTCTCAGATGCTGTTGAAAAATATTCTTCTGCCATGAGCTGGATGGGGATTGCAGTCAGTACCTCAATAATATCGATTTTCTCCCCTTCTCTTTCTGGGATATTTGTTGTCTGGGCTTTGAAGTTCTATTCTCTCATCTCATAGAAAAGCCAAGAGCCTCCCTCTCTTGCAAGGAGGCAAACTGAAAATTGTAAAATCAGAAAGGTGAAACACTCAAGTTCTAAGCATTTAAACATTTGAATTACCACTTAGGTGTAGACATATTACACTTAGAAGTTTACTGATTCAGCTGTAACATTAATGTAAATGCACAAATCACAGGCAGTGACAAAAAACCTGGATGCCCATGGAATCCTTTCAAGTAGAAACACTAAAGTTGATTTTCTTTTTCTTTCTCATTTGAAGATTAAAAAGAAATTCAATCTTGTACTCCTCTAAAATGAAAATTCCTTCTGATTATTGTCACAATTTCAAAGGTACTTAAACTTCCAGCCCATGTAAAATTCATGCTATAGGAGACCAGAATTTTAGAAAAATTAATAAATATCTAATTCTCAAAAATTACAGCTTCAGATAGGCCACATATTAATAGTTATCTGCACAGAACTTATCTCTTCAGCCCTGATATGTAAATGGATGCATCTAATTTTTAAAATATTTTCTATTCAACATGTAAAAAATTATGAGGGTTCCTTTTCCAACCTTAATTTTATAACTTGAAATAAAGCAAAAGTTGAAATTTTAATGTTTCATAGTTTTGTAGGTTTTTTTTTGAAAGAAAATATTTTTATTTCAGTTGAGTGAAATAAAAATATGTCCCAATGTTTCTCAGTACGGCTGATGGATCAAAGCTAAATTGCCTAAAACCATTTTGCGATTAAATGTGCATTTGACTAATAGATTCTTTCTTTTCTAAACTTTTTGTAGACAAAACAGAGGCAGGTGTTTTGACTGCTCAACTAATCACAGAATCACAGAGTATGTGGAATTGGAAGGGACCTACAAGGACCATCTTGCCCAGCCCCTGGGCACGCACAGCTCCACCCCAAAAAATCCCACCCTGTGCCTGAGATCATTTTCCAAATGCCTCTTGAACTCCCTCAGGCTGGTGCTCTGAACACAATCCCAGGGAGCCCATTCTAGTGGCCAAACAACTGGTCGAAAAACCTTTCCCTGATATCCAGCCTAAACTTCTGGCCATTCCCTGTGGTCCTTGTTTTGATTCTTTTGTGTTTTGAGGGCACTGTTTTCAACATGAGGATATAGATGTATATATTCTGGTGTAGTCTTGTATACAAAAGGCATCTGGTTTGATGCTGGGTCAGTGAAGGAAAGTGACTCATCAGGAATTATGCAGTTCTGATGACTGCTGCAGAGCAATTCAAAACTCACAGGTAATATCATAAGGAGCCAAATTTATCAATACAAATCAAATTCTTCAGAAATATGTGATCAGCCAAAACAACATCCCTGCTCCACAAGAAAGTTTGGAAGGGGGTGGCTTTCTATGGCTTTAATCTCTGGTGTCTTGTTCCACTAAAGGCCAAGATTTATGGGATTTTGAAAAAACAAAGCTTTCCTGTGTCGCCCACAACTGAATTAATTCATTCATTTTTTTGCACAGCCAAAATCTTCACTTTTGGCACTCCATCCTACAAAATAGACCAAATGCAGAACACAGAAACCCATGATCATCAATTTTGAATTTCCAGCCAACAAAACCCACTGTGACTATTGTATCAGACAGCTGGCTTACCGTGCCTAACATACCAGCGTAGCATAGTACATCATACACAGGAATTATAGCAGCAGGCATCAGTGAGAAGTTACTTTTCAGCATTAAATATGTACAGCTCTCTCTAGACATCCTCCTCCATCTGTGTAGATGTTTTCCTTCTACTACTGGTTCTGCAAGCTATGTACTTGAGTATCCTAAATATTATACAAGTTGCACTTTACATTCAGAACTATAAAAGCAAACTTTTAGAAATGGAAACTGTCAAATAATTTTTTCAACATCCTTATTTCTGCCATTGTTCTATGTGAATTTAAAGATTCTTTAAAAATAAACCATTTTTATCTCCTTTTGCAAAAGAAGCCTGTATTTCTGAATGTTAAAAAAATACAAATAAAACACCTTTTTTATTTCTGAAGCTGAAACATCTGAATCTCAGCAATAATTAATACATGGAAGTGTATATAACACAAAAGATCATTATCACAAGATCTAAAGTGAGTGAACATATGGTGGTAAGTCAAATAGCACAGAAATAGTATAACAACACCAAGTCATTAGGTAAACAGAGAGGAAAGGAAAGTAACATTGCATGAAATAACTGGTGACAGAATAGCATTTATGAGCTGAGTTTATGTTTAACGATGTTTCTTTCCTATGGGGCAACCAAGGGTAACATATGATGCCAGTGATGTGGACATAATTTGGGCGCACTTTTCTAATTAAGTAAAATGCCCTTCAAAGCAACGGTGAGAAGATCACAAAAGTCAAGTGCTGCTCTTTAGATTCAGACTTGGGAGTTCAGGACAATCCAAAGCACAGAGAAGGTTAATGTGTTGTCCTCCCCATCACCCCACCCTTGGATGCTTGCTGGATCCAAGCAAATGGCCCACAGGATTACAAAGAGGCAGCTCATTAAACCATTGCTGTACTCACCAGGACACCCAAGATCACAGAGTCATAGTGGCATGCTGCAGACTGATACTATAATTGACAGAGATGCCCTAAAACAAGTGCATTGCTCCAGGATTCTGGGCACATTAGATTTGGGGAACTCAGGAGCTGGGCAATGCATTGCTGAAGTATAGGATGACATTACAGTGAAAGGATCCTGAAGCATTAGAATATGTCAAACACTTTGGATAGTAACCCTCTCAAATTTTAATTTGGCACACTGTCAACTATGACTGCCAGCTCTGAGAAGGAGGAGGGGAAGGACTGATATCAGTAGAAAGGGTGCTGCTTAGGATTGTTTCTTGAGAGATAAAAATAGCATGAAGCTGATTGGAGTAGCTCCAGGGAGAAATAACATTGCCTACTGAAATCTAACAGAAATAGCCTGTACAGTAGTTTCACCATGTCACAGCGTGCATGGTGACAGTGCACAGAGGGTATTTTTATGCAGAAAATTACTGAGAAGCAGTAGGAGCAGGAGACATGTTACAAGATCAACATGACAAAGTGAGCAATTAGGCTTTCATGGAACTGAGGACAGAATTTTTCTGCACGCTGTCATCAGCTCTCAGGGCTAAGGCTGATGCTTATGACCTTACAGAGGCTGATCACAACAGGCCATGCTGGGTCAGGACCTATTGAGTTGCTTCCTTCAGTGGAGGTGATGGAGTTCATTCCAAATGTAGCTACTCTGAGGCATTAAACAAATAAAACATAGTATGCATTAAAATAACACTATTAAGGTTACAAAGGTTACAGAGTCAAGCATTCAAAAGCTACTTCTGCAGACTTAATTCAGTCTCCATTGTTTTTCTCCATCTTACCACGACTCTATACATAATACTAGACTAACTCTTCTACACCATAAATTTGCCTTACAGAAAATTTTGTTCAGTCTATCACAACAGTAGGCAAGATCTTGTAGAAAATATTACATGTACAGTATGAAAGAGCTTATATCGGCATTATCTGTTCACCATTTGTTTGATCTTCATGGTTCAGGTTTGTGGTCCCAGGATACTTTACTGAACAATATGCAAACTGCTCAGACTTAATCCCTGTCTTTTTGACTCAGTCTAGTGTAAGAGTACCTTAGGTGTCTCAATGAGGCACCCAAATTCAGAGGTTATGCTCTCAGTGGCAAAAGAAAGACCAACTCCAGCTACAGGGAGATAGAAGTAGTGACTTGACATTTAGTTCTGAACTCAGAAATCCTCCTCTGTAAAGAGATAAATAAACAGGAGAGAAAAATTTGCCTTAACTTCAATTAAAAAAATCTGAAATCACTGAGAAAGTAAGTCTACTACCACTGAAATAAGCAGTTGTATATATTCCCTTCCCTGTTAAGCTTCATTTTTGTCATAACTATCACCAATATAAATGTTGGCTTATGTTTACTGCTATCAGGAAACTCCATTATAAGCCAGTAAACAAGCTAGACATTCTCATAGTTATAACTTAATTGCGTCTTCTGGGAAGGGAATTGTTATCAGGTCAGGTTTTCTGAAGTCACAGAATTAACAAATTTCTGTCATTAAGCCTTTCTTAACACAACCAGTGTTTGAACAGAAAACCCATTGGCAAAAGCTACGGGTACTGGTGAAAGCAGCTATGTCACTAAATCAGCATTTTTCCAACATTTGATTGAGTGACATTTGACTAGGCTTTTTTTTGGAGGTCTTATACCGCTTTCTCTGACATTCTTGGGTCAAATCTGTCCCTCATCTACAAAAAAAATTCCAAGGTTGAACTGTGGTCAGCTGGACACTGCTGAATTCTTACCTCAGACCTCATGGTATGTTTGGGAACAAGTCTGGTAGCTCGGGTAAACAAAATGGTCTTAAATTTTGTTTAGTCCATGACCCCAAAGAAACATTAGCTGAGAATAACTTACAGGCAGAAATATTTTGTCACAATAATTTTGTAATATAAAAAATAAAACCCACAGGAAAACCAAAATCCAAAAGAGATGACCATTTATAACCATGATCATAGTTACAAATCAAAAGAAATAAAATCTTTGTCAAAAGATTTTACTAATTGAGTATTTACTTAAATTATTTTTTCCTTCTGATTTATAATATTGTGATATCATCCCTCTGGAAGAGCAGAGCATGAAAACATATGCCTTAGGACCTTTATTTAAAGGAGCTTTTGCCTCCTCCCAGTATAACTAAAGGCTCCAGGAATTAGGCACCTATTTTTAGCACTATGAAGGCAGATAATTAACCTCAAGAAGTTCAACAAGGCCAAACACAAGGGGTCAGGGCACGTGGGTCAGGGCAATTCCCAATAGCAGTACCCAGTGGGGGATGAAGGGATTCAGAGCAGTCCTGGGGAGAAGGGCTTGGGCACTGGGGGATGCAGAGCTGGACATGAGCCAGCCATGTGCACTCACAGGAAACCAAACATGCCCTGGGCTGCAGCACAAGAAGTGTGGACAGCAGGTTGAGGGAGGGGATTCTGCACCTCTGCTCTGCTCTGGTGAGACACCAGCTGGAGTTCTTCAGCCAGAAAGACACGGACATGTCAGAGCATGTCCCCAGAGCATCCCCATGGAGATGCTCACGGGGCTGGAACACGTCCTTTGAAAAAAGGCTGAGAGAGTTGGGACTGTTCAGCCTGGAGAATGGTCTGGATAGACCTTACTAAGGTCTTCCAGTACCTGAAGGAGGCTTATCAGATGAAATTAGGGCAGATTTTTAGCAGGACCTGTAGTGATGGCTTTAAAGTGAAAGAGGGTAGATTATATTGGACATAAGGAGAGAATTATCTACTGTGAGGGTAGCAATACACTGTCACAGTTTGCCACAGGTAGATGCCTCAACTCTGGAATTGTTTAAGGCAAGATTGAATGGACTTTTGAGCAACCTGATAAAGTGGGAGGTGTCCCTGCACATGGCTGGGATGTTGGATTAGATGATCTTTAAGTGCCCCTTCCAAATCAAATTATTTTACAATTATTGATAAGAACTACATTGTTCAGCATAACAAGTCTTTATCTCTGTAAATACAGCACTCTGTGGTCTTCTTAATGAGCCTTTTTTCTTTGTCAACCTTTGTTTATTATATCATATTCAGAAACATCTATTATTTATTTCAGATTTTATTAAGATTTATTTTTTTATGGGTTAATACCACTGAGATTTATGTGGTGACCACTACAGGGGATATTGCACTAACATTGCCCCCTCCATACATTTCTTATTTGGGCCAGCCAGGGTCTTTGGGACCTCAGCGTTGGCCCCCAGCTGCCACTAGGGTTAGAGTTCAGAGTTCCACAGGCCTACAGCTCCAGGGACACTGGGGCTGACAAAGTCATGCCAAGGGGAGTGTGGAATTAGCATCAACATTGCTCCCTCCACACGTTCCTAATCTGGGCCACCCAAAATGCTGGGGACCACAACCTCAGTCTCTAAGTACCTTTAGGATGAGGATGCACAGATCCACAAGGCCTACTGCTTTAAAAATTTAGAAGAAAGAAGTCAAATACAATAAACTCCAAAACTAATGAATATTTTATGGGATTTCCACCAAATAAAATGCCTTTTGCTTGTGAGACAAAACATTATCATGATTATTTGATTATGTCTTCAGAAATTTTACCCTATATTATTCTTTATTTTGCCTTTGGGAAATTGATTCAAGCTGTCAAAAAATAATAATTCCAGTGTAGAAGCAAATAAGAGAAATAAAGTAGAAAAAAAGAGGAAGCAACAAGGTAAAAGAAAACATTATACACACACTTTCATGGCAGTGAGGCCATGGAAATTACAGGTTATATTTAAGTCCTTCTGGTTTACTTTCTTCCTTTGGCCTTGGCTTTGGCCAAACCTCACAGATTTCCTAAGTCCTATTCCATCCACACTGTGATGGGCTTCTCCACCACCTCCAACCCTCCAGCAGCAGCAGCAGCAGCAGCAGCAGCAGCAAAGACAACGCACAGATGCCCCCCAATTCTTTTCACAGATATCTTGCCCTGAAGACTTAATATCAAAAAGAACAGCCTGAACAATAGCACACCTCTAAACTGGGTAAAAATCTGTAGCTGATGGTAAACTGAAGTCCCTCTGTATTTTTTGTTGCTGATGGAAATGGTTTTCTTGGGCTTTTTTTCTGCTCACTTTTTCTTCCTTTGACTTCAGGATCTGGAGTTTATTGGGTGTGTTCTTCCACCTGCAGAGGGCTAGAGGTTTCTTCATTTCTTCCATAAATCACCATGAAAGGTCATTTCAGGGAAAGAGCTGAGGGAATACTGGACTTGGGAGGTTAACTGACAGAGAACAAATTAGATGAGATAATACTGAAAAATGCTCAAGCTATGCAATCAAATTAAGATCTTTTTAATTGTTTCATTTAAATAAACACATTTAGTTAATTTTGTAGTTATGTAAGTCTTGTGAAAAATTATTTGGATTCTATTTCAGCTCTTGTGAAAACAGAGCACAGAGTGGAGTATTGAAATTAAATGTGACACATATTCCAAAAGATACCACTCCATTTTTTTTTGGCAAATTGTTCAAAGCACTTAGAAAATTTAATCCAATTGTGATAACTGTTTCAGTACTGCATTTGCATTTATTACCAGTGTTAAAATTTTAGATATAAAATCAAACCACTGTTTAGCTGGCTCAAATTTACTGCTTTATTTATGTGGAACATTTAGAAAGATTAGGATTTCATGCCTTCCTGGAACAAAACCAGATATTAAAACTCTTTCTGATGGGAAATATCTATGTCCTCCTTTTCTTTCTGAGTGGAGACCTTGATCTGACAAGGACTGAGTTATTACCAATTTGTAACTCATGATGTGTTAACAGTAACATGCAGTTCCTCTCTGGCCACCTAATCCTCGCGAAGCAAAAAACCAATCATCCTTATCTGACTTTGCATAAATTCATTTATTAGCTTTAAGTAAAGATAGAGATTGTATCTGATATCACCGAGTTTAACATTCTGACTTCAGTCTGAAAAACAGAGCAGTTTATGGATGATTTTCAAGCAACACAGCCCAGGAGCTGACCCAGCCTTCGGGTGCGCCAAACTGTCTTGCCCCAAAATAGCAGTAATGGTAATTTAACTACTTGAAAGTCAATTTTTTAAAATGTTTTGCTAGAAGAAATTGGAATAAAGGGGCTAAACAACTAATCTTGGAGACATTTTGTTCTGCCAAGAGCCAGTTTGAAGAGGTGGTTTACAGTACCTCTCTTGTAAGTAAGAAGAGTATCAGAAGTTACTAAGAGCAAACAAGGGCTTGGTTGCTCTATATTGGATCTAAGGGGGATAAGATTTTTGGGTTTTGTAGGCCCAATATGGGCTAGCATACTTGAAGAAGAAAGTTTCAAAGCATTTTTTTGTAGTCAAATAAATTGAACGTTGAGTCACTGCTATAATTAGATAATTAGGATAATAGAGAAAAAGAAATTTCAGAGATTTATGCCTGTATCAGTCCAGGAATTATATGCATTCTACCTGCCTGTTACAGTCCTATGTTTGTAAATTTTAAGGCTGCTATATATGATGATGACAGAGAATCTTGCAACAGAGTCATTTTTTTGAGCAAGTAATGGTGTTTCAACTGCTTTGGTGCAAATCTTGGCAAAAAAATAAGAAAAGAAAAAAAATAATAAAATTAATTATATCAAGATGCTGAAAAATATCATGCAGCAAAAGGAGAAAGGCATGTGAGGAAGCAGACAGGAACTCTAAAAGGCTGAGCTAGTGAAAAAGAGCATAAACACAGAAACTCTGAAAGAGAGATTATGCTTAATTTCTACAGCCTGGACAGGCTTAGCAAAGTAATCTGTTAGTGAAGAATGGTGTTACTGATATTAAGGGAAATGCATACTCACTACAGAAATAAAAATTAAGTGAGAAACTGATCTGGATGAAGGGTCACTGCTATTTCTGTTTCATGAGCTAGAAACAAATGTTCCCCTTTTGCCCTTATAGACTCTCACTGCTCTGATGATCTTGATTTTCTTCTTCACACATAACCATGGCTAATTTGTGCCTATTTATGCTTGTACCAGCATTATTCGTTAGCTAAAATGTGTCTTCTCTCTTCTGTCTGCTTTTACAATTCCAGAGTGTGAGCATACACCTTATCTGCCCCCAGCTTGTAAAAGCAAAATACATTTAGTCCCAAGAACCCTGTTTAGCCCTTGTTCCAGCCTGAATTTATTTGTTCCATGTGTTTGGCCAGAAGGGTATTCCACAATCAGGATGAGCTCCCATAGGCTATATATGCATGGGAATGTATGAAACAGGGTTCAAAAATCACAGTTTTTCACACTCAGCCCAAAGTCAAGTGCTTTACAGGATCACAGAATCATTTCAGTTGGAAAAGATTTCTAAGATTATTGAGTCCAACTACCGGTGTAGCACCACCATGTTCACCACTAAACCATGTCCCTGAGTGTCACATCTACAAATTTTTTCAACACTTCCAGGAATGGCAATTTCACCCTGTCCCTGAAAATCCTTTCAGTGAAGAAATTTTTCCTAATAATCTAAACCTCCCTGAAGGAAACAACAGAGAGGAACAGAAAACAATAAAAATATAAAAGATGTGAAAAGATACACAACCAGATTACAAGATTGTATTTGGTTATCTTGTATCTACATAATATTAATGATTCATAGTCATTGTGTAAACAACCAACATGAGTAGCAAGTAATTTTTTCCAATTAGTCCCCAAAGTAATATTTTTCTTCTTACTTTGTTATTGCCACCATCATTCATCTTTTTCATCCCACATGATGTTTAACCCTCCTCTATATTGGCAATTCCTTTGTGTCATCATTAAATTTTAACAGATCAACCACATGAGCCAAGATTATTAATGAAAATTTTAGATTAAATAAGTCTTTTATCTAGTTTTCAAGACATTTGCCTAATCAACAGTTTACCTCAACATCTCACTTTTTCTCTTTTAAGTCTATTCCTTACTAATTTTAAAATTCTTGTGCTAGTCCCTGACTTCTCTATTTAGCTAATAATTTTCCACGTGGAATTGTATCAGATCCTTTGTAAAAGTCTAAATAGATTAGATGTATTTCAATCCCTTTGTCCAGAAATCAAAGAAAAATAGAATCTGAATTCAGAACAATCAAGTACACCTTTGTAAATCCATGTTGTATTTTATAACTTTTTTTTAGTCTTAGATTACCTTTAAAACCTAGTATCTATAGAAGTGAGGCCAGAAAAAAAAAAGTATTTTTTTGTTTGAGCTCCGTGTCATAACTGTGACATAATCATAGCTCTATAACCTTTTTCCTTAACCATTAGTATAACACCTCTGCTTCTCTCCTTTATGGAAGCAGTGAAACTTATGGAATTTGTTTTAAATCAGTGATATTTTTGGCAATTGTTACTTTATTCTTAAACTTTTTGACCTCAGCAATGCTGCTTTTTCTGAGCATGTTTTACTAACTTCTAGAATCTCATTTTGTACAGCAGAATTGTGAAGGAATTAATTAACCATCTTTAGTTTTCAGGAAGCTCCAAGACACAGGATGACTTTCTGGATTTGAATCTTCATCTGCTGAACTAGATACAAACAGAAGTAAACTTTGCTTTTGGGAATCTGGACCCTTAGTGTATATATGGCTGAAGCCATATTCCCATTCTCATCTCTGGATAAAGAGGTTCAAAGATATCTGGTGATCAGTAAATACACGTGGAATGATGGCCACTTTACTTCTTAAGACAGTAATATGCTTACTAGAATTATCAGAGAAAAATAGAATCTCCTGTTTCCTCTTGCAAACTCTTTGGTCTCATTTCTCCTCCTCAAACATCTAGTTCACCTTCTTCCTGTAAATCCTGTCTCCAAAACCTGACCTCTTTTGAATGATCCCATTCTTCTTGCTACACCAAAAACATTCCTACTTTCTGAGTACTTTTCCATAAGTTCTTTCAGCTGCTAAGAAGCCACTTTGCTTCTACATCAAAACATGTTTCCTGCTGGACTGAAAAGCCTGAGGCAGGGCCACTCTTCTCACCTGACCACAGAGTAAGGTGTGCTTCACTTTCTAGTGCAACAGATGCAAAAGAAAGTATATATAATAAGAATAAGCATTCTTCATATCATTAAAATTCAGAAAAATCAGTCATGAAGAACTATGATGAGAAATGAATTAAATGAGTTGGTATGACAAGTAATAGACTTGATCTCCCTCCTGCACAGAGGCAATTTCACTTTTTGCAAAAGGTGTTACTAAATCACTGTCTCCTAAAACAGCAGCTATGTAACAAATCCGAAGAGGGTGCTGAAAGGCACAGGCACTGACACAGGATACAGTGAAACGCCAACTTATCCCACAGGTGGAAAGAGGGTGATGATGATTTCCTAAATACTGGATAAAGAAAAATCCTCATACTCACAGTTTTCAGACAAAAGGTTCAATGTAAGAAATAATCAACTATAATTTGTTGGTTTAATACAGTAAACATTTTGATATCATAAATTTACTGCTGACAGTTGCTTCCACTGATTTTTGGGCAACGTGTGCCAGTTTTCACTCTGCAAAGTTATATTGTGCCATATCCAGCCTCTAGTACTCTGCTCCTCAATACTTATGCCAACTCCTAGCTGGTTTTGAGGTGTGAGCTGAAATATTAACCTTTAAAGCTGCTGTAATGTAAGTAGCTTTCAATCAAATAAACATACATCACACAATTACTTAACTTTATCTTTGAAACACAAATTCTCTATTACTCATTTAACAACAGAGCTATTAAAAAAAAGCTCAATTTTTTTTCCTGTTAAGCAGATTTCACCAAATGAAGCCATATTAGTAAATGAGATGAAACATGAAATGAATGATATTTTAGCAACATGGAGTATTACAATAATGAGCTTTCACTTTTCACCATTACCATTACAGCTTTGGTATTTAGGGGTCACAGCTGAGTAACTAGATTGTATTGGAATAAAACTATAGCTTAGAATTTCCGGGTTGCCAAGAGTTTGGCAAAGCAAGCTATGGAAAGATTTTTTAAAAAAATAATTTATTTGTCACTAGTTGTACATATTCTTCTTCATTCTTTTTGGTTGCTTTGAAAAAAACAAACCAGATTTTTTTCATACAAAATGTTCCTTGCAAAAATTTTTACACTTCTGGGTATTTTGTAAGCATTTGGTTTAAAACATAGTAGATTTTTCCAGTTCAAGAGAAAAATAGCTACCAAACAGATGCACTGGCTATTTCAAAATAATCCCTCCTGCTACACCAACAGAAAACTGTACTGTTGATTGCCACTGCTTAATATTGTTTCCCACACATTTAGAAAGCCATGATTTTCAGAGTGAAATATCCAGGACAGTTCACTGAAATGAGCCTTGGCATCCAGATTGCCTGTCTGGCTGTAATCAGCCTTCGAGTTATTGAGCTTGTAAATCACATATCAAAACATGGGAACACATCAATTAATGTTCTACTGGAAACAAATCAAGGACAATCCTACAGTGTGACATTCTGCCAGTTTTTATTTTCAATAGACATGGAGAGGAAGCTGAAATGTTTGGTCACAGCCCCTGTTTACCCAGCCTGTCTTATATACTACTGCATAATTGCTATCACAATATTAATATGCAAATTGCCTCTCAAATAAAAGCCATGCTTTCCCTGTTGATTTCCAGCACAGCTTCTTTAACAAAGGAAAATACTTAGCACTTAGTTCCTTTTTCATCTTCAAAACTCCTTTAGTATATTTTAATTAATCCTTTCCCTTTCAATTTTCTGACCCTGAATTAGGATTTTTGCCTCCTTTACTCCTGTACTCTCAAGGTTATGTCCTCCACTTGGCGTCTCCCATAGACTTCTCATGTTTTCAAAAAATGATCTTTCTCTCATCTCTTTTTATGCCCAGAAAACAGACCTCAGGAGACTGGCCAGAAGAATGGCCTAGTCAAGGGGAAAGGAAGTTTCCAAAGTGAAAAAGAAACAAAGGAACTCTATTTCCAGAGGCTACTGATGGAATCGAGCACAGCTGCTGCTTTTTCTTAGCAGGCACCTCAGTCTGGTGGCAGTCAATCTCTCGGCAGTGACTCCTCTGCAGGACACCATGCAAGCTGTGGCTCTGCTGGCCTCCAGGACTGTGCCTGGGCAGCCAGTCCAAGGCAGCAGATGAGGAAATAGCAGCAGCCTCTTGTGGAGAGCAGCCTCTCCTCAGCGAGGATTTCTTCTGCAAAGTGTTGCGTGGGAGGCGGAACTTGCTTAGGTCCTACGAGAATTTCCCAGCTCAGAGGGAAATCATTGATTTGTGTTATAAAAGGAAAACTCTCAGTCCAGCTTTATCCTCTTAGACATTGAGATCCCTCTCTGTTTTCATGACTATTTTGATGTTTAATTTATTACACCCTGAGTTGTTTTTATTTACTGAGTACTTTATGTAGATGTTTGGACGACAATTTCAAACACTGGGCTACTAATGCATACACCAGTGGAGTTGATGTGTACCCTTCTGAAGATCAGTCACAAAATGGGCATCACTCTGACCTATTTAAACTGCAAAGCCAGGATTCCATCAGTGCACGCATCCAAATGCTTATCTGCTTCAAAAGGTTGTATTTCTCTCCCACAGGACAGATGAGTGTGCATGGGACTTGGCAATGAGCTTCCATAGAAAAGAAAAATCTTTGTGATACTGCTGGAGCCAGTCATCCACATTTCAAAGTGGACACAAGGTTTTCTGTGCTCAAAGGAGGAAGGACTGGACATTTAAGAGTCATGTTTTCTGTCATAGCTATTGATGGAAATACGGTTGTTACATATGAAAATCAGATTGTTACAGTTTTCATATGATATTTTAAGAGTTAGAATATGATAAATGCTCCACTTTAAAAGGAAATATTTATTTTATTTCATTGTATCATCTTGAAATACCAAAATAAATCTTACTTTTTTCCACCCCTGGTAGTTTCAAGAGACAATAATTTAAATAAATAAATAAATAATATCAGTAATTTTCACTTTACTTTCTGATTTGTGTAGGAAGTAAATATTGAACTATCCACATCTCCAGTTACCATGACATTCTACCTGGTTTTACAATACTTCTTAACCAACAGCATGAGTTAAATGAAGAAAGAATTTAGAGGTCAGTCAAAGATAACAGGTATTTAGGTGTGTTACCTGATGTACTACAAACTTTGCTCTATTCTTGTAAATATGCTGGGGAGTGGGTGTAAAAACTGTGTTTTGAATGCAGGATACACAGCCGTGGTTAATTTATAATTCACAGAAGATATTAAATTAATTGTTAAATCTTCATAGAGATAGATATAAGTTTTAAGCTTTTTAGTCCTCAGCCAGCCTCGCTGCCAGTATGTTTATATCTAGTAAATCTGTGATGCTGGACACAGACATAGATGAGTGGTTGCTTGCTCTGCATGCACTCTGACTTCACTGGACTTTCTAGATTGTTCCAAAAGTCACAACTTAACTTAAAAGGATCAAGTGAGAGCAGAGTAACTGAGGTAATTGATCATTTAAGTAGCTTGATATCTTCTGAAAATATTCATGTTCCTCTGTGTCATTACTTTTTGTTTATCTTGCACTTCTTGCACTGCTTAGGGTTTGGGTATTTACACATACACATATATGTTTAGTTCTATAGGTGTATATATAGTCAGATTGCCGTTGTCCTCCTTTTAGAGAAATTAAAAACAACCCAACAAACAAAATAACTACTCAACTTACTTCCCTTCACACCCTCTTAAAAAAACCCACAGTTACTATGGAAACAGCTATTAAACAGAGAGTAGCAGTAATTAATAACATCTGCAAGTGCAATATGAAGTCTAGAACACAATTTATTCCAGCATTTGGAGTGGTTTGTGCAGAGCTGCCCGTTGCTGCTTTGCCTGGAATGGCAGACTGTACAGACCCAATTATAACGAGGGAGCTTAACATTACCATAGTGATATATTATGGCTTGTGAAATAGTTTGGACTGTTGAGGCATTAACCCATATAAACAAATGACATCATTATTATATAGCTTAATGGCATATTCCAGCAAGAATTAGACCCATATAGATACTATGGGAAAGTGCAAAAATTTTACTTTATCTTTTCAAATAGAACAACATAAAAATCTCACTTGCTGCTGAAATGAGAGCAGAAGCCTGAAGTGCAACTTTTAAATCGATTCCTTCATTTGAATTATAGAGTCATGGGAAGGTCAGATGTGGAAGTTTACCTACAGATGCTTTTATCTTTTGACTTTTCACTTTAAAAGTCAAATTGGAATTTTTTAAGAACAGCCAATTAAAGATTTTTAATAAATCATGAAAGAGATGAGAGAACTTATCTGTCTTCAGGCTTTATTGAAGATTGAATATTATAAATATTTATTTGTTATTTTATTATTTCTTAAGGCTACTCGCCATAAAGTCCACCATCTATCTCACTAGCTCCTCTCATTAGAAACTTTGAGTACACAAAAGATTCAAATTTTCCTTAAATAATTTTTGCAGCTGGTGTAGAACGTGTAGCAGAAGCTGTCTCTTCAGACTGAGGGATACTGTGCTGTACAGGAGCTCTGCCTTCACCTGAATGCAAGGGTTGGGTCTTGTGCTCCTAAGCCAGGAGCTTCGTGGCCTTTTTTACCTGAGCTGATCATCTCTGCTTAGGGGAAAGCACCTCCGGCATCATTATTACCCAGCTGACCCCAGGGCTGACCCCAGGGCCACCTGGCTCTGACCCAGCACTTGGCAAAGATGTGCCAGCCTCTGCTGTGCTCCCCTGGCAATGAAAACTTGACTTCTTTTTGCCATTCTTTTTGCCATCTTTTAAAACTAAGAGGACAAGTGCACATCAGCATGTGTACTCTCACTTGGTGAGCTCATTCCTATTTTTCCTCTTTGTTTACCTATCCTACTTACTGGCATCTCTTCCTTACCAGTACAGTTTTTCTTCCCTTTACTGTTGCATTTCCTAATGATTTTTTTTCCTCCTCATATTTCTGTTTTCCTGATTCACTTTACTTTCCCTCACCTATCTTCTTTTAAAAAATTTATTTTCCTTGTACAATATGTAATCAAGACCCCAGGGATGCCTTTATTTCCGCATGCATAACCTTCATTCTTGATATTTATTTTCCTGTTCTTTTCTTATTTTTGCTCTATAATCTCTGATTCTTTTTCTCCATCACCTTGCCCAATATTCTTTCTAAGTTATTTTTGTATTTACTACTAGTTTTTAAAGCAAATCAAATAGGATACCAAAGCCATCTCAACAACCCATATTTTAGGATAGGATGAAACACTCTGTGGAGGTGCTGGTCTATGTCCATTGACTATGACTGGGTAAAGAAAAAGGAAACCCTTTTCTCATAGGCAGTCCATGAGCATCTCACCAAATGCAGAATGGGAACAGAAACAACTATTTTCCAAAAAAGGGAGACAAATAAAACTTTCCCACTTAAGTTCACCTTACCCTATTGAATTTTCAAAAGTAGCATCTATGGCTGGATGGCACAATAGCACCCATGCTTTTGCAGGAATATTGCAGTAAAATCTCAGCAATGACTTTGGAATGTATGTATTTTTTGTAACCACCTAGTTAATTAAGTTAGATGGATTAAGTAAGTATGGGATGCTGAGAAGCCTTATTTCCATTTGGCTTATAGTAGTTTGCTATGATTATTCTGTAGCCATCACAGAGAGTGCCTCTCCATAGGTCAATGTACTTTTTGAAGTCCTACAAACTTGCAAGAGACCAGATTTCAAGAGAGGCCCATCCTTACATTTAGAAAAGCATTTACTGGCATAAGAATGTGTCTCACAGGGTGAAAAAATGGGGAAAATTGTCTGATTTATAAGGCTAAAGAAGACATGTATATATAAATAGTATGATTTCAAGAAAGAACTGTATGTGCTTCAAGTCAGTGGAAGGGATGGAATAAACTAAGTTAGAGTAGATAAAATAGATTAGGAATTTGGTAGAAAATAGGCAAGGTTGTACAAAAGTACAGTGTCAATTATAAAATATATGTTATTTGTATAAGACTGCTCTTGGAAGTTATATTTCTTTACAAGTTCAGAATATCACGTGAACATATCATATTTATAATTGCAGGTTTTCTCCAGCAAGATGACTGACATGTATGGTTTTCTGAGAATAGTGTCACAACAACAATATGAGATTTACAATGAGCACTTTTACATTATACTGTGAAATATAACACAGTGATTAACGAACAAAAAAAAATTCCTTTGAAACTCAGAAACATATTAATGATAATATTAGAGTGAACACAGAGTGTTTAAGAAGCAAACTCCAATCTCCATATAGTGCTGTAGTGTAAGCTCTGCTTACCAACCACTAAAATATCCCAGTGTTATCAACACTGTTTTCAACATAGCCCCAAAGCAAAGCCCCATACTAGCTACTCTGGAGAAAATTAACTCTACAACAAGCAAAATCAGCACCATGGATCAAGTTTTAGACTGGTACTTTGTTTATAAAATATTTTTATTGATATTCACTGGGAGAATGTTTATTGTTCCGGACTCCAAGTTTCAATACTAAAGTATTCTAAAATTATTGTTTAATGCTGGCCTGGGAGGTGGCAAGGCGGGGACCCCAAAACCTCCTCAGCTGCATTAGAGGTGATCAGCTCTGAGCCTCGAGCAAGGCTGTCTGCATGAGAACCGTTCCCAAAGAGAAGTGGAAGAAAGAGACGGAGCCATGCATCCAACTTCTTCGGGAGGTGTAATTGCAGCCCTGTCCTCCTGGCAGTCTCTGATACTGGGTGATGTGGTGTGGGGGCAAAGGGGTGGCCAGCTTGGCAGGTGGAAGTCCCCAGCACTCACACCTGGAGTGGGCCAGCCTTGGGCAGAGCTCTGGACCCAAGTGCTGGCTCAGAGCCACGCTCTGCAAACACCCAAACACCAAGGGCAGGAGCAAGGATGAGAGACAGGCCTCTCATGGGATTTACAAAAACGTTTATTCCCTTGAAATCTTTCCCACAAGAGAGCCCAGATCTCAGATTACAACCACTGATATCTGAGGGAAGAGCAAGGGGAGGGGATGAATGAATTTGTGAGGGAAACTCGGTGGAGTAGAACAAGGAGGGGTTTACAAAGTATAAACCAATAAAGGATCACAGTGGGAGGGAACAGGTTACATAAACCACGGAGGGACTGAATAACAGGGGATGGACAGGGAACATTCAGGAACAAGGAGCAGTTTCCCGAGTGGATTGGCAGCTGGGATAGGAGGGCGCACCTGGGACTGAAGTAGTAACATAAGGGGGGGGGGAGTTGTTTACATCTTTACAATACAAAAAGTAATTAAATCAAATACAGTAAGCAAAAAACATGTCGCAACAAGTGGGAACCCATCTTTAACTCTATCAGGTTAGGGTGGGCCAAAAGGGGGACAACCAACAACAAACACAGAATTAACACGAACTGAAAAGCATGCTGGACAGGTAGCTCCTAAAGGCTGTCTTCTCTCCAGGGAAGGATGGGAGAACCACTAGCTGGGCCACTATCTCCCACAACTATTTTGCACAATAATTCTAAATTTGTTCATTGTACTATCAAAAAACTCAAGTAAATAAAAAAACTTTCCAATGTAAAGATACATATTTACACTGCTCTAATGACTAGAATTAATGTTTTCCTCAAATCTGACAACAAGAAGAAAAGCATAAACAGCCACATCAGAGAGGGAAAGTTTTGCTACCAGATCCAGCCTGCTTACTCAAATATGAACAAAAGCAAGGGTGAGAACAAAACAGTGTTGATTATCTCACTGCTGGATGTAGGTCACAAAGTTTTTGCAACATAAATTTTATTAAATTCAAATATTTAAAAATTTCATCTCGCTTGCAATGGGCTGGATCCTGCATTGTCATCTGGTGCAGACTTCAGTAAGAGCATTTTTACCCCTGAAATCAGAAATTGAGATCAGGCTGTCTGCACTCTCTAGTCAATCCTGCACCAGCAAATGGACTAAGAACTATTTAGCAAGTTTACCCCCTCCTTCCCTCTGTGAAACACAGACATAAAGAAGATATTACATGCCAGGAAGAAAATAGGGTTTTGGTATGTGGCATTGATTACCTAGAACAATACAACCACAGAATCATTTAGGCTGGAAACTACATTTAATATGATATCATTCAAGTGCTAACCCAGCACTGCCAAGTCCACCACTAAGCCACGTCCCTAAGTGCCACATCTACATCTCTTTTAGATACCCCCAGGTATGGTGACTCAACCACTTCACTGGGCTGTGTGTTCCAGTGCTTGACAACCCTTTCCATGAGGAAATTTTTTCAAATATCCCATCTAAACCTTCCCTGGGGCAACTTGAGGCCATTTCCATTTGTCCTATTACTTGTTACTCATGAAAAGAGACTGACCCCCACCTTTCTACAGCCTCTTTTCAGGCAGTTGTAGAGAGCGATGAGGTTCCCCCTGAGCCTCCTTGTCTCCAGGCTAAACATCCCCAGCTCCCTCAGCAGCTCCTCATCAGACTTGTGCTCTACACCTTTCTTCAGGGTCATGCACACACTTTTTGGTGTGTTTCAGCAAGCATATTTTGGCTCAACCTTGTTAACATCTGGGTGTTCGTTCTAGCAAAGTATGTGTTAGACCAAGCACAAAGGTGGAATGTGCTCAGCAAAATGCTGATCAAGGCTGGCAAGAATGAAGCCAGTACAGATTTAGTGCCTGTAATGCCCCACAAAAGACACTTAAGGCACTTGGTAACTGTGTCCCATGTAGTCAGACAAGTGCTGCAACCACTGCAAGTGTGGTGTTAACCTTTCACTGCCTTCAAAAATGTATCTGAAAATGTTGATTGCTGAAAAATGAGTTCATAATACAAGCATAAAACCAGATTAATAAAACTTTTATTCTGGTGCTAACATCATAAATTTTGATTTTTCGAAGTTGTTAAGATAGAGAGGACCCTGCTCTTTTGTCTTTTATGCTAGATTTGCAATGGTGTAAATAATACACGAAAACATAAATAATATATCTGGAAATTGAAATAAAAGAGAAAAGCTTGATCATTAATTAATACTTGCTACAGATTAAATGGACTGAGAAGAAGCCTCTGATGCAAATTAAATTTTGTAGTTTTGCAAAAGGAATTTTTTTCTGACATACGGACTACCATGGTTAGTTGAAAGATTTCCAGTACTTTCAGTAGAATCATAAAATAGAATCACAGTAGAATCATAGAATAGAATCACGGGATCTTTAAGGTAAGAGTCCAACTATAAGTCTAACCCTGCCTAGTCCACCAAATAGCTACACAGCAAACTTTCAGTAAGATCCCTCATTATATCAACACCTGTCGCTCCTGTGCTCCTTCACAGAAGGGTCTTGGTCAGATATGACAGGCAACAAATTTAGAATGAAGTGAAGTAAGAATGAAGAAAGATTTACTCTCTTTGTCATTCAAGTACTTAAAGAAAAAGACTTGTCAGCTGTAATAGATCTTTAGGAATCTCAACACACATAAATTTTAAGAATTTCTGCAATGTAATGTTACTGTGAAGTACAAGCCATGTACTTAAAACAGTGACTATATAAGAAAATAGTTTAATCAGCAAATGTAAAGAAATGGATTGTTTAGGAGACCTTGATGACCTTTTAAAATTCCATGATGAAACTACATTTGTGCTTCTTTTTTCTGTATTATGGGAGGGTGAAGACATACCATGAAACGTAACTGTTAATTTTGTTTTAAGTCAATCACACTTTCTCATTGAAGGTAGTGGGAACTCATTTGAGGCCTATTACTCATGTCCATACACAGCTGTAGGATGAAGTCACCATTTCTAAACATTCTGCATCTTTAATAAATACCTGGAAAATAAATGAGTTTTTAGGCCATAAATATTTAGGTAAACCAAAGACTGGGTAATTAGTAAATAACTGCTCATGGAATAAATCCTGCTTTCTTTTCTTCCCTATGCTTCAGGGTAGCATTAGATTCCTGAGTTTCAGATTCAAAAAAAGACAAAACTTCAAAATTTGACTTGCAGCCTTACTTAACAGGAAAATTGTTATTTGATCCCACCTTTTCTCAGAACTGGGCTTCAGTTCAAGTTTACTTTCAGGTAAATCCTGAAAAGTTCGCAGGTTAATCTTGTCTATCACAGACCTTCCCAGAATGCCACATCCCTTGTCAAGCTCCATTTTCCAGCTCTGACTGCCCCTCCACACCTCAACCAACTTGTTTGGAGCTAACATCCACATATGAACAACCTTTCCCTTTCATCCCTGAGTTTCAGTGAGCTTCACAGGCATCCACTTACACTGTTCGCAGTAGGATTGCATTCACTTACACTGTTCACAGTAGGATTAATTTGCAGAGGGTCTTGTTATACAGTTCTAAATAGCACAGTAGTTTGGTGACACAGTGTCAGAGCAAAGGGGGCAGCTCAGCAGGTGGAAGTCCCCAGCACTCACACCAGGGCTGGGCCAGCCTTGGGCAGAGCTCTGGACCCAAGTGCTGGCTCAGAGCCACGCTCTGCAAACACCCAAACACCGAGGGCAGGAGCAAGGATGAGAGAGAGGCCTCTCATGGGATTTCCAAAGAGCTTTATTCTCTTGAAAGTTCTCCCACAAGAGAGCCCAGATCTCAGATTACAGCCACCGATACCTGGGGGAGGAGCAAGGGGAGGGCATGAATGAATTTGTGAGGGAAACTCGGTGGAGGAGAACAAGGAGGGGTTTACAAAGTATAAACCAATAAAGGATCACAGTGGGAGGGAACAGGTTACATAAACCAAGGAGGGACTGAATAACAGGGGATGGACAGGGAACATTCAGGAACAAGGGGCAGTTTCCAGAGTGGATTGGCAGCTGGGATAGGAGGGCACACCTGGGATAAACTATTAATGTAACAGGGTGGGTGTTTACATCTTTACAATACAAAAAGTAATTAAATACAATAAGCAAAAAACATGCCACAACAGATTGGAAGCTTTGAACACTTCTTTATTAAATCATAGTATTTTCTCTAGAATCTTTTTCACTTTTCAGCTGTTGTTCAGTGTGTTAATACTGATTAATCCAAACCTTACAGGACCAGGTGGGGTGTGAACCAACCCATGCATTGCACAATTCCATTGCTAGCGGTGTCTTACTGTTGTTGAACTATTTGGAGCTATAATTATTGCCCTAAGAAGCTCTACAAGCATCAGAAGTGTAGGCTTACAGAAAATTATACTAATAATGAAACATTCCTGTGTAACCCTTTACTTATTTTGCATTATCATCTCCTGATCTTCCTTTACACTATACTGAAATCGTACTCATGTGTAAGGGTGGTCTTGCTTATTCTCACATACTGAAACCATTTCCTGTGTGTGTTTACATAGTTACTTGCAGCCTCTCTTTCCCACACCAACATACCAGTACTTCTCTGTTTGTCCACTCCAGGGGGTTCTCCCCTGGCAGAGCACCTCTTTCCCAGCTCAGTGCCCACAGCTTGCTCAACAGGCCATTGGGGCAGCCTGGGAATTTAACATGAACATTTTCCTGCTGAGAGAAGAAATGTGCGTATGCTCAATCCTTCAGGTAGGTAAGGAACCAAGTGGGGTATTCCCTTTCATTCTGGAGGGGTGTTGCCAGTGTTAATCCATTACTGCGTTGCCCACTGCAAAACTGTAGGTGTTTTGGTGCACAACTAGCTGAGGAACATCTGGTTCCAAGTAACTCAGAAGAGTTTAGGCATGAACTTGAGCTAAACTTCAGACTCCTATCAAGGAGCAGAATCAGTATTTTTGTTCAATATTCATGTTCATAACTGAATTGATATTAACTTGATACTGATAATGCTACACTTAGTGTGAGACCCTAACAATTAGGAGCTTTATCTAAGTAAATTGCTTTATCTAAGTAAATTTGTCATGGCCTTATGTTAGTTAACATCTACAGCCCCTTTCCTCTGTGCATTTTTCCAAGACTTTAATCCATTCCCCAAAATCTTTCTATCCAGATCTCCTCAATGTGAAGCAAGACTTTTGTCCCACAGGGTCATGACTGTGCTGGTACCCTTGACATCCCTGTGGGGAAGCAGGGGTACTCAGGTGAGCAGTTACAGGTAAGGATCCAAAGTGCTGCCATTTCATCTGGCAAAACTGTCAGGCCTATGGAGATATACAGAAGCTGAGCTGTAGATACTCTTCAGACTGTTTGAGTCTAAAGGCTGCAGAATCATTTTAGAAAATGCTATTTCAGACTTGCATCCAAACCCCCTACGTACCTATAGGTAGGTGGATAGGTGAAGACAACTGGGAGTTCTTCCCACCAGCTCCCATGTGCCAGCTCCAATCCAGAAACAATGTAGATGAGTGACTGCATGCTTTAGAGATTACAGCTGAAATATCGTGCTGGCTTTGAGCCCGGGCAATGTGAGCACTCAATTTGTGCATCTCAGTTTTGATCCCTTTGCCACCTTTAAAATAGAGATGAGCACTTTCTTGTTTTATAGAAATTGTTGCAAGTTAATATATTCAAGATGTGATCCTTAAATAAAAATGACATGAAAACAAAATGAATATTGGGTCTGCTCTTTCATTTTCACCTGTTGAACTAAGTCCATATATTAAAATATAAATATATAAGCACCTACAAATAACAAACAAACAGAACCATCCCGCAGATCGAAAAGAAAATCAAATTTGTCACTGAACTTTCAACTGTTTTAACAAATAAGCTAAGAAATATTTCTCTGAATTACTTTCTACATTTAAACCGAGAGTGTATAGTTACCACAGAGACTGGTGTGCGTGAACAGCGGGCAAACGAAATGAGGGGAGAGGGAATGCGTCCTCTGAATTTCCAGAGGGATCTGAAATGAATATCTGGATTAGCGATGCGGCGGGGCGGGGGTGAATCCCGAGGACTCCCGGCCGTGCCCTCGGAGGCGGCTCCCCGGAGGCGCTCAGGGACGCTGCGGGCCCGGGACGCTGCGAAGGGCCGGCCCGGCTCCGCGGGGCTGGGCAGCGCTGCTCCAGCCGGCCGCGGGGAGAGCGGCATTTATAGATACATCCATGAAATATCTATTTAAATCGCAGCCCAGACTGGTGGCACACGGGTTCTGTGCGGCTGCTGCTGCTGCCGCCGAGAAGGGAGGAGGGGGCTGGAATTAAAATAAGGCACGAAGCGGTTTTAAAAATAGCGTGNCGGCGCCCGCCCCCGCCGCTCGCCCCGACTTTCCCCGCTGCCGGCAGGGAAGCAAGGAGCCGGCAGCGATCTGTCTCCAACTCCATCCCTTGCTTCCCTCCTTTCAGGAGCCGCCACCCCGCCTGCCTCTCTCCTCCTCTTTCTGCTCTGCAATCAATGGAATAAATCAGGGAAGGACGCGCGCACACACACGCGGAGTAGGATCTGTTACAAAAGTAGCGCTGATGGCGGCGGATCAGATGAAGCTGGAGCTGCTGCTGGAGTAGCAGAGAGTGGAGTATCTCTCGCTCTCTCTCTTTTCTCTGCTTCGCCTCTTCCCCCACTCCACCCACAGATCTCCATCGTTTCTCCTCCTCCTCCTCCCCACCCTCGGCCGCGCTCCCGCTTTCCGCGCATCTCTGGGCTGCGCCTCCTGCGAGGGGGCGGGTGGGGGGAGCGGAGGAGGCTTTAAAGAACCACAGCCCCCCCCGCACCGCCACACACGATAATTGAATTTATTATTATTGCCGTCTCGCCGACTTGGGGAAGGGGTATCGATCTTCGATCAGGAAGATGGCTGCTGGCTGGCTGCTGATCTTTAGCCTGACACTTTTCCAGTCCCTGGTGATGAACCACTCCTCGGAGGGACCCTTCCCCTCGGCCACCACGTAAGTTCCAGCGAGGTCCGGAGGTCCGGGATGGGGGCATGGCCGGGGCAGGGGGGCTCCTGGGCACCAGGAACAGTGACAATACAAAGGGAAATCAAGTTAGACCGGGCTGAAAGTGACGATCGGGGAAAATTGTAGGTTTTCGGTAGGTTTTGCTTTGAAAAGAGGGTAGCTGAAGGTCCCGCCGGGACGGTCGCCGGGAGGAGGAAGCTCCGGTGGCGGCCGGCGGCGGGACTTTTGAGGTAAAGGCTTCGCCTGGGAATCCCACTCCGGAGCGGCTCCCAAATATACCCCGTCAGGTCATCCTTGTCGAGAAGAAAGTTTCGAGTTACAGAGAGTCCGCCCCTTCCTCCCACAGAGGTTATTCAATCCTGGATGGAGTTTCAACATTGCTTACAAAAAAACCTGAAAACTTTGGCAATTTTATTAAAATCCACACGGAAGGCGGATTTCGTTGCCTTTCCGCGGCCGGCATGGGAAGCGGGGCAGGCGGGCATTGCAGGGAGTTCCGAGCCCGAGCTCCGGCTCCCTCCTGCCTGGCCGGGCTCCAGCGCCCCGCGGGGGCTCGGGGCTGCGGTGGGTCCGCGGGTGCGCACCCGTGGGTCCCTCCGGAGGGGCTTTCGCACGCTCAAAGCCACACAGCTGAAGAGCTGTTTTCTTCAGCATTGGCCTTGCAGATCGTCACTTCTCAGAAATACCTTCGCGAGAGCTGAAGGATGCTCGCGGTGCACGCAGCTCGGTGCCTTGCCTGGCCCTGAGATAGAAATCTTTAAAGCACTGCAGAATTATTAGCATGAAAGTGTTGCCCAGAGCAGTGCAAAGATCAAATAATAATGATGCAATAAAAGAAAGGCGAAGGGAAGACAATACATCATATTGAAGATTCGCCTACAGATAGGAAAAAAAAAGTCCACGACAAAGCACTATGTGATCGTGTTTTCTTCCATGTTCCTCTCTCACATCTCATTATTTTTATATTCTTTTTGTTTGGTTGGTTTTTTGAAGCACTCACCTTAGTCCCCGAATCTGGGTTAAAGCTACCGGTAGGTAACTTTTAAATGGATGACTCACTTTAATGCATTTTACATAAGAAAAACTGCTAATGGTAGTCTTATTGTTTAACACTGGGTAGAATTTATTGGTGTCGTTCATCGTGGGCAGAAGGATGCCTTGCAGTAATACCGGCAATGCATTTTCACCAATTAGTACTGCTGGTAGGTTGTTATAATTGGATTCAGTTCTGAGTATCGGTTCCATTATGGAAGACTCAAAGGGATGCTCTCACTGTTAAATGAAAGGAATACAAAGATGAGTGTAGGATAACCACTTAGCATCTTCTAAGCTGAATAAACACAGCCTTTCATTGTAGGGAAGATTACCTTTTAAAACATTCTCGTGTTGCAGTTTATAAAGACGTGCCTTGTAGAAGCAAGTGTTGCAAAATACAAACTCAGGCTTTTTAATTAATTGTTTTCTTGTGTTTAAACTCTTGTATTTACGGTTTTTTGAGCTCCCATATTTACAGTTTCTCATGGAGCTGATAAGGTTATCATATACAACTAATTACAATTTATCTTCTATAAGGATTTTTCTGGGTTTAAAAAATAAAGAAAAATGGAACCCAGTGAAATTAAAAGAATATAAGACAAAAAGACTATATATAATTTCAAATAGAAGTCCAGCTCACTTTTTAAGATAAGAACATGTGATATTCTTTTAAAACTGGTTTTGACTCCCCATCTATTTTTGCTGATTTCCTTCTAAATTTACCTTTATTGACAGTCACGATAATATAAATTGACAACAGTGAAACATATAACTTTAATTATAACTCACCTATGATAAGGTAATACAGAATATTATGTTAGTCATCTACATTTCCATGTTCTGCACAATCTCCTTGCTGTTGGCTCTATTTCTTTCTTACTGCTATTCCACTGAAATATTGCAGAAACAATCTGTAGCGATTGTGCAACCTTCACAGTGCTGTTTCCCCTTTGAAATGGAATCAAAGTGCAAGCAAGGCTTAGTTTGTTTAGAAGGCGGCACACAACAGGTTGATGCAGGGAGAGCTGCTCAGCAAAAAGTAATGATGTAACAGGTGAAGGAGAAAACTATTATTCCATTCTTTTTTAAGACTTGACAGCAGTGTTTCATTTCTAACTAAAACTTAAAAATGGGGAAGAACAAAGAGAAGTGACGCAAATGCTCTTAATGTAAAATATATATTAAGAATATTAAAAATAGGAATTTAAAAAAAGCATGGGAGAGGAGAATAAAGGAAAGAAGGAAAATGAATAATTGAAGAACTGGAGGTTTGCTGATATTATGTGCTTAGCTACCTGCTTCCTACCCATTATTTTCAATATTTTTTCTCTTAGTGAAAAAGTTGGTTTGAGGAAGCAGGATTTCCCAGCTGTTGTGTAAAAAATGTGCATATTCAGGGCTATAGAGTATATGATTTCTTCAACAACTCGTGATTGTACAATCACTTTTCCTTCAGTCATCTGTTTATTCTGCATTAATAAATATTTTAACATGTGATTTTAGTAAAACATTTAGAAGTCCTATCACCAATATAATAATATAGAAGCATGTAGTATTCTTAGAGAGAAATGCTGAAGGTTTATGCAATGTATGTTTGATAGAATCTCAGTAATTTGATTAATTTTAATTCTATGATAAGGCAGAAAGGTCCTGATGTGTTTACACAGCGAAATATAGAGAATTTCAGGTGCAGGTTTGCGTTGTATGAAATGGTAGCATTAATTTTTCTTTGAAAATCTGAGCAGGTGGTATTGCATTCCTATCTTCCAGTGCTGAAATATTTCACTGCAAATATTGAAGTCTGTCCTTTAATAAACTATTTAAATATAGTGGCAATTGTAGCTTGATCTGAGCTATAAATCTTAGTTGCTGATTGATGCATATTGCATTCCTTTTAGATGTATCATATTAATTGTGTCATGTGTTAGGGGTCTGTTTGTTGGTAGAAGATACCATGTTCTTACGTTTAACCAGCAACTCCAGGTCCTTCAATTACACCTGCAGCACAGCAGATATTTTGCACTTAGATGAGAATATTGTATATATATAGTCCTCCTGGCACTATAACCACACTATTGCTGTCACAGTATGCAAAGCACTTCTTTTTTGTAGCCATATATATTTATCATCCACATCTGTACAAACTTCAGAAAAAGCATACTATTGAATATACAAGGTTTGTATGTTGCCTGATAATGATAGCAGAGGACTCAGTTTATTTCTGTTCTTTTCTCTATACTGCATCAAGACAAATAGTCTTGAGTGTAAGTATATCTTGTAATTCCTAAGTATACTTTTGGCACAGCATATGTTGATATTGTTACTGATAGTGAGTAATTTACTACATAAAGATACACATTCCCCATTCTGATAATAAACCTGTTTTTACTGATTAAAAAAGAAAAAACAAACAAACAAACAAAAAACAACCCAAACTAAGCATATTTTAATTTCTGTATACCTACAGATGAAGCCTTGCAAAATCAGTGGGACTATTTCTGCAATTACTACATCATTGTGGGTATATTTTAATGTCTTTTTTTTATCCCTCCTCTAATTTTCCTCTGACACTTCTTTTCTCTCTTTCCTTTATTTTTTAACATTTTTCCCTCCTCAGTCACTTGTTCTGTATGTATGTATTACATTAAATATTATATTCAAGACAGATCTGCCACTTACATAAATTAGTTTAAAACACCGGTGGATAAAGATAATAAAAAGATAAAAATAGTATACATATGAACATATATCTATATGTATCCAGACAGGACATTTTTAGAAAAGAGGTTGTGTATTCCCATTTTTCACTTGCATGAATCATCTTTACTGTTTTGGTGTCATTAGGACAACTCAGGGAATTCTATATGAGTCATATGAATTAAGGCTTGCACAGCTGGGACATTCATATTTTTGGCTTCTGCACATGGAACTAACAAGTGTAGGTCCTGCTGAGAGTGTGGCTGGGCTTGGTCTCAGCATCACTTTCTGTATGGCACCAGTGACCAAAGGCAGAGAGATGACATTTATGATGTTTTCTTTTCATCTGTTTCTAGTGTCAGACTTAGGGATTTTGATACCTCTCATATGCATAAAATCCCATTTATAGCTTAAAGTCTGTGAAAGAAGAATGCCAGTTTAGCTGATGATGTTAATTAGAAAAGACTGCTGTATTAATGGATTATAAAATATCAGGCTCTTTCTCATTTGAAAATTGTTTTTTTCACAACCTATTTAAAAATATTCACTATTAGGAAAAATAAAGTACTGAAGTGCACCTTCATATCAGTGAGCTGGAAAGAGTGCCAAAAAATGTAATCTATTTAGAATCAGGGAAGTGCAATATCACCTCTTAGTGTTTTCTCAGCAGCACATTTCTAAATGCTGAGCATTATGCAAGATGCTTAAACCCACTGATATTTTAAAGAGTGTTTTTCCAATCCATTCTTCTAATGGAAACATACTTAGAATAAGTGTGAAACAGCTTGTTGATTGGTGGTGTTTATTTTGATGTTTTGGTGGGATTTTTTTGATTGTGTGGTGGTGAGTGTTTTGGTTTTTTTCTTGTTTTTAATTTTTTTTAATGTCCCTGTAAATATAGTGATGATAAATACAAATTATTTGGATCCACAGTGCATTTTTCTGTTTTATGTATTTTATGATGTAAATTGTGAATGGGCAAATTCTTTGTTTGTTTACTTCCTAGGTATTTATGCTGGTGCCTCAGAATTAACAGATTCTATAGATTTACATTTTATTAAGTATGAAAATTCAGCTGAAAACATCAAAATAGATACTAATCATAAAAGATGAAATTTCATTGAAATAAATCAGCATTATAGAGGTTCTTGCCATCTTTCATTTTGCAGTGATGCTATTTTCAGAACAGCATTGCTCATACCCTGCAAAATGATTTTATCCAAGAATTCAGCTGCTAGAAAGAGAGCTGGAGCTTGGCAGCACATTAGCCTGAAATGTATTCATCCTTAAATAGAAGGCCTGTTGTACAGATCTTAAAAATATTTATCTAGCTGAACATTTGAAATTGATGGAAGCATGATCAAATTCTTACTGCTTTAATGTTTTGTAAGAAACAGCCCAGACTCTGGTTGCCCACTGGTAACTGACATGCCTTGATCCTCTCTTGCCTTCTGCAAGAATCCCATATCCAAGGTAGTGTCATCTTCTAGACCAATATTTGACTTAAACCTCTGTGAGATAGGGATTGCAGTTTAGAAGCATTTTAGTAGAGAAAGATGACTCATTCTCTCTGTTGCTGACCACAATAGAAGTAGAATCAAGCCCCAGACTGTTTTGTGCTTCTATGCAGTGGTTCTTTTGATCCCCTATGCATGAGCTGCATGTTGTGTTTAGAGTGCTCATAAAGACCACTGTGGTGATATTTTCAATGGCAGAAAATGTGGTTTTCTAGTGCCTTGTTAACAAATTTCCTTTAATAGAAGAAAAAAATTACCAGAAAGCAATCCTGGAATAAAATTACTGGACCATAGCTACAATTTGGTAGAGCCAGACACCATAATTAATTTACATCTTTACAAATGCTGAATCAGACTACTTGATAGAAAGAATGACAGCTCAGTGTCCTTAGTGTTCTCATAAAACCAACATAGCTAGCACCTTGAACATGCATAGAAAATAGGAAGTACAAAAGAATAACTGCATTTGTGCCCCCAGCCCTGGGCAGTGCTTGTGTATTCTGTCTTAGATTACTCTTAGCCCATTCCTGCATCAGCTTTTTCATTCCCCCTACAGCTGCTGCAAGACAGGTATCTCAATGAATACTTAAATAATTTGCATTTGAGATTCCAGCTCTGATTTATCTCTCTTGCTGAATCTATTAAAGAGCCTGATCCCACTCAACTTTCCTTAAACATGCATCGGGCAATTCTGTGTTCTGTAGGATCAGACCAAGAGCCGAGTTTTGCCTCAGTTGTGCCATTGCCTACTGGAGCAAATTGGTCACTGCTTTTACGGGGAGTTATGATTCTTCTTTCCCTCCTGATTTCCAGCAGTAAGGAGAACTGGATTGAATATTGTTTGCAGAATATGATTTTTATGTTATGCAGCGCCATGTAATGCACACAGTAGTGCTGCAGAGGTGGCTCACATTTAAGGTGAAAATACCTAACACTGATACTGAAATTACAGTCCACTGCACTTCTACCTTAATAATGTTCATGGGCTCTCAGTTTAGGGCCAGACTGTGCTGCTTGAACCCTGGAATGGAGAAGTCCCATTGATCCTCTCAGAAAAATCTGTGCAAGAGTGAAGATTTTCAAGCTACACTTCAGTGCTTTTTAATAGCTAAAATTAATGGCATGTGCCTGCAGCTATTCAGTTCTAGAGGGATTTTTCTTTTCCTTCTCCACTGCTTTCCAAACTATTTTTTGACTTACTCTCCTTCTAAGCAAACTCAGTTTTTCACACCTTCCTTCCTTTCCTCCTTCCTTCCAGACTTAGTAAGTTTTCAGGGTGAGCTGTAAAATAGACTCCCTTTCACAGCCACCCTGTGACAAGATAAGGCTCACTGCTGGAGAATGTTACACTAATGATGGCAGGAAGAGGACCATGGTTTTTGCTTATGTCCATCCTTACATGATACCTTTCTCTGCATGCCATCAGCAAACTGATGACAAAGAGTGAATTTCTGTTCCTTGTATAATTTTTCCTGTTTATTTACAAAGTTTCTAACAAGTTTATGAAAATGATTGACATTATTTTGCATCAACAAATCAGTGAGCTTTTGCAGTTAATTACAGTAATTCAAAATCAGACTTTTTTTTTTTTTAATCTGAGGCAGGCCTGAAATAACCATAGAATGTGAATGTGAAGTTTTAATATTGCTGACTAATATAAAAAGGGATTTATTGGATTTTTACTCTCTTTAAATTACATTCTCACTCCCTGTAATTAGAGAGTTGTGTAGGGTAAGAACTATAGTCTGATTTTGTAACACATATCCTACATTGTGATTTAAGAATTTTCCTTCTTTGAAATTTCTTTTGTTTCTCCAAGACCATGAATGTTCTTCCAGAAATGCAGAAGGAAGATGTTTTTAAGACAATGTGTCCTATTGATCATATGAACTAAGAACAATTTTTGCACAGTCTTTATTATATGTGACATGGAGATAGATTAGTGGTCCTTTTTTCAGCATAAAATGCTTCAGTTGAAATCTGTGAGCAAAGTCTCACAAATTTATTCATTATAATAAAATCTGATTCACTTTTGACCTGGTTTGAGAACTAAGAACACCAAGGAGTTGCTGAGTCTACAGTCAAGTTTTTGTAGCAATCAGATGATGAATTATGTAAATTTTTATTTAAAAAAGAAAAGTTAGACTTGATTCATCCAAACAATATTTGAACCGAAATGCTCGTATTTTCTCTATGCAGGTTCCCACTAGACTGGTCTAGAAGCTTAAAATGTTTGCCAGTGATATCTCTCCCATACTTATTTTGACTTATATTTTTATTATATTTTGATAATAAAAATTGACTAAATAATCTTTCAGGTAGGCATAAAAATAAGGTTGCAAAAAAATTGTGGCTCAGGGTGGTGGCAATACTGAAACCTAAATCAAGTCATGCCACTGTTCCAAATTGTCACAATTAATACCGCGCTGCATTTTTCTGTATACCCTAAGGAAGTCTTAAACAAACCAGTAGAAGGAAAGTTGTCTTCACTCTTAAAATGAGCAGAAATTTGCCACAGTAGGTATATGTTGACTTTTGATTAGAAATTCCAACCTTTTCCATAGGAGAGAACTGAGTAATGGGAACTGTTTTGTTGAAGATTATTGAAGTGAAACATTTTGCAGTCTGAAATGGATGAATTTTTTTATCAGCACTGCAGGAAGGAGAAAAGTAATGAAAAAGAGATGACAGGAAGTATGAATTACAAAATTAGGGTTCTTATTACTCCTTCCCTGAGTCTTACAGGTCACTCTTGCACTTGTAGATCCAATGTCCCATAAAACCAATCAAAATGTTGAGGGATAAGTGCAACAGTTTACTAAAAGCCAACTTTTGAGAAAAATGGCCTATTTTGTAAATGGCTAAATGAAGCCTCACAGAAACAGTTGTCCCCCAGTGTGGATTGGGGTAGTCTAATTGGTACGGATCTTGTGGATCTGAAATACAGCCCTATACTGGGAGGCAGTGTGCTGTGCTTGTGGAATGCTCTGCCCTTAAAACTCTGTTTTGTGAGTTTAATCCAGAAATGTAGTGGTTTCTCATGTGGATGATAATGCAGAAGTTCTTTTTTTTTTTAATTAAGTATATGGCAGTTTTCTTGCAGTTAAGTAGAATAAAATATAATACATAATATTCATTGCTAAGTAGAGTAATTTCTGCAGAGCCTATTGAGCATCCATTTTTTCTGTTAGCCTCTCTTGTAATTTTATTATTTTATGTATAGGCATAAGAAGTTCTTTTTTCAAAGGCAGGTCTTAGTGAAGAATAATCCATGTAGGGATGGAAACTAATTATATTGAGCAATGAACCTTCTTGCGCTGTCATCTTCTCTTGAGAGAATCTCATGTTAGGTTGGTTAGTGTGCATGTTTCTTAATACAGGAAGTATTTCTTGATCTGAGACTTTTCTTAGACATTCATTCAGTGGCACCAATTTGGAAAAAAAGAAAGAAAAAAAAGGCAGTAGACTCTGTAATTTATCACAAATATTCTTATTTCTTTTTCTATAATGTACATCCTGAATTGTGTGTGCCATGGCTGAACTTTTCATCATTAAATGCCTCTCTTTAAGTATTATCTGCCTCACTTTATCTGCCTTGCCTTGTTTCTAAAATTTTATACCTTAGATTCAATATTAATTTCTCTCAGTACAATAGGAAACTTCAGTATCTTACCATTTAGTCAGGCAAGGGTTTATTGTCAGATTAATTTGTTGGCTAACGCCTCTAAAGCCTTCTGTAGTTGAAAAGTGTTGTTAAGCTGTTAAGCCTAATTTATTAAGATGTGTGTTTGCTATATTCCCACTTTACCTCAGAAACTTGCATGACCTGGATGCATGATACCTCTGCTTTACCTGGTTCTCAAAGTGGTTTTTTAATAGAATCTTTGTAGAAAAGTTCCCGTCATATCTGCTTCTTTTGGTAACGTGTGATCTGGAGATCTGGAAGAACTTAATCCCCACGATCTGTGCTTCTTGGATGTACACAGATTGCAAAACATAAGTTTAACAGCATTTTTAGAAGCTAAGAGGAGTCAGCAAAAATCTGCAGACAGTAGCGTGAGGAGCAGCCAGCGTGTGCCTCACGCCCACGCCGCGCGCGCCGCGCTCCTTTGCCAACCGGGACAGTGCCTTGGCCACTGTGGAAAGCGCTGGGAGCTGCGGATCCGGGATTTTTCTGAAATTTGTGAATATTTTGCACTTGAAAGAGGCAGTAGTTAGATGCAATACCAGACAAGGGCTTGTGACACGAGTTGCTTAACATGATCTGTTGCTTCTTCTGCAGCACAGGCTACTACTGGTTTTATTCCATTTCTAAATGGGAATGACATGCAAATTGTCATCCTGCTTGAATCAGTGTGCTTAATAAAGCAAGGCGTTCTGTTTCTATAAGAAAGGTGGTAAGAGAAGTATGTAATTTTTTCTGTTTACAGACTAGTAGCAGCAAGATGATCATCAGCAATCACTAATTACCAGACAATCACCAAGACTCTTAAGATTTCAAGCAGGAATAACATAATTTTCAATGTAATTATTTTTGTTTGCTACAGACAGTAGAAATAAAAGTGTAGTTCTTACCATTTTTTTTGTTATGCCTTAGCATCTTCTTGGTTAGATTTTTTATCTGTTGTGAACATATTTTAGATTATGTATTACGTGTATAAGCTGGGAGAGAATCACTAATATGTGCAGGAACATATCTTAAGGAGATTTCACTGTAATATACACATGGGGAAAGGGTTTGTGGTAATTGAAGGCAGAATATGGTCTCTTTTGGCTGATTAGAAATACATGAGGGATCTGTGCATGACTAAGAATATGTCTAGGATATTCTCTAAATGCCTTTGGAAATGCTTGGGTACCCAATTTCATCCTTCTTTCCACCACTGTAATTTCAGCATAATGAATATCAGTCCTGTATCATTTAGACCGTGAGTGCAAGGATGAATCCACATAAAATAATTTTTGATTAAACACACACAAGTTTCATTGCAACAGAATGAGTCATCACTGTCAAGGCCTGATTGTGAAAATACATAAAATAAAATGCAATATATGATTTTATTGGGCTTTGCAGAGGGGACTAGTAAGGTATCCCAAGGAAACCACGTGTGATATCAGATGTGGTCATTTGTCTTCCTTTTAAATGATAAACTCTGACACCACTTCTTTGTCTGTGCCCCACTGAGCAAGTGTCCATGTAAAAAAGAAGTTCTTAAAGTACTGGAAGGCACTGAAAAATGTTACCTAGAAAGAAACATTTTAGAAAGAAACATTTCATTAAATAAAAGTGTGGAATTGTAAGGAAGAAATACCTTCCTTTTCAAGGTACTGTCTAGTAATGTGCAGTGGCTTTAACTAAGTGGCTTTCACTAATGTACTTTTTTGTAGTTCTGGTTTTGGTTTTTTTTTTTTCTTTTTAAACAATTAGTACTAGAGCTTAATTTGGAATGGTAGGAATGATAGAAGTAATTTAATTTAACCCCTCATTGTGCACAACTGAGTAAGTAATATATCTTTGGATATGAAGTCTTGAGTTTTTGGATAATTAGAATTGAAATCAGCAAGAAACTTACAGAAAAACTTTATATTTGTTTCCAGTGAAATTTAATTTACTCTCAAAGATGGTATTGATCCTTTATGAGGTGAAATTCTGATACGATAGCTGCTTTGCTGGTAGAAGCACTTGGCCAGTGTCTTCTATATATGTTGCTTGTATAGATACACTCTTCCAGTCTGCAAAATTAGGAGTAAAAGCACCCATCACCTCCTTGCATGGATGGTTAGAGTTTTGCTTAACAAATGACCATAAAGAATATTGTAGTAGATGTATGGAACAATAATTTGCTTGCAGGTATTTTCCTTTTGTAAGGCCATCTATTTGCATTTTTCTTCCTTTTGTGAGGCCATCTATTGATAGAATAAAGTATTTTTATGGCCTGCCAGGTAATCTTGCACAAACGTGCACAGTTATTCTTGTAGGTATCCATGCTTCTACAGACACTTTCTGTGTTCATTAGTGAGGCTTTCAACATTGCAAATCGAGGTTAAACATTGATGATTGAGTATCTTAGTTCCGTGCATCTCCTTCGCTGGGGCTCTATTTTGTTTTAGTGAATAATATTCTACTAAGAAATTGTCCCATTACTCTCTGTGGGAATAATGTGTTTATATAATAAGATTATGATCAATATTAAAAAATCCTTCAGAAAAACTTTTAAAGAAAGTTATCCAGTTATAAAGTTAAACACTTGAAAACGAGGAATAGTAAGATAAGAAACTGCCTTAAGCCTTAAATTGTTTTCCTTATAATATCTTCATTGTGATCCTGTCTTCAGTTACAAAACCAACTGTATTTTTTTCTTCTGAAAACACCTTTCATTGAGAATATTACTCTAAATGCAACCCCACTGTAAGACTGGTGGATTTTGTAGGTAACTTTGGTAAAGCTGCAAAAGATGTACCTTGTCTTTTCGTAATATAAAACTAGTAATAGCTGCCACTATATGGAGAGTGTAGGAACACAGGGGATTGAAAGTGAACCATTAGCCAAAGCTATTCTCTGAACCCAAAAGCTATGATAAAGATATCCTGTTCAAAGAGTTATTTTGAGATGCTTGGATTTTTTGTATCACTAGGACCTTGTTTCACTGCAGGATAAGAGAGTGCTGGTTGCTGCCGTGTTTTTTATGCTGTGTAACTTAAATAATTGGTACAGCCTCTCACCAGGCAGGAATTACTTTCTAGATGGAATTTTTCCTGATAAGTAACAAACAGGAAATGTCAGCAATATACTAGAGAAATACCTGCTGTTCTAGTTACCTGCATGGTTGAAAAAAAATCAAACTTCTTGTGTGTCTAGTTCTGTGTTTTAATTGCGTGGTGAGTTTTTGATCAACCATATCCAAATTTAACAAATTTCAGTACTTCACATATTAGATTTCTTGTGTACCAGATCCAGATTTCCCACACTGATACTAAGGGATGTGTATTTAGATAGAACTTAAGGCTTTCTTAATGGCCAAAAAGTTAACCTGCAAACCAGGACCATCTGCAATATCACTCAAACACTGCTTAAAATAAAGCAGTTCTTCTTGAAATAAAACCTTCCTATAATATCTGAAAAGTAATAAATTAAACCAATTTTTTTTCTTAAAAGAAACCTCCCCCAGAAAGCAAAGAGCCAACCAAAAACTCCACTAAACTTACAGTATTTTACATGTGTTTTGCTCCAAAGTTCTTAATCAAATATTTGGTAGGCAAATCTAGGCTGCATGAGGTACACAGTTTTGTTTGTTGCTGTGAAATAGAGCTTCTAATTCAACAGTAATTTAGATAGATTCAGTTTGTGGTTTGTTTCTATGTGATTTGACACAGACACACGCTCTCCATGCAACATTTCTTTCACCTGGGAAAATTGGATAATGCACTAATGAAGGTTTTCTTGGCTGATAATGCTGTCTGTTTTCATAGCGTAGCAATTACACAATCTTTTTAGCACTCAATGCCTATCTAAGCAAAATCAATGCAAAAATAAGGGCTATTTACAGTGAAGTGTCATTATTTTATATTGTTTGTGTAGTTCTCTGAGAGTCTGAAATGATATTGAAATGATACAGTAAAAACAAAATCTCAGGAGCTTTAAAACCAGCAATCTAAAGGCCACCTGATTTTTATGTCAGCTCAAGTAATTCACCACTAGCTGTCTGCCTCTGTACAAATGCAATACTTATCATTGCTGCTTACCTTTTCTTTTTAGAAGAAAAGCTCATTTCTATGCATCTAAAAACTAGACTTGATTTGAATTTACATGGCTTCAAAGTTGTAAGTTGGGACTGGATTAAAGCTTCCAAATCATTTATTTACAACAATACAAGAGTTTTGTGGTCTTTTTTTTTAATTATTATTCTTACTCAGTTTTCTCCTTCATTAGTGAATTCTTCAAAGGGGCACAGAGAATTGCTTGTACAATTGTTTGTAATATGCTGTGTAAGTGCTGATTTTTTGCTATTACATATCAAAGCAGAATAAAGGGCTGAATTCTTATTGCTATTAAAATTATGAAGGTATATTCAGGCTATCAGTTACTTCACAGACTTTAGCCTGCAAGTTAAGGTAAGGAAAATTCAGATTAAATATACAAAATGCCTTGATATTACAACTAAGTATCTTGTGGATCCATTCTCTGAAAGCTGAAATCGTGGTGCTTCTTAAATGTTAAACTTCTAAATTTGTACTGAAAAGAAATCTGAAAGAGCAAAAGCTCTCTTCTGCATTACTTGGGAGCTGGACAGTACTTTTCCCATTTCCCAACTTTTTTATTTTCAATTGGTGTGTTTTTAAAAAGGAAAAAACTGAAAATCTTTCATTTTTAAGTTCACTTAAAAGGTATAAGTAAGAAATGGCATCATAATTTGAGATGAATTAACATATTTCAATTCTAATTTTTCAGATTTTTTGATCAAGTACTGAATTAGCTACTTGATCTGAAGAAAGTATTACTAAATGTTGCTGATAAAACATATTCCCTGGAAATATTCCAGGCCAGTTTGGACAGGGTTCTGTGCCCCAGTCTACTTAAAGATGTCCCTGCTCATTCCAGGGAGTTGGATTTGATGACCTTTAAAAGTTCCTTTTGACCCAGGATATTCTATGATTCTATGTTTTTACATTATTGCTGAATTTTTCTTTGAGTAGAAGATTTGTAGATAATTTTGAAGGCTTCTGTAGATGTTATCTTTGTTGCCTATCTACTCCACAGAAACAGGATGATGACTAGCTTTCAATTTTGTCCTGGGTAATATCTTTTAATGATAATAAACTTGACCTTTTCTGTTCTCATACTGTGTAACACAATCATCCTAAAGCTCCATGGAAATGGTCTGGAACCCCTGTTTTCTGAGTGGTGGTAAAAAAATTTCAAAAATTCATAGAAGTCATATACAGAATAGAATCTGTTGCATCAGTTTTTATATCTCTGGTGCATTTCTGGATCTGTTCTCTAATATGGCTGAATGTGTTGTGTGCAATTCAGTTTGACATCCCTGAATGAAGTGTGCCAGGCTAGGTGACTGAGTTTTCCTGTGTACACATCTCAAACAGCAGCACTGTTGTTGTACATCATGTACGTGTGTCTCTGCTCTTATTAACACAGTGCCTGAAACCTCCAAACAAAAGAAACAGTCCCTGTATCACTATAGATTCTGTGTGAGAGAAACTTATGAGAATGAGGCAGAGATCCTTAGACAGAAAGTTTTTCAGGGAAACAGCCTCCCTAGTAAGGATAAAGCAATATGTTTTATGTCTCCTGAGGGTTTTCCCTAATAATACCTGCAGGGGAATAAGAAATGGCAGGGATAATGTTATGTATGCTGTGTGTGCACCTCTAACATTACACAAGACAGCCAAATTGTTCTATAATTTTTTTTCTCTTATGTGTTCATTGCAGTTATCAATATAGGAGAGACATGGCTTAGTACCCCGGAGAATGGTATAATGTCTGTCATAGATGATTCCATTAGGGACAGGTAGGACAGAGCAGTAGTTTGCCCAATATTTACTACAGTGTTTGTAGTGCTTTGTAAATGTAAGTTGTCACCTTTTAGGACTTGATAAACTTCATAGATCTCTCACTTAGTGTTGTTAAGCGGCAGTTGTTTTTGTGTGTGATATTTCTGAACAGTCAGGCTTTGCCACAGGAAGAAAATATTTGTAGGACTGGGAACAGCTAATTTTTTAAAGAAGCTACTTTGTTTTTTATAGTACATCTAGTATGGACCCATTTTGTCTTCAGACTGTGATCAGAGGAAGAGACTTAAATTTCTGTATCTCAGTTTCAATGCAATGTTGGTATCTGTTCAGGCTCACATCCTAGGTGTGAGTACACTGAGATGCATTGGTTTGGGTGGGAGTAGCATGTGGTATATTCTAATTGTTCATACATGCTTTGCTGTATTTCTGTTTGCTGGCAATGTCATTGAGATTATACACTAGTATCAAACTTCCCCATTATGAAGTATGGGGTAACTGGTAGAATATTCTTAACTGTGGGATTACAAAAGATTAATCTATTTGACTTCCAAGGAAAAAAGCAAAAAGCACAAAGAAAAGTTTTTCAAAAATACAAACTATACTTCAAACCTAAATTTATAAAGTCCTTTTATAAGCAGCTAGTGACTTGTGACCTTAGATGTGGTTATCTCTGCCAGCTGGTCTGCACTACACATCACTGCCACTCTGCACCGTGCCAGGCACCATGACACGCCCTTGCTCTGAATTCTGTTTTCCCCCAAGTATTGAATCCTCTGTCTTTTAAACTATGGAGGAAATGCGTGGATGTAGATGGCAAAATTAATGTTGATACCAGCAAAACCATAATTTTTACCCTGCACAGTTTGAAATGATTCCTGTGACATTAAGGTGCACAGAACTACTGTACGTGTGTGTGCATCATATACAGATTACCTTTGTGAGCCTTTAGGTCTTTATTGAGCTGAATGCAAGTTCATTATCTTCCATGTGTTTTTATATTCATTTGCCTCTTGTCTCTGTGTAATTTAAGTTAATACCTACATAAAAAATAGTTATGTATGTCTATAGCAGATAAGGGTAACTACTGACTAATGGTTTAAACTACTACTAGTGGTAGTCATGTAGTTAGGGTTACTTATTAGAAGATTCAATTTGCTTGCTTCCTATGCTTTGTGTCCAAAATGAAACATCCACATTTAGAAGAATTTAACATTCACATACGCCCACATCATTATTTTTTAACAAGTAAATATGGATTTCATCTGCTATTGATGGCAAGAAAGGCTTTTCCATTTATTTTCTGAGAAAAACAGTTACTGAAGCATAAATTAAGCTTGGCCAGCAATAGATATAGTTTATTGAACACTGGGGAATCCTTAAAGGCCATTTGGCTTCCTTTTTCTGAAAAATAATGCTGGCTGAATCAGGTATTTTTTAAAAGGTTACCTGGATTGTTATGAGTCAGGGAAGGTGGAGTGATGTTTGATTTCTTTGTTTAGAAATTGCCGTGTAGCATTTAGAAAGGGATAAATGTGTAAAAATAGCATGATATTCTCTACTTCCCAGCAATGCTGTTTCTTTATCCCAAATCTATATAAACCCAAATATTTCTGTTTACTGGGAGATCAAAAATTTGAAAGGAGTGGTGCATCTCAGGTGGGAGGGAGGTAGCTTCCATGTATTGAAAGCAAGTTCCTGCTACAGCAGAAAGGATGCATTTGAAATGCAATACTGTTACTCTGTTAAAACAAAGAAAAGGAACTGAAGCCTTTGCAATAGAATTATTAATTGGTTGCATAGTGTTAATTAAAGAACCCTGCTTGATTTTTCTTCAGTTATGTTCACGTATGTACCTATGATTCATCAATTTAGAAGGAAGTGCAGCCAGATGAGCTGAGGAGGAGCATCCTGGAATCAGGCAGATGCCAATCAAAGCTGGAAAGGCCATTTCCCCTGACATTGCTAAGCACAGAGATGGAGCCTTGCTGGGGTTCACTTTGGAATGCAAATGTTGCTGCAAAGGCCTCAGGCTTTTGGCTAAGGAGCAACAGGGAAAGGGATCCACCTGAGGAGCCCAGGTTTGACACAGTTGGATTGCATCCAGCTTGGAGTATCACTGTGCTTCCCTGTAGAAGCTGGAGCTGCTGATAACTAATGAGGTCTGTACACTGTTCAGAGTGCTTGCTGACAGCATGTCACAGAGCAGCAGTGTCATATAAATAATAAGATTTTGCTCTGTTTTCTTTGCTGCTTTTTGTTTCTTATATTTTTAGCTGCTTGCTACAAGAGATGGGTCTCTGGATTGCTTGCTCTGGTGCACACAGTTTCTTTTTCGCTGGCTGTCTCTCTCTGTCTCTTGACAGGTGTAAGGAGGATCCTAAATATAGAAGCCACCCGTCAGTTGGCTTCAGCAATCAGCAAGCACTGATTTAGTATTTCTCTTAACTAGCTAAGCTCCAGAAGGGTGTTTCTTTTAAACATTTATCAATTTATTCCACTGCAAGCTTCCTTTAAAATTAAAGTTTTTAAATTATTAAAAAAACCCCTGCTTATCCTCCAGCATGAAGAATACTATTAGCAGTCATGTTACAGAAATGATAGTTGTCAAGAATGGCTCTTGCAATAAAAAGGAGAAAAAAATGCTTTTTAAAGAACTCCCTTGTTGTAGCAGTCTAATGGTGCAGTACCTCATTGGGGAAACCACTGAGACTAGGTGTAAGTACAGTCTCCCATCTTTAGATGAACACACTTTCAGACATAAGTAGCTACACACTTTCCTATGAATTTTTCCTTATGGAAAGAAACTTTAATGCAAATGATTAGCTGGGATTTACTTTGCTATACACAGAAATTAGGCATGTGGTGAGAAATGGAGGTGTCCTAGTACTGAATATTTATAGTTCTCACTAGAAGTATTTTTAACACAAAGAAATATTTTTATTTATGTTAATTTCTTTATCCTGCGGCCGAGGTCAGCATAAAAATACTAATTCTCAAAAATTAACTGGCCAAATTTAGTATATTACCACTGCAAAATGTTCTAAGTAGAATATTTGGGGGGAAAAAGAGCTGCAACACTGCATTAAAGACAACTTAAACATTTTCTGTTAGTTTGTAGGCAGGCATCTCAAGTTACTTCTCTTCCTTGTGACCAGTTGCCATTAATATTCACAGAAATTGTTCACAGCCTACAGAGGAGATACTAATTCAGTGTCTAATTGTGATAAGTGAGTTGCATGTGATGAAGCCCCTTTTTGATATTGATGTGCTTTGATTTTTAATGTTTTATGATTTTGATACACTTCTCTTGTTTTAATACAATTCTAATATTCTAGTCTGTTAAACATTGTGTTAAACATGGACACAAGAGAAGTCAGTGCCTTTATGCAGCTCAGAAAGGCAGTAGTACTTTTTTGTGATAGTTGTAGTGGTTACATGTGGTCTGTCTGGTTGTGAAAATTCTGTAGCAAAATATAGCATGTGTTTGTTATGCTTATGTAAGGTTTTATTTTTGGCAACCAGTGCTCCCTATACCCAGCCATGAGAAACAACCTATTTCTCTATATCTTTTTTTTACTCTTCTATAAATTGATATAGTTTATTGGAAGCTTCTGCCATGTCTGGGACATCTGCTTCTGCTGTAGATGGTTGGTAGAGCGTGATTCAAACCCCAGAAAAAAAGTGAGAGGGCTGCTAGGTGGAATAGCAGGACTGGCCCTGAGAAAAGGAAAAATGGTTTAAGATAGAACATGTTTCCAATAAAATGACGCTTTTTCAGATTTGGCATAAAGGATTCTGGGATAAATCTGACTCTCTTTGTACAGATAAGCTTTATACCTGAAAATCCAAACTGCATCTAATGCGTCTTCTGGGTGGAAGCTCTTTTACATTTCACAGATCAGAAGTTGAACCTACTGAAGTCTAATAGTTTTGCTTATGAGCTTTAACTTTTGCATTTAAGAAAAACATATTATTCTTCAGGATGAACTTATGTAATCTGACTGTAACTTCTCAAAGGAGCAAACTGGAGTTGCCATAAGCTGATCGTGGAGCTACCAGAGCTGTTCTAGCTGTAACCAGTTTTGTGTGTAGGCAAACATGTCTTTGCTCTGGTATGAACCACCAGGTTGGAAGGCAGAACTGCTTCTTTAAAGATCCTTATGCATCTAATACCTAGAAGTTTAAACTCTACTCAGTCTTCCAAATTTATTTTTCACTGTAGCACTGTGTTTTTTTAGCTAGAAGTTTATTCTCNGGAAGGTTGGGAAAAAAGCCTGACAGATGGAATTCGCTTTTGGTTTTGTTCCATTTCTTGTTTGGTTGTTTTTTGGTGTTTTTTTTTTTTTTTTTTTTTTTTAGTTTGCTAGAGACCTGGCTAGATTCTTTCTGCCTTTGGCACATCATTTAATGAGTACAGTGAGAAGAACTTTTCTGTTAAATTTTATCTTACCAGACTCGTGTTTACTAGACAGAAAAAGTGGTAGTCTCCTCTCATGAGCATTGTCACAACATACAGAAGTGGGTTGTGGCTGTTTGTAGGGCTCTTTTTTGCCCTTTATCCAGGGCAGAATCCACATACTCTTCTTTCACCTTTGTGTTTTCATACTCTAGATACATTTTATAAATAGAATAAAAAATTCAACTGAATGATTTTTCCATTAACCCCCAAGAACATTAAATCAGGTCCATATCAGAATTATGTGAAAATATTTCCATTTTGTACTGTATATCATACAAAGCAAAAGAATAAGGCTTGTTCAGGAAAACTCATACTCAAACAGCTCCTAGCAAAAGATAAGAAAAAAACCCCCAAACAAACCATTTATTTTGTATAAGTTAGGAAGCTGTTTTTCTAACAACAAGCTTTCTCATCTACCTGTCTGTCTGTCTGTCTATCTATCCAGCTGACTAGCTGTCTTTCTACCTACCTACCTACCTATCTTTTGATATTTCTATCCATATATCTATTTACTGGGATGAAGTTGGGAATAAGAAACAGTGCCTATAACTGGATTAAGCATCTAAGAGGGTTAGAAGGAGGATGTAAGAGTACTTTGTGAGCAGAATGACTAAGGTTGTTGATAAAAATAGACCAACTGGTTATGTTGCATGCTTGGTAATATTGTGCTTGAAGAGCAAATACATGGAACAAAAAGAATGATGGGCATTCTGTAGCATTAGGTTGGGATGGTTTGCAGTGCTGATAGTGACACAAATATGTTTGGCAAAATGAAGCAAGTTTCTGAAGTGACTCTCACTTTTGTTACACATTTTGGGTACAAGGAAGGTTTTATCTCCTTTTTCTATGCTGGTCATTAGAACCTGGCCAGAGCTGTTGGGGGGTTTATGCACAAGCCTCAGGCTTTTTCAGACAGCAGAGTTAAAGATTGGAAGTATAAATCTTGGCAAAAGCACAGTCAGTTATGATTTTCCCACAGAGAGAAGGAGCTCTTCACTGTTTTCAAAACAGACCTATGACTAACAGCTAGCTGTATAAATAATGGAGATCTTGTATCTTATGTGATACATAAGAATTATCCTCCCAAAGCTACATGGCAGTTCCTAAAGCAAACAAAGTGTTTGTTTTCCAAAAGGCTGGATCATTTTTAAAAGGTTTTCTCTACTCTCATTTATTATTACTTGTATTACTAGAATTTTACTTAAGCAATTTCACACCTTCAGACTAGGGGAATATCAAGTGTTTTATTTTTTTGCATGAGACTAATATATGTCCTCATTGCTGAATTCTAGTCACTGCTTTTAAAGGTAATGGTGAACAAAATAGCACTCTCTTGTGAGGTGCTATTTCCATACTTTCAGTGCAGCAGTATTTTTGGTTTGTATCCCATGAAATAGAATTCTTCATGGCAAGAGTTCCATGGAAGAGGCCAAATTCAGTGCTGCCAAAGTAAAAGGTTCAGAAAACAGATGGGCTGGATGGTGGTTTTAAGAAGTAAGGAAGAACTGTGATCCTCATGTCTGAGTGCAAACCTACGCTGTGGCAATTACACAGTATCATTTTTTCTGTAATTTCTGGTTTAGGACTTACAGGCTCTCAGAACCTGCAGTTCAGACATATGCCTCCCATTTTCCTTCAGGAAAAAAAATAATTTTTTAAAACTAATGTTTTGATATGTTTTCTTTGTGTTGAAGATTGAGACTAGTTTAGCTGTTAGGAACATTGCTCTTCAATGAAAACACCCTATCCTAGGTCTCTTCTGATACCTGCCTTGGTTCTTTTTTTGGAAAGCTGTTGTTCATACACAAAACTTTTTCCATTCCAGGCTGAAACTCAGGTACCTCTTCTAAGAAAAGAAAGAGTTGGTACTTCAAGAAAACAAGTTTTACAGATTGAAATTATATTCTCTGTTAAGAGAAAGCAGCAAATAAGTGTGTACAAACAATGTAATTCTGTGTGCTTTAGAAAGAAAAAAAATACAGATCCAGAGTCTTGAGTATTTAACTGCAGATTTATTTAGAAAATGTATCTCAATCCTGTTGCAGAGATGTATGTGTTCACAGCACTTTTCAGCAGATGATGGTCAGAGGGCAGGATCTACCCAAGTGTCTCTGAGTGTGGCAAAGAGTGGCTGGCTGCAGCTCTGCCCTCCTGCTCTCAGGTGCTGGAGAGCCAGTGCTGATCCAACAGCTGTACCAGTGTGGCAGTGGTATGGAAGGCATAGGTTGCAAAAGGCAGAGCAAGTCTGGTATAGGTTCACAGCTTTCTCCTGTAAGTATACATTCATACAGGCCTGGACATCTCAAGTGCAGTGTAAACTGTGGTTCTCCCCAGCAAAACTTTGCAGGAAGAACTACCCTGTGTGTTTTTCAGGGAAGACTTAACTAGAAGTGCAGGCATCAGTTGTACTTGATACCTGTGTGCCTCTGTCCTGGGAAATGCTCAGTGCAGTGTATGATGCTAAACTGAGGTGTTGACATCAGCACAGCTGTAAACCCATCAGCTACAGACATCAGTGCAGAACAGCTGAAATACATGTGTATAAACTTTTGGGCCCTGCTTTCATCAGGGCAAGGAAATCCAGAAATACACAGGAAAGTACTCTTTGTCCTGAATAGCCACCCACCTTGAACCATTGATAGCCTTTATATTTACTGCCTTGTTTGCAAACTTCTCTGACCACAGCATCCCATTTCCAGTTCAAGCATTAATCCCTTGGTGGCTGAAGCACAGGATTGGTAAATCCTCAAGTAGCATGATCTTCTTAAGAGAAGAGTGTATATGTCAGAGTTATGTCTCTGCAGAGTGCTTAGTGGGGCACTCAGAGACTCTCACCTGTGGCTTGTCCAAACACATAGGGTTTTATTACATGCCTTGTAACTCTAGGGATAGGAGGGGCAGGATTAAAGGGACACTTGCTAGGAGAGTTGCACCTGGCAGTGTAACAGCTTGAGCATCCCAAGTTTGCAATTAGTCTTTTTGAGGAGAGGTTTGTAAGATCTTAAGAATCAATTATGCTCAGACTAATCTTGGGTTGCTTGATTAAGGAATTTAATCTAGATTTCTGAAATTGCTAAGAACCTAATGATACAAATATGAGTAACTTCTGTAATTCAACTATTTAGCTTTTTTTCATATTAAGAAGTCAGATTCTTAAAACTAATCACACAGCAGCACAAATGCATCTTACAGATGTCCTTTGTGGAAGATTTGTTTGTCCATACATCATGATGCTACAGCAGGAAGCAGACAGTAAATGTATTTCTCCCAGGCTTACAGGCCATGTGAGGACTGCCTGGCAGTGCAGCCCAGGCACTCCAGAGCTGTGTAGCTCTCAAAGGACAGCTGAAAAAGAGTGGCAAGACAGCACAGCTTTGTGTTCACTGCACTTTATGTGTCAGCTTTTGGTGTTGAACATTCAACTTCTTAAAGAGGTGTCAAAGATTTTCCTATTCCTAGTTCCAGCAAGAGCCCCAAAGAGGATCTCTTCTGGAGCTGTTGATGCAGTGTGGCTTAGGGTGACATGCCAAAACGTAGCACTTCATAAACAGTCACCACGTTTTTAATGGTTTTCATCAGAAGACATTTGCTGCCTGTCAAAGTGTCAGTCTGACATCTCGAAGGACTGAAATGCACATTGAGAACAGCAGCATGGGCAGGGCTTCGTCAGTTGTTTCTTTCTATCCATGCTTTCTAGTATTGACAAAAGTATTAATTTTAGTGGCCCCCAGTCCCACTGCAATTCTTGTCTTTCAAGAGCAAAGTGTCAGTTCTGGACGCTGTGCAAGTGTTGTTGATGTTGCTGGAGAGCAATCCCAGGGCAGCTGTGAGAGTCAGCTGCAGTGTCTGACGTGCACGTGGCCACCTCTGAAGGATGGCTGGAAGCATTCCTAAATACTTGCTGGAGGTGTCACCAGCTGTCTGTCTCGATGTTTTCTGTCCTTTTTAATGTGCTTTGTCACCTCTTGCAGATGTGAGCTAACTCCAGTCAGCCAGACTGTGACTCTGCAGTCCTCTTGCTGTTCCTCTTGATGCTGCTCCCTTCTCCTGCGCAAGGAACATAAACCAGAGGGGGATGAACCTTGGCTGCATCATCAGTGCATTTGTTATGCAACTTTGCCAGTAAAGGGAGCTGCAGATGAGATTAATTCCTGAGCTAGCATGTAACATTCAAAGTTGAATTTTACAACAACTGCTCTTGCCCAGTTCTGACGTCAAGCATCGTGACAAAAAAAAGTCAGCACTTCTTTTGTTCTGTAAGGACATACTTGTTCTGTCTCTGCAAGGAAAGAGTAATGATAACTGCCTGAATCTGCAGAGATCCAAGTGTTTCCTCTGTAGCCTTAAACTGGAACTTGTTTTCCTTGAGTCTCTCTTCTGAGCTGCAAAGACTAAAAATGCAGGGGTCCTAAATTAATTTCAGATTGTAAAGCACAAAGATTTTAAAGTAGTGGGAACTATTTAAATGTTTCATATACTGTATGCCTGTATATATATATAAATATTTCATATACTGTATATGCCTGTTATATAAAAATATTTATCTTCTTCAATTCCATTAAAACAAACATTGAAAAACTCCAACATAAAATATATTTATATGACACAAGCTTTCCTTATCAGTGGGAAAGATTAGTTGCAGGGTGATTCAGGTGTTAATAAACATAGAGATTCTCATACAAACTGCCATTTTTTTATCTCCTTGTCTTTCAGCAGCTGGAAAGATTAAGCACCTTTTCTCCACAGATAAATAAAAGCGAGAAGAAGCACTCTGTTCCATTTACACTGGAAAGAAGTTGTCATAAAACTAGTGTTCTAGTACCTGGTTCTGGATTTATTCACTCTCTGCTTGTCATCTTCCTCAGGCATGCAGTGGTCCTGGTAATTCTTCTTGGACAATGCCGTTGCTGCTAAATTCATGACAGTTCCTCGTGGATCCAGACTGATAGGTGGCTGTGGAGACCAGTCAAGAGAAAGAGACCATTTTTTTAACAAATACTGTAAATATAATGAGATTAGTGTCAAACTGTTAAGGAAGCAGCTCATCTGATCTGCTTACAATTTCAGCCTGGATCTAGTAATTAATTTACATATAAAAAGATTGCTTTTGGAAATAAAATCCAATACAAAAAATGTGCCAGGAGCTTTGTCAAACTAAAATCCCACCTCAAATCTGAGCAGATTGATAGGCTAATTGAAGACTTAACCATTACACAGAAGCATTCAGATTTTTTGTAGTACAGAATCCAAGATAGTTTTTTTATATTAATGTGCTGCTATGGTAAAGACTATAAAAATAATATTTCTTGACTGAGTGACCATAAATGCAACTCAGCTTTTTTGTTCGTTTAAGATGCATTTTCTTTTTCAGAATTTTTAAACTTACCCAAGGGGCACACTAATCACACAGATTTTAGTAATCAGTAAGAGTTTAAAAACAGTATAGATTATAGCTTCACCTGTCTGACAGTTGTGTCTCAAAAGACTATACAGAAAAATATACAAGAATTATGGAAAAGAGGGAAAGTAAAGGAAGGAGATGGCACATTATCACAGCAATCGAGGAATACAAAAGGATTCAGATTCCGTACTTGGAAAATGTCAAATAATGGAAAAATAGTATCAAAAAAATAAACCTCAAAAAGTTTAGGACCTACAGCAGCAAAACTTAAAAAAAAACTTAGTCAAGCAGAATCCTGAAAAACTAAATGCAAATTCCTTTTATTTTGAGTTTAGTGTATGTCTTTAGGACCATGGGTTAATAGAAAAGATGACTACTCAGTTTTCATCAGCCAACCATGTCCCCAGCCTCAGAACCTTTGAACTTCATTATCCCTGAGCAGTTGTCAAACTGTCACCTTTGCATATCCCTTAGGAAGCATAAGCAGAGCGTTAGTTAGTTGGATTTACAGAGTCTGTAAATGTGCAGGTCCAGACTGTAGATATTTTAGAGTTCTAAAGGGACAGCCTCTGAATCTGTGAAAATGATTATTATGGTTTAACCCCAGCCAGCAGCTGAGCCTCACACTGCCCCTTGCTGAGGTGGGAGAGAGAATCTGAGGAGTAAAAGGGAGAAAACTCATGGATTGAGATAAAGACAGTTTAATGGGGAAAGCAAGAGCTGTGCACACAAGCAAAGCAAAACAAGGAATGAATTCCCCACTTCCCATGGGCAGGCAGGTGTTCAGCCATCCCCAGGAAAGCAGGGCTCCATCATGTTCAGTGGTCACTTGGCAGAAACAAATGTCATAATTTCAAACGCCTCCTCCATTTTTTCTTCTTCCCTCTTCTTATTATACTGTGCATGAGACATTTTGGTCTGGGATATCCTGTGGGTCTATCAGAGTCAGCTCTCCTAGCCCTGTCCCCTCCCAAACACTTGTGCAACCCCAACATCTTCTCTGGTGGTGGGGTGAGAAGCTGAAAGAGCCTTGATTCTGTGCAAACATTGCACAGTAAGAAATAAAATATCCCCGAGTTATCAAAAATGTTTGCAGCATACACAGCCCTCTGCTAGCTAACTATGAAAAAAATTAACTCTAGTCCACTCAAAACCAGCACAATTTAAGTCAAAATAAATATTTGATATTTTAAGGGAAGGGGAAAAATATTTACAAAATACAAACAAAACAAATTGGAACAGTGGCTGACCTAGGCAGATACTAAATCATTGCTTTGTTCTGGAAAAATATGTAAACAGTATCAGAAGTTATTATAGAATATTTCAACTGGCACTATGGAGGTAAGCAGAAATACTGTTAAAATTATTTTGAATTAAATTTAGTCATTTTTAGCAAAAGAAAATGGAAGAAGGAAGTAATATGAAGTTGAATAATAAAAGTCTAAAATAATCCATTTAAACAGCGTTTAGGTACTGTGAGCTTTCAGACAGTACCAAATGAACAAAACTGACCTTACTGCACAGTGTCTTGGAAAGTCTAGAAAAAGGTCTCTGGAATGTTACCATTGTTAATTCATTAAAAATAATAATTTTGAGAGAATAAGATAGAAGAATATATATAATTTTTGGGAGAAGAGCTATTTAGAAACTACTGACAGGCAAAAAAGGGGGCAACTGATATGAGGTGAGTAAGTAGCCACAAGTCCGGAAGCAAACATTCTGTCAGAAAGAAAGAGAAAGTCTCAGAAATGAAACAAAGTATTTAGGTAAGCGACTATGGATTTCTCAAAGTGCCTCTGGGCTTCTATGTTTGAGGTTAGACTTTAGTAAAAGTAACCACTCAGCAAGTTTGGAAATCAGTCTATTTTGCCATGTTTTACATACCTGTGCAGAATAATTACACTCTTGGAAAATTCTTGATCATAAACAATGCAAATTTCGGACATTAAATATAGACTTGTAGACACCTTTTATAGTGCATTTGATTCCTCTCTGCAGCTTGTTGGAAGGATGTGTGTATGAAAGAACTGGAGAAAAGACCAGGATCTTTTTAAAGATCTAAAAAATGGAGTGTCTTTGGAAAAGGTTAAAAGAGCTAAATGTATGTAGCTCAGAAGAGGGAAGACTGTAGTCATGCTTTTTATATAAACACCTTCAAGTTAATAATATAAACAGGTAAAAGGGGTTTACAGGTTCCCAGAAGAAAGCAGTAAAAACATATCCTTAAACTAAGGATCAGGAAGGGAGGAGAAACGTATTTACAAAAAGATTTTAGATTGTAAGTGAGAATAGAGTGGAATAGACAACCACTGGTAAGAGCAATTTCTAAAGACCTACATATTATGCAAAATAAATTCCAGCAACCATCATCATATTTATTACTGCAGTATTTGATTTTACTTGTCTCTCACCTGCAAGATAAAATAGTTCCTTGCCATCTATGGGTGCTGTGAAACCAGCACTCTGGTGCTACAGAGATGGCAGCACTGCAGGCAGGGAACAGCAGTGTGGCTCATGGCCTGGGGGTGTGACTTTGTCACAAAACATCAGCAGTGATAACACAAGGAACACAATTAGCTGGCAGATGATTATTTTCTCCTTGGGCCATGTCTCCCATGTGAGTTCTACGAGATAAAGGTGGAGATTTGTATTGCAGGTATTTCATAACAGAGTCTGTACTACCATCACAGGGACCCAATAATTTTATTGGAAGATGGGGAGAAATTCACTCAGATGTATTTATGGTGTGATGGTGAAGTTCATAATCATATGACCTGAATTTTCTCATTTCCTGGAAAAATTAAAAAGAACTTAAAATACTTCTACCAGCAGGCTTTCAAGACTTGTAGCAGGTATATGGTGACCTAGAGCACAGATTAATGTGGCTGCCTGATTTCACTTTCTGGTTCATGCGACGCCTCGCACAGGAATTTCTGTGGTCAGCAGATGACCCCTCCTCCAGCTCTGAGGCTGTGTTTCATTAGAGAATTTCCTGACCAGCTGAAGGACATAATTCAGTAAGGACTCTGACTCAAAGGATGAAGAGAGCAGTGATTACCATGGAGTAGGCATTTTATTTCCATTCAATCTCTTTAAATAAGATCAGTTTTTCAAGCCAGTCTTGTGTTGAAGAGGCTGAAAGAGAAGAGGCCAACAATCTGTCCTGATTGTTCTTCTGGCTGTCAGAGCCTGAGCACCACAATGCCCCTATTTATCCCTTTTTTTTAAATTTCTGCCTCTATTTTATTAGCACTGAGCGTTACAGAAGCTGCTTATATATGTCCTTTTCAGAATGATGATACAAGTTTGTAGTGGCCTCAGAATCAGAAAGATCTAACTTGTAAATCTGTCTTGACTTTTATCACAGGGCTTTATACAAGACAAGCATTAAATGTGTAAGACACAAAGCTTTGTGTGTTAGACTCTCTAAGAAACAAAAGTGAATTCTGGGAATTAGAAATTACTGGGTCTTAACGGTAAAGACCAAAACTTTTCTCCACAGAAAACCATGTTCCACATGATGTTCCATAGTCATAGACAGAAATAAGCAGAAGCAATTTGTCTTTTATTTTCTGGCAAATTATGAAATTGATATCTTTTGTATCAACTGGCATGGAAGTTAATACTAAGCTGAAAAAAATTACTTTGTTGTCCAGAGAATTTTGGTAAGAATTTCTTTATCTTCAGCTATCCCTCTCAATTCAATTTTCAGGTTTCCTTCCTTGGTGAAAAAAAATCCCATATAAATGAAAATTGTCAGTCCAAGCTGATACTTGAAGGTTGATACTTGTTTGAAAACAAGTATCTTTATCAAACGTTTCAAAAATATTAAACTACTCTTTAGACTGATATGTTTTGCTTTACATTGCATATAGTAGACCATAACTGGGACTGACAGAAAACAATGAGGATAGAAAGGGATAAACAGAAACTTTGATAAGAAATTTTTAGTTTTAAAAGCATGTCAAATGGGTTTTTTTAATGTTGTTTATAGCTAAGACATTCTATTTTTCATAGTTCTTCATTATCTTTGATGAATAAATATTATTTGTAAATGAAGGACTTAGAATGTAACTTTTAAACCTAAATATCTGTCAGGAATGTCTCTGTGCAAAGGCTTTAATTAAATGAGTGACCAGATATTGCATGTTTTTTACAGTGTGCTAATGAATTTTTGTGACATTTTTCCAAGCAAACCTGATTCGTAGCAAAAAGTCCTGTTTGAGTACAGAAATGTAAAGAGTGATTGCCTATATGCAGTAGAGAGCACATTGCTCTTCTGAAAGTGCTAAAGGTGGAGGATTTGGTTATTCCATATGACATGGGGCTATGCTCTCCCTGGGAGCCACAGCACTGTTGGTCCTTGTGCTAAATCCCAGCTGGTTCCTCCCAGCAGCAGAGGTAACTGGGAGGTCTCCATGAACCCCATCAATCCCACAGCAGAACGGGTGGCACTAGACCTGGAGGGCACGGCATGGTTCTCTCAATAAATGGACTAGGGAGTGAACAGCACTGTGATCTGAGTGTCCCTTTGCCTCTGGTAATGGTGTTTCAGGCCACAGGTTGTGGGATATTGACAGGGCCAATATTGGAGAGTCACGGTGTCATGTCTTCACTGGTAAAGATGCAGCTGGTTCCTGAGCTGGTTAAACTACAGGCCCTTTGGAACTGATGCCAGAAAGATGAAATGAAATGGGTAGAGGTGATGTTCACACTTATTCTCCTGTGACAGGTAAAACATTGGCACAGGATCTAGAAAGACAGAAAAAAATTATATTACTCTTGAAATTTTACTCTGCACTCAGTAATATTTTAAGTCTTGGAGCTCTGGCTTGCCAAGACACTTGACCACGCTGCATGAGGGCGAGCGTATGTGCCAGGAAATTTGCTTGAAGGTCATCTTCTTAAATATGGTATTTAATAAAATTTTACACCTCTACTGCAGCATCAGGATTCTCTAAATCTCTCTGTGACTGCCTGAAGCCTGAATATCAACAGGCACTGTGAAAGCAACATATGGTGAGGTTCCAGTGGAGTAATTTGTTAGCAGAGTAGTTAGTTTGCTTGAGGTGCAGATTTCTGGCAGGATAGTTTATTTTTTTTTCTTTTTTCTTTTTCCTTTTTTCTTTTTTCTTTTTCCTTTTTTCTTTTTTCTTTTTTCTTTTTTCTTTTTTCTTTTTTCTTTTTTCTTTTTTCTTTTTTCTTTTTTCTTTTTCTTTTTTTCTTATTTTCTTTTTTCTTTTTTCTTTTTTTCTTTTTTCTTTTTATTTTCTTTTTTTCTTTTTTTCTTTTTTCTTTTTTTCTTTTCTTACTTTGAATGTTATTATACTTACCAAGAAAAAAAAACTTACTGAGTTTCTATTTAACATAAGGAATGGATAAAATATCCTCAGTAAGCCCAGGCCTCCCTTCTCAAAGTTGATAATGCTTGTAATAATTAACAAAGCTGTGAGCCTGCAGTCCAGACTCTGATCTGAGCTAACCCTTTGCAAGCATAAAGTTTTGTGTGGTTTTAAATTTTTTCCAAAAAATTAACAGTTAAATATATCTGCTATTATCGAGATATATAATATTTATATATAATCATTTATATATACATATTATAATAGTATATTATTATCAATAATAATTTATATTATAAATCTATTATGCGGTATATTTATTATTATAAATAAATCTACTTAACATCTGCATTGTTACTGATACCTGTTTGATTCTTTTTGTTTCGATAGATGTCCAAAATCCTCTGCTGAGAGGTGAAACATGAGACAATTTTATTTCCAGAGCTGTTCAGGTGCTCCCCTGTAAGCGATCTCTGAGCAGCAGGGATTGTGTGCCATGTGCTGGACACATGGCAGTTCTGTTTTGCACCTGAGGTGTGAAAAGCTGACACAAACACCAGAGTTTTGCATATGACTGAGGTGTTCCTTAGGCTGTGGCTGTGTGTGGGCAAACACCAGCTCACTTTGCTGGAGCAGTGAGATCCCTGGCAGCCAGAGTGTGCAGAGCCAGGCAGCAGCAGTGCTGGCTCACTGGGCATGTGGGGAGGCAGGCTGTGACAGCCTGGCCATCAGGCAGGTTGTAGGGTGGAAATGCTTCTTCTCCAGCCAGCTGGAAGTAGAATTTCCCAAGAAGATTCACATTTTACTGATGACTTGTTGCTACAGAGATGATTGTTGTACTCCCTGGTTTTGTTGTCAGATAGCGTGGTTTATGGCTTCCCACATGTTATTGCAGAAGAAATAATTATTTGCAGTAAAATTCAGTATTTGCTGCTGGAGGATGTTGTAGAATCCCAGAACAATAGCTGTCCAAGTCAGCAAGCTGCTTTTTACTACCAGTGTGTGCCAGGTTCCTCCAAGCCTCCTTCTCCCAGCTTATCTCTCATTTATTTCTGTGAATTATCTTCAAACCCTGTGTAATACTTGGGTCCTCCTTCATATAAGTAGTCAACCTTCCTGGGACACACCTTGTCTACTTCATTATCTTAATTTGATAATCTTGTAAGATGTCAGGTTTTTTTATCAGTACTTTGCTGACATGGAGTTTTAAGTTCCTCATCCTTTCAAGTTCTTCATATGAAAATCAGCTATGGGTTCTCTTCAGTACTACATGTGGAAGATAATGATAATGCTTAAAATCCCTGCATTGATTTAAAGGACCCTCCTGGCCATGGAATATCCTTGTTCTTTTCAGGAGGCAAATTTAAAAAAAAATTAATTTTTTAGGTCCCTATCTTTATCAGCGAAGCTTTTTTTTCCCCTATCTTAAGTTTTATCAGCAAAGCTTTATCAGCTGTAATACAAATGCAGTCTATTCTGGCCCTTTGGAGCACTGCTCTGATCTCTTACTTAGATACAAATTTTATAATAGTGTGTTAGGGATTGCCTTAGCAATATTTTTATAGGTAATTTTATACATGCTTCAACACCTTTGTAAAGCTAGTTCTTTTGAAGCATGTAAGAGCTCTTCCCTTTTCTTCATTAAGCTGGTATATCACAGCTCAAACTTCACACCTAGATGACTCTTTTGCTGATAAAAATAACGTGTATTTGCATGAGAAAATGCAGGCTGAAGCTGCAGCAAAAATCCATGCTCCAGTCTATATTGCAGACCTCTAGTTCTTGCCATGGAGCTCCTTGCACAGGATTTCTAATGCCTTGAGTGGAACTTGTGTATGGATGAATAGGAAATACACAGTGGGATGATGAGTAGATGCATGCACTGCAGTGTAGAAATTCGGCCACTTTTATTTAGCTAGTGCAGGGAAGCTGGTGCTGCCATTGTCTCTTCTTTGTTCTATTGTAGATTTGGTCTGAACTTCTGTATTGAGTTCCATGTGGGAAGGTGACAATTTTTTTCTCTCATTGCCTTTTGTGGTTTCCATGCAGATCCATGAGGCTTCTTATACAGAACAGTTCGCAGGATTAAGGACTAAATTAAGGACAGGGAAATATTAGAATGGATTTTTAATAGTCTAATACAAAAATGTTGGATTCTTATTCTCTTGATAGAGGGATGTATTGAAAGGTATGTCTCTCTAAATCTCCCTCCTTTGTCTATAGAAATTAATGTGGGTTTATTTACAGCAGTGGTTTGACACATAATAAAAAGTAACAAAGACATGAGTTTACTAAGTAGCTTTTATGAGACTTGAGAAAAATTCTGTTCAAAAGACAGAATGAGAAATGGTGGAACTCTATGCATGTATAAACTACTTGTGTTTATTTCTAAATGATTTCCAGAATAGCTGTGAATTTGAGATGTGTAAATATTATATTTTTCTATTACTGCTAAAATGTTTTGGGAATTAATCATTTGATATATACATGAATCATCATGCAAAAGACTTTTCTGTAAAGTTGTGTTTACATGTAAAGTTGTGTGTATATACAGATATATGCAAAGACATACACAGCCATTTAAAGAACTTGGATATCTGTTTAAAACTACTGTAAAAATATTAACATTTCTTATGCAGTTTCTTTTTGCTACTCAGAGTTAGAAATATTTTACTTTCCTGCATATAATTGCATCACATTTGAAAAAACCTCTGAAAAACAGCTGTAAGAACTATTTTATGGTTTTGTAATGAGCACTGTCTGCTGAATTGTTACATCCATCCGGTGGCCACTGTCCTACATGAACACTTGTGTGCAAATATCCATCTCTATAATTTATCTTAAAGCACACAGTATCAAAACAGGAACTCATCAACTTCCCCAGAAGAATTTCAAACAGAAGCTGCAATTGCTGTTGTTTGGTTGCTTCCAGTGTGCCAGCCTTATGAATGCATTTTCTTTGTGCAGAAAAGAGTTCATTCTGTTGCAAGGAATTTACTGCTGACACCCAAAGACTCTGTTGAACTTTTTGGGTATGTGCTGTGGTTTTTCTTGAGGTGCTTCCTTATTTAGCGATGCAGTTCTTCTGTGTATCATTAGTTAGAGGGGCTGTTTACTTAAAGTAATTGATCATATAGAATCATGGAAGTTATCAGGATTATGGAGGCAGTAGATAACCAATAAAAGTGTACAGTTGGTGAAAGTATTTTATAGCTTTCCATCTTTTAGAAACAGAGCTATGTGAAAAAAGTACGGATTACAAAGAAATTATATGTATGCTTTCAACAACATTTTTATATTTCTCTACTACCAGGTTTGAGGATTTTTTTGTTAATCTTCCTCCTTTTGCCTTGCTTAAAGAATTTTTAGGGAGAATGAAAATGGTTAGGTTTTGCCTGGAGCACATGTGTAAGTTCGCTTTAACATTTTCAAAATTATTTTAAAAAAATAAAAATAACTTACTGATATACCTACTGGTAACTCCTTTTTTCCCTCTTTAGATAGGCTTCAATGAGTGCAGTGAAGGAATCCTATAATGTAAGCCTTTAAATGGTGGAATTATTTGCAGTAAGATTTTTACTGGATCAAGAGAATTTGGCTGAAAGGAACCTGTCATATCATGTGTTTTTCTTTGCTTAAGGTTGAGATAGTGTAACATGAGTCTTAAAAAATACAAAGTCTACCATATACATGTCTTTTAAGTAATGAGAACTTGAATTAGTGGCTGATGAAGCAGTTAAACTGCTTAAGAGTATGCTGTTCATAGTCACAGAAATGACTAAAAGGATTAACAGAAGTCCACTCAAACCACCTGTAACACAAATCACCTTTAGCAGATGTGCAGACCAAGAGACATCTCAGTAGGAATATAAAATCACATAGCACAAAAGAAACTCATGCTGTTTGCTAGTAATTGGAGCTTTGAAGTGTGTTTAGTGTTTGCTAAACCAATGAACTAAATGATATCTATTTGATAGAAGCTGAGAATTATTGGAAGAGGGCATGAGCCAATGCATGAGGAACTTCATAATTTTGTGTAAAATAAAGCCATAGTTTGGCTTATTGAGATCAGGCTACAAGACAGCTAACCGTAGCACTTCTCCAGTTTTTAGGCTTTCCGACATGGTGCCATAAATAAAAAGAAAGCCCTATATCAGAAATCAAGTGTTAAATTTTCTGACTGTGTAAGGAGTGGTATTTCCCTAGAGGAGGTTTGAGCAGACACAGCTCTGGAAGAATTAGCTGGGACCTCTGCATGAGATCATCTGGCCTGGAGTGCCTGAAGGTGGCATAGGGAAATCAGAGAATTGTTTGTCTCTGAGTTGTCCTGCGCTTCTGGGAGAGGCAGGCTTGGAAAGGAGCAGAGAGTATCTTGTTTTATCCATAATCAGATAGTTTTAGAAAAAAATAATGGCTTATCATTTAAATATAGCCTGATACAAAGCTATTTGTTGGCTTTTCTTTTGAAATTTTAAATGGCTTGTTGGTTAATGTCAGATTTTCATGGTGGAGTAGTAAGACTTGGCTTTTGGTTTTGTCCTGTCATGATTGCCATGGAAGTTGTTACAAATCAACTTATAGCAGAGTAAATGTACTGCAAAATAATGTAGCATAAGATAACTCTTTTATTGCATCAGCTGAGTGCTGATTTGAGTGGATGTGGGGAGATGCAACTGCTCTGAATGTCTTTGCTTGCTGCTTTGCTCTGAATATCAGAGGATTATATCAGGGATATCAGGGATATCAGGGATTGCAGAACTAAGATATTTCTGCTCCCACTTATTTGCCCAACAGTCTAGTGAATCCATGACCAGGGTGGTGATTCTTTTCATGGTTCTGCCATGATTTCCTTTATGATTTGGCAGGCCAGTTGTAATTTGTTTAGCCTTTCAGGAAATACCTATTTGGAGCTTGTAGTGTTGACAAAAGGCCAATAAGCATAACAAAGAGGGTGGTCCCTTTCACTTGTCCAGATGACTGATAACAAATAAAAGGTTAACTTCACATTTCATAGGTCACTTACTTTTTCTTGTGAGAACAAAGTCAATCTTCCCACTTTCCCTCCTCCAGACCACTACCAGTGTGACTGTGTGAATGATGATGTGACTCCTTGTGCTGACATGCTTTTTGGATTGGCATTTGAAAGGATATGGCAGAAGTCAATCAGAGGCGTAAATGTGCATTTGCTAAATTTTAGGTGGATCAAGAGACAACTTCTGGGTATCCTATCAGAAGTAGAGAAGAGAGAATACTGCAATCTCATTGTAACAGAGAATAGTGACAAGTTTCACAGTTTACTAGTCCAGAACATGCTATTTGATTATTTTGTATTTAGCATTGTCAAGGATATGGTAACTGAGCTGCCAATATCTTGCTTGCAGAGGAAAGCTGATAGCCATCAGGTACTTTTACAGCACATTTTCAATATCTCATTGTTGTATACTATAAAAAGAGAGTGTGTATGGAGAAACCCCTTGTATTGCAATATTGAAGTTTGTATACATGGACCTTTCTTCTTCTCAACAGAAACACAACTAAGGTGTTACTACACTACATATTACCAAATATGACTTTCTAAGAATTTCATTACTTTTGTGTTGAATCTATTATCTCTGTTCTTTGGCCTTTTCAAGTTTTGCCTCCATTTATTTTATCAAGAACTGCTATTAACTGTCTTAATAAATGATTTCTACAGTGTTGAAGAACATGATAATAGACCTGTATTGTGTGTGCAGTAATGCTTCTCTCGATGCCTGACACTAGTGCTGTTTCTGTATTGGAAATTATTAGAAGCTAGTGTTTTATGATGAGTTTTTATCATAAACCATGGTTCATAAATGTCTGATTTTGTTGTTGCAGCGTGAAAGTAATTTATTCAGAGGAACAGGAGAACTGTAAAAGATTTATACACAATTAGGAGTTTAACTTGACTAGAAATGTCAACATTTTTCTCCCCAAATGCTCTTCTGTGAAAGTACTCTTCTTGTTCCTTTGAGGACATACAGTAGCCTACATAAATCCAAGTATTAAGCTGATGAAATATTAAACACAAATTCTAAACTTTCATTAAAGTGGTCTGTTACCTTTGTAAGACTGAAAGCTATCTCACCCTTCTTATCTAAAGTGTCATCAGTTGTACTGCAGGCACAGATCTCACATAGCACTGCACTCTATTCTAAGTGGAAAGAGGTTATGTTTCAGTGACATGTTTAGAAAGGGGAATAAATTGATAACATTTTGATTGTGCTACTTTGTTTTGTGTTAAGGGCCTTTTAAACATCAGCTGATCTCAGAATGCTTTCAGGATAGCCTTCTGCAATCATGATTGCTGGTACACAGAAAGGATGTGCTAATTCTGCAAATGGAAGCTGATCAGGTGTCTCGGTTTGTCCTCTTCCACAGCCACAGAGATCGGGTGGTTGTGGATGTGGCAGACTGGCCCATTCTCAGACTCTCACTTGAATTTCAGAGGGAGATTTAGTTGAGAGAGGCATATTGACAATTTAGTGTAGGAATGGGTTTTTGTGCAAAATAACCATGAGGATTTAGACTTTTCTGAAGGCTCCTGTGCTGTGTATCCCATGACACAGTCCTGAGGCACAGCTCTAGAAAGCCCAGTTCAGACACTTGATTTACCCACACAATGGCAAGAGGCAAAACCTTCTAAATGGGAAATTTAGAAAACCTACAGCAAGAATCTAAAGTAGATAACACAAATGTCCCTTCAATTGTTGTTAATGTAATGGAGGTTGGGTACACAGATTCCTTGGACACTGAAAAATGTCTCAGCCTTGTACTAGGAAAACATTCAGAGATGTCATCTGTGCTCCACAGCACTAAGCACTGTGTAGTTACAGTACAGAGACAGCCTCTATCTATAATCATGTAACAAAGAGCTAAAGGTGTATCAGCCAAACAAACCACTCTTTGTTCTTGCTAGATCAGCATGCCTTGTCTGCCCACAAAGCACCTGACTCTTACTGCTGCTTAACTTTCAGACAGTAAAGTCATTGAGAGGGTTGGTTGCCTTTAGTACCTTCTGAAACTGGGCTAAAATCGAAAGGACCATTGTCAGCTCTCAAATAACCCAATTAAAGTCAAGGTAAATAAAAAATACTCTGAGTATTTGTGTAAGTGTAAATACATTTCAACCCCCTTGAATCTGAGGCCTGATTGATTATTTCAGTGCAATCTTTTACAAAATTCAGCTAATCGGGTTAGTACTTGGTTGCTGCCACTTTTATTTGAGTTTCGTATATTGTGTAAAGTGTTCAGGTACTACATATTCATGAAAAATACTCTGTGTGAGAGAGTATTTTGAAATAAGCAAATGGCACGCACCTTACCATGCTGTGAATTTTATTTTAACAGGCATGTGATGGAAGAGATAAGAGAGAGCTTTGATGTAGAAAATGCTAGCCTAACATGTTGAATGCAGAGAAAAATAAAAATAAAATTATGAATATTATGCTTATGGAGAAGGTAACTGTACAGATTATGACACTGTAAATGAGTGTCTGGCAAAGATATGGGTGGCTCTGCTGTTTCAGAGCTATCTTCATGATGAACACAGTTGTACAAAGTTCTTGCCTTCCCTCCTATCTGTAGAATGTTACATATTCAGAGCTCTTGAGGCATTCAGTGTATCCTTGGAATCTTGTGTGTTGTCATAGCAAAATTTTATTACAGTCCTGACAATGAAGAGAAATATAGAAACTGCACCTAGGTTAAAAGATTCCTTCGTCTTCCCATAATGATATTGACATCTTTTGCACTAAGCAATTTGGAAACTACGTAGGGTAGTTTTTATAAGTAAAATTTTAAAAAATTGAAATGCACTCGTTCACAGAGGTCTATCTAAATTAAGCAATTCAATCTTTTAGTTTGTGCTTTTGAGCACATAAGAGCTGTCCCTTCATTCCCACTTTCTGTCCCTGCCATCTATTACTCCCTTTTACTTACCAACACTCAGCCAGGCCTAAATAAATGCAGCATGACCCTCCAGAGTTGACATTTTCCCTGCCTGTCAAGCTATTTCTTATTTTCTTCTTTTCTGTTGCCTGAATACTTCCTATCTATGTCTTTTAAACATTTTGTGGGTACTTCTGATAACCCCCGTTGGAACCAAGGCATCTCTTTAGTTATCACAGNAAATTCAGTATTTTTCTAGGACAGTATCAATGAGTCTGTGGTTGATTACTAAATTTTTGGTAGTGCACTTCCTTCAGAACAGCTAACACCACTATTTTGGATTAAGACTTTTCTTAATCAAATATTGTTTATGACTCTGAAATTCTGAAACCCCAGTGCATTTTAATGGGAATATGAAACAGAGAACAAGATGCTGGAAAAGAAAAAAGAAAGCACCTACCTGCCATGTCTGTTTTGTGTAACACAAAAGAGCATTACTTTAGCTGTTGACTTTTTTCCTTTGCTCTGTTTAATGACTGCTAGAGATACTGATTTAATCAACCAACCATGCAAGCACAATGATTGTGAACCAGATCGTTGTGAAGCAAACAAATGTTTCACAGTAAATTGCCAAGGGATACCAGCTACTCTGCTCTCGTTTTGCTCAAATAGATTGTCTTTTAAGCAGCTGCCTCATGAAAAGCCTTTGTTATGTGTGAACCTTTAATCAAAATGTCACTAAATCCTGCATTCTGGGATGCTTCATTTGAAACACATCCAATGCTCTTATTTATTAAATTGTCCAGTGTCGAATCCAGCCACCATTATCCCTAGTAAGCAAAGATGGATGAGGGAGTGACAAAAAGCTTGTGTCACAGCTGAGATCAGTTGTGTGTGTGTGATGTCTTGATCTGTTTGTACAACCCTCTTGGGGACCATTGGGCAATTAAGTTCACCCATTTCAAACATGGCCTTTTCTGTACACTCTGATTTGATAGGAGAATGGGCAATTCCCAGTAATGACTACTACATCAATTATATTGCATTGTATTGATGCTTAATTAGAGAATGTGTTGAAACTGGGGAAGGGGACAACTGGAAGAGGGGAGGGTTGGCTCCCGAGTAAATGTCAGAGACCTTTCCTTAATAGCCTGTCTTTTTAATGTGCATTGAATGCACTGACAAGCACTGTGGCCTCCTGACCTTCAAGCATTTACCCCTGCCTCAGAAAGGAGAGCGAAGCCGCTTTGAGAAGGAATTGTTTTAGAGCTGAATTACATTTATTGTCATTCTTGTTCAGCTTTACTGTGAAGTGACCCTTACAGCCCTTTAGCCCTGCTTGCACAGTTGGAAACCATTTCTGTGCCTGAGCTTTCTGAATCAAACACTTGCAGTCTCTTCAAAGAGTCTTTCAAAAGTGAAGCCCAAACATCATGAACATGAACTCTTATTTTTCTAAGGATCATGTAAGTAATCTGTGAGCTACCTGTAAGAGTTCTTTAAAAGAAAAAGAATGAAGCCAAGGCTTTCGTATTGCTCTAACAATGACATTACACACTATCCTTCAATCTCAAGTTTCTTCAGATTTAAGAATAGTACTGTAAATCACATATGAAGGATTACAACAAAAATATAAGACCTGCACAGTTGTTTATGACTGAACTGGCCTGCATCACCTTACAGCAGCCGTTTCTAAAGATTAATTTTCTAAAGCAGAAGATTGCAATATGGTATTGGTTGTTGTTGGTTCTTTACAGGGTAATAGCATTGAAATTTTCTGGTAGTTTACAGTATGCTAGCACTTCTGATACACAGCTGCTCTAACACCCTGGAGAAAAAGGCATGGGTTTAATTCATCTAAGGTTCTTCTGCACCAGCCTGTGCAGGCATTGTCCCGATCCTGAGATCAGGAGTCCTGACCTCCTGTTTTCAAGGCAGCAAACTGCAGTGTGTGGGGGGGGAACATCCACTGACAACCTCTTGAACAGGAGGAAAAGAATGCAGTGCTTATTTCTCATATACTATTATCCTTTTCACACAGCCATTAATATGCATCTGCATCCCAGGAACAAGGATGTGCCAGCTGTGCCTTTAGGAAAAACTCCATGTAATTCAGTGTGACTTTGTGAAATGGAAAGAATTTAAAGACAGTGTGGCTATGTTAATTTTGATGTTAATTTCTGTAGGAAGTTAATATTCTGTGCCATTCTTTTGCCTGTGCAATAATCTCTACTTTGCATCTTCTCTAGTGATATTTTACTTTTTGTTTTAAATGGCAGCACTGAATGCAGATTGTGCGTATCTTTCAGAATATGGAGTCAATTTAGGTCTTTCCAAATAAAAGTCTCTTCATTACTCTAAATGCTTATACCACACATGCCACAGCCGTGGCACATTAGGGTGGTTACAGCTTTGCACATTGGGAGTCAGGCTTTGGAAGAAAATATGTGTGCAAAGGAAACAGCTGATTAATTTGGATGCACAGCTTTCAAGTAATATGCTTTGGAGTACTGTATGACAAAATTTTTTTTAAAGTATTTAATAATTAAAAGAATATAATAAATTAGAAGAAAAGTAGCTTTACATTGATGGTGTATATTTGTAGTCAGGTGGGTTTTTTTGTTAGACTAATAGGTTTATCATAAGGTGACATTCTGATATCTGATGTAATAGATGTTTTATTTATGAAGCCCTGCCATTATTAAAGAAGGGGGATCAACACCACAGAAAAATGCATTTGAAAGGAGTTTATAAAATTTGAAGCTTGGTAGCAAACATCTCATAGTTGTGTAAAAAATGCCTACATTTTTTTAACAACCTTTGTTCCTTTTTTCAGTGCTTAAATGATCATAGAATATTCTCAGTATGAATTTCATATTAAATAACTGTTATAAATAATGTATCTTTTTAGTAATTTTAACAATTTCATAGAAACTTTGTAGGAATATTCTCCATATACAATCACAGCCCATCTTTCAGAACGCATAAACACCAGATTGACTTAAAGCATTTATCAGTTTTTACTTTTAGCTTTTATATTTAGGCAAGTGGCAAACTCAGAAAAGATAGACTTGGTGTCCAGGATCTGAGTGCAGCCTCCCAGTGCTGCTGTGTACTTCAGTTCTGTGATTAGTGTTAGTTGCATAGTGGGAATTAATTGCCTGCTTCTGTACCTCGCTGCAGCAAAGTACAGGCTGGGTACTTCAGGGTTTTGCTGGTGCCAGTGTCAGTCCTGTGTGTTGGAGTTCTGCTGCTACAGCCAAAACCTACATCAGACAATCAGATAAAAATAGAGGAACGAGTAACACAGCTCCCTGATGGTGTCATTGCCTTAGTTGCACTTGCCTAATATATGCTATGAGAGGTAAAATACTTTAATACTATTTTTCCCACTAAGCCCACCCACAAAATTTAAAAACAAACAAACAAACTTGATTTTTAAGAAAGGTGCTGATTTATACCTCAATTCCCTGAAAGTCAGTGAGAAACACTGCTTGAAGACTGCATCCTTGTGTTGCTAAACTCAAGGGAAGCTTTGCTCTTCAGTTCCTCAGACGTGTAGGTGATGACATAATGAGGTGAACATGGGGTCATTTCTCTCAAAGCTTATCTTGGCTTTCCTGTAAGTCTAACTTAAACCAAAACAGCAGAGATCAAACTCACTACATGCTTTAAGGAGATAAATGTATATGTCTTATTGTGGTGGCCTGTACAATTTATTCAGCATGAAGAACAGACAAGTCCAGTCCATATGTGCAGGTTCTGCATTAAATATGTGTGAAAGCAAGCTACTGAAGTTGTTAGGGCATAAATTGGGTAAGTTAGATGAAATATTCACTCAGTTGAATCAATACACATGCATGTTATGAGTATGTTCCTGGTTTGTAGGAATCTCAGTTTTTTCCTTTAATCTCTTCTTTACTAGTATTCACTGTTATATTTTAATATCCTTATTTCTTTTTCTGGTGTTAAAATGCAATTCTTATTAGTATGGGGAAGAAGTAATTTCAATATAAATTATGGTTTAAGTATTGAGTGTGATATGTTAAACACAGCTGATAAAGTAATTGTTTGCCTGAAATGTCTTAGCAAAATTGTGCTGTTAAGCACTTTGTAAAATTCCATTACAACTGAGATTTATTTTTCAATCATTTTTTAAGACATGCATTTTTATTCTCCAAAGGCATTATGCTATTAACAGATTTGCCATATAATACAGAACCATCAAAAATAGCAGCATTTACATCTTAATTTGCATAAGGACTAGCTTCTAATCCAGGTTCCATTGTTGAAGTACTGGAATAACTGCACTGATTGTATGTGAGATTCAATTTCAGTCTCTTTCTTATCATATTGCATATATAATTTTAGTGGAATATCTGTGTTTTTACTGTAGAAATTTAACTGAGACCACATTGCAACTAAGACCAGTTGCATTGGACACTCTTTAAGTACTAGTTATCAGAGGTAAAGCAAAGAGACGATGAGACACATGTTACCTGCTCTTTTAGAAGATCCTGCTGTCTCCAGGAATGCCTGCTCCTCCATGAGATCTAGATCCTCGTTTGTTAGAGCACTGAAATTTATAACTAAATTATTGCTTTTAATCTGGCACAGATTAGAAACAATTTAGAGAGTCTTCATTCTAATTTTATATTTCTCAGTCACAGAAACAATAACTAGATTTGGAAAGTTTGATTGCTTTTTCAATGGTAAGCAATAAATGGTATTAAATGTATATATTGTAAAAGCTTTTAATAAAGCATATCTAAGGTCTGCTGGCAGTCATTTGAGCTGAAAATTTGTTATGTCTTCTCTGCTGAACTGTTTTAACAGTATAATCTTTGATAATTAAACATAATCATTTTTAAGGAATCCTTTTTACAGCTTTATACCAATTTTGCAGCTGACTGTGTCAGGCTTGCATTAAAGATTTAGCATAAATTATTAAATGATATTTTGTGCAACTGCAATTTCCATGAGAGAATATTTTTCATGTTATTTCCTAGGAAGCTTTAGACTGTGAAAGAACACTTTTGGTAAAGTAAAGGGAAATATTTGTGAAGCAGAAACTGTAATTATGAACATGTGTTAATTAAATACCTCTAAGGCACTTGGTTCATACTGAACAAGGTTATAAAATAATAGGTCCATGCTCTTGAAAGTAGACACCATATTGAAGGAATTATGTGATCACTTCTGCTTAACATCTGGATGCTTTGAAAAATCTCCTACACACGTGGTAAAATGTAAAGTGAAGTTACAGATGAAGAGTTGAAATATGAGGAGAAATTATTCCAATGAGAATGAGCAGCAGTCAGTGGGTTCAGCCTCTGGGTTAGAGGGGGCTCTTCCCAGATCCATTTGTGAAGCCTTCTGATGGAGTTATTTAGGCAAGGTTTGGTTGGAAGGTGACAGCAAAACAGCCATTCAGGCTGTGTTCCAAAAGAGATGTTGGGCGAAGGAGTTACTTTGGCCTAAACTACTGGGTGAGAGTGGAGAAAGGTTTCTGCTTCTCTGGGCAATGGGGCAAAGGCTAAGCAGCTCATGGTTCACTGTTGACCATTTCCATCTTGGAATCTGCCACTGGGCCTCAGTATTCTTCTCAAAGCCATGTTTTCTCAAAATAAAAGCACATAGAAAAGGGTACGTGATGGATCTGTCCTTTGTGTGCCATGAACAATTGACTTGCCACTGACTTTCTCATGGAAGTCAATGGTGGAACTTAAATATCCTGAGCTGCTGGCCCAGTCAAAGGGCTGTTCCTTCTCCTTCTATACCAGTGCTGCATCTCTGGATTCCTTGTTCCACATTTATCCATGGTATAGCAGGAGTCCTTGGAAGAGCAATTGGTAGAGCGGTCATTTGTGAATGCTTCTGAGAGCTTGTTCTATGAAGACTGTGATAGAGATGAACTATGTTCATATGGAGGAGTGTTTGGGGGAAAAAACTGGAAAAATGTTGCACCTTCTGTGACTGGATGGCCTAACCATGTAAGTTAAAATCTTAAAATCAAGTCTGAACATTAGGATGTCTGCTACTAAGAATCAAATGTATCCTGAAGAGATTTCTATCTACATTGACATTTTCTGTCTACAGAATGACAGATATGACAGAGAAATTATGTCTTGGTTCCCAAATGTTACTGTTTGAGAAATGTAAAATAACTATGCTAAGCAAGGGTTTTACACTTTGAAAACAGGAAAGAACAAAAGGGGCCATCTGGCCTTGACCATTGGGGCTGTCTTGTCTCTGAAAGGTCCTTGCAGACTACAGCTTGTCACATTTGGGAAGATAAGATGGTCAGAGAGGGCAAAGAACAAAGTACTAATTTTTCTTCTTTCCAGCAAAGGAAGTATCTTTGCCTGTGGAGCAGAAGATGGAGAGGATTTTGTGCATCCATTTTTCCACACAGAGATCACATAGCTTCTATATTTTTCTCACTCAGTACAGCCAACTGTCATGAATTAACTTTACTTTTATTACACAAACTTTCTTTCAAGCATTTATACAAAATTATATGACATATTTTTAATGGATAGTTAGCACTTGATGTCTATCCCTGTGTCATTATTGCATTGGAATAGAAGGAGAGCCTTCAACACTTGCAGAACACACCTCTTTACACTTAAATTTCTGAATCCTTACCTTCATTTCAAACTTTTATTTACTGTGTATAGTACATGTACTTTATCGTTATAAGTATCTTCAAATAGTGCATTAGCAAATTTTCAAACAGAAAAAGGAGTATTGGAGGAGTGTACATCACCCTGAGGTGTTCATAACCATAGAAGTCATAGAATGAGGTGGGTCTTTGGATGATGAAATTGAATCCCCTCTGTGGAATCTAACTGGATTATTACAAACATTGTAGTAAGATCTGGAAAATTCACAGAACCTTAGATGGAATATTTTGCCTTCATTTTTTTTATGTCACATTTAAATTATATAACCCTCTTTTATTCATGTTCTAGCTATGGAGACAGTGCACAATCAAGAGGTCCATCTGATAACAATGGGATTTTAGTGATCTTTGCATCGGTTTCTTCATATCCAGCCCCTTTTGTTCTGTTTTAGAACCAGTAGAATTTTGGTACATTATGAAAATTCCTTCAGTATTTCACAAAACTTGCCTTTATTTCTCCTTCAAAAGCCTGGTTGTCTATAAATCTATCCATTTGTCCCCATATGTGAAAGATGAGTGCTGTCAGCTTAGGTCATGAAAAAAATATAGTGGTACTTAAAATCATTAGTTGTGCAGTGAGAGGTATAAATGCAGCAACATGGGTAATTACTGAGTATAATGTTAGTAATTCTCTTGTAACTTCCATTCACATGCCTTCTATAAATTACTATAAGAATTTCTATTTGCCCTTTGGTGTTGCCTAAGAGTGACAAAGAATGGTTGCTAAGCCTGCTGCTATGACAATTTTGTAACCTTCTCCCCCTCCTTCACTAACAGCAAATCTTAAAAATGTCTCAACCTGAAAGTGAAGATTTTTTCTGAGCAAGAAAATAAAGTGGGGTTAGCCTGAAAATATAGTGCAAAGCTAGCTCTCTGTTTCCGAAGGTAATCTCATTTATCTTCATTTTCTGAACCACACTTTTCAGTTGAATCAGGAGCAGTGTTCTATATTTTTTTTCCTTCATTTCTCATAATCAGAGAAATATTGACCTATTTTGAAAACATTTCTTCCTCTCACTACTGACAGCTTTCATTATTTCAGTTGTTGCTATTTTTATATACAAGAACTATAAAGAAACTTGAGCTGAATGCAGTCTTAATTGGATGTGGATCACCAACATACCTAGTGACTTTGATTGTCAGAGCTAAGGTTTATCCTTGCCTCTTTAGATTATAATACATTATCGAAGGAGAAGTCAGCTAATGGACCTTAAATTAGTGTAAATGGTCTACAAAGATACAGCGTTTCATTACATGGATCTGCTTTCCTTGAAGTCAGCAGAAAAATACTGCATCAGTTTCAGCAGGAAAAAAGAGGTTACGCTGCATCAAGATGTCTGGGTTTCTTTTACCCTTGTAATTTATCAGTGCTCTATTCTGCAAGTACAGGTGTAAAATAAAATAAGGTTTTAATGAAATTAAAAGAAAGATTTCTTAGTCTAGCACCTGCTGTATTTAGTTCTGCCAGGAGTGTGGCTAGGGATGTGCCTGTGAAAATCCTTTGACTTTATCAAATGTAACTGCCCTGCTTTAAAAAAAATGAGAAAAAATACTATAAGAAAAGGAAGAAAACAAAATCTTCCTGTGCTGTCAAAATCGCTGTTTCACTAGGTTGGCTAATCACGTAATGTGGATGGATGGCTCTTTAGTGTTTTGGCTATTTTATCAACCTGATCCCAGTCCAGGAGACAGGGCCAGGGTTGTACCTCCTAGTTCCCCAGTAAATGACCCGTGTCTGTCTATCTTTAATCAGACAGCTCCCTCCATCATTCAGATCACTTGGAAGTGTCTGTGGGAAGGCATGTGCCACCCTCTTTTTGTCTTGTCACTGCTTCATACAGGGGCAATCTGTGTGTGGGACAAGGAGGTTGTAGTCATCCTGCAGAACATAATCACCTTTCTATAGGACATCCATTGCAATGCTTGTGCCAAACTAATAATGATGGGAACAAACCAGCCTTTTGTACAGGCTTTCTGTTGGTGCTCGTTGCAGAAAAAAAATGACTGCTGCTTCTTTTAGTCCTGGGGACTCTGGTTTGCTGTGACAGCTTTCCAATTGTTAAATAAACTCTGACCATGAGCAGCTGTCAGACAGATATTGCACTGCAGGCTTCAGTTAAAAGGAGCACCAGACAAGCATTTCAGTACATAAAGGCCCTTATTTTTTTTTAAGACACGCTTAAAAAACCCCCAAAACTACAATGAGATAATGCAACTCCTTACTTGAAAAAAAAAATATATACTTTATGTATTTTTTCCTGTGAAAGTTATAGAATGTGAGTATGTCAATTCCTGAGAAAAAGCCTATGTAGAGCATGAAATGTCTCAAATATACACTTTTGTCTGGTAGCAAGATAGGAAATTCAGATGCAGAAATCCAGACATTAGACTTTATAAATACTACTAATCATATTCAAATTCTTGAGGGGAAAGCAAGAGGAGTTATACTGAGCTCCCTCAAAGTCACTGGATGTCATTTTATCATTTGTACTTTTGACAGTAATCTAGCACAATGCTTCTGATGTCACTGCTTTTTGCCATCTGAACAACTTGAGATGGTTGAAGGTGTCCTTGCTCATTGCAGGAGGGATTGGACTGGATGACCTTCAAAGGTCTCTTCCAGCCCACATTATTCTATGATTCCATAATTCTGTGATGATGTTTCACCTTGATGTACAGGAAAGCAATAAAAAAAAAAAGAAACTATTTTCACTACAGAATGTCTAACAGGCTAATTCCAATATGAAAGAAAATCATCTGAAGCTTAAATATATAATGACTATATTGGAAGAAGCCTTATTATTTACATTATAATTACAGTTGGGAAGTAAGACTGCCATTAAGTTAAGAAGAAGGTGTACTTCCTCCTGTTCCAGTTTACAGACTGATACTCTGTACCCTTACCTGACTAAAAGTCAAGCTGGAGAATTTGGGCTAGGAATCAAAATTGTCCAGAGCTGCACTAGAAGATATGTAGAAGACAGGTTCAGCTCACCTGGCTGATGAGAGTCAGTCAGCTCTGGACATGCTTTTTCCTGCTGACATTGAAGCAGAAGCCTAGCTCAAACACAAATTAAAACAAAACCAAACCAAACCCAAAATAAAACAAAAACTAGTCATAGCGACTTATTTCAAAAGTCAAGGTGTGGGCTAATTGTGTGGAGACAGGAGTTCTAGACAATATATAAGAAGTATTTATTGAAAAATCAATATTTTGACATGTTAAAGAGAAAATATGATTTCATATTTCATTTACAATTAATAGTAATTATTTGTTTTAAGTGTAGCTTCTTCCAAAATTTCAAATTTAAGTAACTAACTAGCTAACTAACTAACTAGTTAACTATAATATATGTTTTCACCATTCCAGTTTTGTTTAAAGACAGAAAGGAATATATCCAGTAACAATATAAAGCAGTAGGAAATGAAAAAAGTGAATTTTAAAATCAATCCTTCCTGATTTTTTTCTATCGACTCCTGTTATAAATAACACCCACAATTTTTATAACCGAAATGGATCATTAAAAAAATCTCAGGATGTTCAAATATTTATTTTATGCTTTTGGAAACACTTTTGGGTAATGGGTTTCACTTTTTCACCTTTCATATACCTCATTCTTTCACACAGAAAAGCAGACACCATTGAAAAATGGAAAGGAGAGCATTTTCTTGTTTGTGCTCATATTTGTGCCTTTGAGTAAATATACTTTGCACAGATACAAATGATGGTCTTGAAGACACATGGTGCACTGTGGTTTTAAACTAACTGATTTCTGTACAGAACTAAATGTTTGTATAATATAGTGCTCTGTGAAGGCTTGAACTAGGAAAGTAATTTATTTTATTTCAGTTTTGGAAAAGCAAGATGTAGAAGGGAAGGTTTGGGAGCAGTACACCAACAATGGAATCAATTGCTATAGAGCAATTGTGATTTCCATGTGTGAAGAAAGCATGAGGAAGGGTCCTTTAATAAAAATAGTCAATTTGGAAGCATAATAGAGATGGTGCTCTTTGAAAATACTGGTTGTGGATAAGCAGAAAATGTATCCATTAAAGGCATGGAAATAAGGAATAAAATCAGTCTTCCATCTTCTTTCTTAGTCTTCCAAATTTTCCATTTTAAAGCAAAAATGGAATCTCCCTCTTTCCTGTCTTTATTTATGAATTAATCTAAGTTGTTACCCTGAGTATGAGAAATTAGGCTAGGAAATGGCTAAGATAAATATGTTTATCTGTTCTAGGTTTCAGAGCAGAAAGCTGGCATAAGGACAGGAATAGTGTGAGAGATGAGCTGGACATTAAACTTTCTGGCTAGGCAAGCAAGACAACCTTCTTCTGAACATGGATGTTACTGGAATAAATTTTCACCATGGCTCCTTTCCTGCTACAGAATGTGACATGGCACAGAAACTGTGTTGCATCCAATGCTTTTCCAGAGAGTCAGGTTTACTGGGCACAGGGAGCAGAGCAGGCACAGCAGCAAATCACTTCTTCCCTGGTGACAGCAGCCAGGAGCAAACATGCCTTTCCAAAACAGCTCATGGCCGCTGCTGCCTGTCCTGCTATTGCTTCCTTGAAGAGAGGCTACAGGCCAGAAAATCTAGTGTGGTTTGTAAACCTTCTTCCAGCTGCTGTTTTTCTCTGCCTGCATTATCTGTTGGGAGAGGGTCCTTGGGGCACTCGGGAGAGGCATTTCTGGGAGTGGGCTGCAGGGCAGGCAGGTTGTCCTGGCAGGTGGTGTGCCAGCTCTATTGTGGGCATCCTTGCTGCAGCTTGGCTACAGAGATACGATGGCACTCCTGGGTTTACAGGTGGCATAGCATGGTGGCTACCACAGACAGCATCTGCATGAAGGGATTCAGGTCAACAAGGCTGGGTAGAAGAAAAACCTCAAAGACAAGTCTTTTACGTTTTGTATTCAATTTTACCACTTTGATTTTTTCCCTTTTCCGTGCTGTTTGCTTATATGCCATTTCCACTTGTCAGTGATCTGATAAGATGCCTCTTCTTTCTCTTTTGTTTTCTGCAGGATAAAAGCATGGGTGGATAAGATGCAAGAAGATCTTGTGACGCTCGCACGAACTGCAAGTGGAGTGGACCGGCTTGCTGAAGTAAGAAGAGATATCCTAGACTGCTGTAACTAGAAAGTGAAGTGAAGTGAAGGGCTTGCATCTTCTAGGCTTTACAATCATTTCATCCCAATATACAAAAATGATTTGAGGGACTACCCTGCAGTGCTTACTGAGAGAGAAATGAAGAATAGACATCCATCAATTCACTCTCAGTGTTGCAGCACTTCCTCACTGATGATATTTAATCAGCTTTGCAGGCTGATTCAGGCTTGCCATTGTTACAACACTTCCACCTGAAGCAAGCACTTTTATGTTCTATGTTTGTCAAATACGGTATCCAGGAAGAAAACATTGAGTGGTGGAGAATTCTGCTCTCTATTAATGAGGAAACCTATCTTTCTGACACATATTTTCTGAAATAAGGCAGCTTTTGGTTAGCAGAAATGATGAGAATGAAAACTACTTTTATTCAGCTGTTTAAATTTAACACCAGGTTTTTTTGAGAGTAGAATTTACAAATCTCTCATTGACATTTTTTTCTGTTATTATTCTGTTTATTTCTGTTATTATTATGTTGTCATAGATGGTGACAACACATATGCTATTGCAGAAAATGAAGGCACAATTAAGAATGTCTGAATTATACTGCCTATACAATTTTGTGTGTATACGTGACAATGCAGTATACGACCGTATGATCATACATTTATTTCCCTCCCCCTGTCCCTGCACAAGTGCTATGGCATTTTCTTTGAACTGATGGATGTCTGATTTGAGGTGAGGGAAATTTTGCTGCTGCATCAGGAAACTGAGTTATTGTTTGCCAGCAAAAGCCCTGGGTGCTAGGGAACTGAACGTGAAGCCTTGAGATTTGGTTTTCAGGAAATGATCCCAAATGAAATGAATAGCATGAAATGGATAGCAGAGGTTTTGAAGCTGTTAAGAAACACACAGAAAAAAATCCTGTGTGAGATTGTCAGATTTAGCATTGTGTATTAATGTATCCTTTTAACCTTAATGACCTTTTGCCAAGACATTCATGTCTTGTGTGTATCCTGTCCCATTTTGTCTTTACTGACTCTAAGAGGAGGTTAGATGATTAGCTCAGATATCCATTAGCCCAGATGAGATCACCACTGTCTTATAAAAGGAAAGGCCTTATGAAAGGTCAAGGGCTGTGTCACTGCATGCATGATGAACATAAATGAAGATTGCAGATTTTATTTTAGTTCTGTCTTTTCCTAATATTTGACAGTGTCATATTGCAACTACAGTTGTAAGCACATGCTTTAGATGCACATTTTAATAATTGAAAAACCCTAAACAAACTGAAAACAAAATCTTGAAATCAGATTCATACAAGCGTGGGTTTCCAACGCAAAAGTGTCTAGCACTTGAGCTTCCTGAGGAAATGTAAGGTTTGGAAACATGGAACTCTCACTGGAGTTTTTATGGGTGGATTTCACACGTATCTGCTGACAGAGAACAACGGATTTGCAAATCATTAGTCTCCAGGTTCTGGTGGGGAGTTTCTGCTTATTTAATTTAGCTGTGATCTGGTCTATTCTGCACTTACTGTGTCTTTTTTTTTTCCTTACCATTCAGCATCTTGCCACTGATTCACCATTTAACTTTCCATTCCTTTCCTGCTGTGTTGCTTGGCTGCCTTTCATTTCTCCTCCACCAATGCTATGTTTCTGCCTTAGTTCCTGCCATTGCTTCTTGGCCAGTCTGCCTTTCTATTTCATACTATTTTCTTGTCTCTGTTTTAGGATCTCTCTCCTCAGCTTTTTCCGGATCAGCACCTCTCTGAACTCATTCGTTTTTCCTAGCATTTCCAAAACATTCTCTCCAAGTGTGTGTGGCCAGCCTGTCACAATACTCTCATCTTTTGTCCACAGGAATTTTTCTTCCCCTCTCTCACTTTTCCCTCCATCACTAATTCTAGGTCCCAGACCTGTAGTTTTCTCCTGTATGATTTTTCTATTTCACCTTCTCTTCCAGTCTCATTTTCTACTTACTCTTTGCTTGCCATTTTAGACTCTATTATCTCCCGTTTCCATATCTCAGTCTCTTGCCCTTTGTCCTTCATTCAATTTTCCTCTCCTCCTTCTCCCACCTGAGATACCACAACAAGTCTGATCTTCAATTGCAGAGGAGGTAGGGCGTTCTCTAGGAGTGATGTTCTCTGAGTTGGAATACACCTGTGTTCTCAGCTGTTTGGCTGATGAAATCTCTGTAATGATCTGCAGGTCTTTTTCAGGCTAAATTTTTTTTAACACTAAAGACTAAAATATATCTTTAAGTACACAACATTTAGGTTTTAATCTACAATAAATAGGCAATAGGAAAATGAGTTATACAGGATTTCTACCTGGGGCAAAACAAGGAGTTATTGTCTCCACCATTTTGCTATGCCTTCCTGTGCGAGGACCACATACTAAAACAGATAATTAAAAGCTAAGAGACTGATGTTGTCATTCTTCTTTTCCCTGAGGAAAATATTATTTTAGGTAGTTAATATTTGGCAAATTTACAAGCTGCTAAACAGTCTTATAATGAGAACTGCTGGGCAAGCCTAATAATCTGTAGTGCTACCAGCTTTGCTACAGTGACATTCATGTGGATAAAAACAAAAACATGAGTGTGTGGATACTATAGTTAAGTTTCCTTTGAACAGCAAGAATTTACAATAGACTTCAAGAAAATAATGCTGTCTCAGAGGATATTCACAAGGTGGTCAATATGTGCTTGTAATCCTGGGATTAAAAGCATGAAAGGGGGATGTTTCCCTGTAAAATATCCCACTGTATCAAAGCCATGTGTTTGACTGACTTGGCACGATGTCTTTCTCTAGACATGATTTTAATTAGCTCTCTTGGCTAAAAGGAAAAATGTAAATCCCTGCAAGGTGTAAGCCATGAAGTCTCCCACTCTCTTCTTGTTCACAGGCTATTGTCATGTTCCCATTTCTGAACGACCTTTTTTTTTTTTATTTTTCCTTCTCACTGCAAATTAACATTTAGTTAGATCTCTTCTGAAATGAACCACAATCTTGGAAAAATGGAGACTACAAGACATGAAAAATAGCATGCCTGCGTGCTTGTCACTTTTATTCACAGAACTTGCCTTCAGCTGCTCAAGATTTAAAAATGCTTACAGTCATATTGAATCTTCAGCTTTTTTTGTGATTTATTTCTTCCAACTCCAGAATTGTTTGTACCAAACCTGTAGTCTTCATGTAAACTTGAAAAAATAAATACTTTGTTTGGGTTGTCTGCCCCTTCTTCTCTAAAAGCAGAATGAATAATATAAAACAAAGGAGCAGATTTTATCCTATTATAAAATAGTAAACATGACTTTCTGTCAAAAGCTGTAATAATCAGATTGGTAGGAGAAATGTCTTCCCTTGTTCTAGGGAATATTAATATTAATTTGGTCAAGTGTGATGTTAAATTTCTTAGTAAGAACATGTAACAGATTATAACCATTTCACAGCCTGGTAAACCTCTCCCTGGACTCAGGGGAAGGATTCACACTGATTCAGCTGAAGTTACAATCTATGTCTGTTTTGTGTAGTAATTAAGTCTTCTATGAAGATCTCTAAAGTGACCAAGATAGCTCTCAAAGTAGCACAAATAATATGTTCTCACATAGAGTGAGTTAATTCTCCATAAAGCAGGGCTTTCTCAATTAGCTGCTGAGCTGATGGTGCTCCCACAACTTGCTGAAGGTATCTCGGGGTTCATCAGTGCTATTGGATGTGCCTTGAAAGTCTGGGGGTCTTTGTGCTGCAGGGGATTACACTATGGTCTCTTCTGGAAAAATATAAAATACTCTGTTATGACCATGAGGGAGAGAAATAGGAGTACTATCTTAATTCTCAATTATTTTGATTTTAGACAACTTTTTGGGAGAACTTTTGATCAGAAGGAATGTAAAACTCAGAGTGTGTTATGTACTTACAAAGGAATAAAAAATTTAAAATGTTGACAACCATTAAATTCAGATGAGTTGTGTGGTAAGTGGATAGCTGTCCTGTTGAGATCAGTACCTTGGCAGAAGTCTAATATATTCTGCAGTGTGGACATAGATAACCAGGGAAACTATTTTCTGTATTTAAGGTGTTTGCATTCAACATGTGCTAAATTTCATGGAATCATATTTATGGAGAAGAATCTCCTTAAGAGAGAATTCCCTTTTCTTTGTTCATTGACAATTTTATTATGGTAATTTGGAATCTCAATCTTTTCCTAGTGATTAACCACTCTTTCTCTTGTTTGTTGCATATATAATATAGCCATTGTAACTGACTAATCAAAACTTTTGAAAACATCTGTACAAGTGAGGATACATAACAATATATCAGTGAATATTCCACATAAGGTTTAAAAAGACAAAATATTTGGGAGTTAATTAGTTCATTAGTGAGTCTGCCTCTGAAAATATGAATACATTTGTGCTGATGTGTATTTCCTACACTTTTTCTCTTATTAGCAATGGTCACAGCAATATAATGCCTGTAGTTTCTTTGGCAAGAAAAATTGCCAAAGAAAGCTTGGATGCCATTAGAATTAGGAGTTTTACATTGAGGCTGCTCTTAATCCATAGCCTTGACCAGTCATAGCAGAATAATTGGAGTAAAAGAACCAAGGAGATGGAGAGGTAGATGAGAGCTGTTCACTGTGATGCCAGAAGGAAACCTGGTGGGGTCGGGGTGTCCTGCATGGGTCCAGGAGCTGGACTGGATGATCCCTGTGGGTCCCTTCCAAGCTAGCACATAATCTAGTTCTGTGATATTCTCTGGGAATGGTCTCAAATTAGTCTTACAAAAATAGATTTAAAGAACATATTTAAATCCTGCTTTTTTGGACATTACTATGAATTTGGGTGAGATCTGGGAGAATTCCAACTTGGATGTAATACCAGTGTAATATCCCCATTACAGTAATGCAGTGATTGATTCAACAAGGCAGGAAGTTGGGACTCAAGATGCCAAAATATTCAGCTGGTTGAAAACTGGCGGAGTTCCACTGACTGCAGTGGATTACACCAATTTACATTTGCTAAGAATCATGACTAACAACATTTAATTTACAAACCAAGTAGATAAAAAGTATTAAAAATACACTAAAAGATTTTTACACAAAGAGCAGAGGCTATTGCTGCTATAGTTGCCTAGCTGAAGGCACTAATAGTATCTTTAGTGTTTAGTCCTTCCTGAGGATATTTTTTTCCCCTAGAAGAGCAAAGGGAATGTTTATGAGGAGGTATTGTATGTACAACTTGAGACTTGAAAACAGGAGCACAGGATACACAGGAAAATCTTGTCCAGTGTGCTTCTTTAACTGTCTCTCAACTTATTATATTCTTTTTAGTTTGATAACTGTTATGTTTTAAAAAAACCAACAAAACAATAGAAACAACATCAACAAATAGTCATGCAATTGTCATTTCAACTTAAGAAGGTTCATGTAACTTTGTCTTACCCATGAACTCTCTGTGCATTCAAGCATTATGAAGCTGCTGTGGTGTGAATGATATGTGGTTTCTAGAGAGCAAATAGACTATTAGAAAAAAAATAAGAAGGAATAGACAACAGCTTAATAGAATTTTAAAATCCATGTAACAAAATTAATATTAAGGCTGATCTCACTAGCTGTGTTTCTCAGTAGGCATTTTGTCTTTGAAAAGACAAAAATATGTACATTCTGGTCTAAAACTAGATACCTCAGCATACAGGAAAAAAAAGTTGAAGAGTCTACTGAACGACAGAATTAAGTAAGTACATAGTTCCATTTTCATGGAAGTATGCACAACTTCCATTTTTACATAGACTGCTCACTGCAAAGACTCATGACTAAGCTAATTGACAGCTCATTTAATCTAATAAACTACCACAAGTATGCCTCTGGACTCCAGCTCCTGAAATACTTCCAGGGACAGGAGAGAGAGAAGGAGGGGAACCCTGCAGTAACCAGAATGGAAGGCCTTGGATTAGAGAATATGCCCTATAGCAATGTGCAAGCTTGTCTGTTCCAAACTGATTGAAGAGAATCCTCTTTTACAGAAACACTGAATTAAAAAATGTGGGTCTGTGTAAAGAGCTTTGATGTGACAAACACACTGGAGTTTTACTATGGCTGTTACAGCAAAAAAATGCCATCTTGTGCAGTGAAATCTTTTCAGGCAGCAGCATAATAGAATGAAGCAGCAGATAGAGATAGTTCCAAGGAACTCTACTCTCTGAATCTGCTTCCTTTTTTGATACATCTCTGCAAAAACAATCCATGCATGATGTTCATAAGGCATGCTGTTATTACAGTTCCAGGAGCTAGAGAGTAAATCCATATAGGCTGACTTGGCCTTTAAATATTCCGACTGAGATAAAAGATACTGTTTCTTTCTACAAAATAGAGACATAGGTGTGGGTATATGAGATGTGGTGATGAGTTTCATTCACAAAATGAGTCCATCAGCAATTGTTAGAAAATTTTTATTTATTTTGTCTTTATTTTGTCTTTTGAATGCTGTTTTATAATAATTAGCTCTTCCTTAGTGAACAGCCCAGCTGAGATTCTGCAGGAGCACATTTTTCTCTTGCTCAGAGCGAGGTCTGTGTGCCTCATGCACAGATGGTGCAAGTCTGCTCGAGCACGCACACTGTCAGCAGCTTCCCGGGCCACGCGTTCAGCTTTCCAGGTCTTGGATCAGTCTCTGGAGTTTAACTGGGATGAGTGACTTGTGAGAGACTGGTCTCTGATATGAACTGCCCTGGAGCAGAGATGTTCAGGAAAGCTTCCTTCTGTCAGAAGGAGTTATAACCCAGAGTAACTTTCTGTAGGATTCTACAGATTTTAGCTAAACTAATCTTAGAAGCTCTGTTCTAGAAGCCCTAACACACCACTGACTTTGACCTACAGAGGCTGTCATATAGTGCCTGCCTTGTTCATTCTTTATCTGTGGTCTGTGCAAGGGGAAACCTGAACAGCTTACTTAAAATTCATGTAAGACTTGTACCTGGATGATCTTCCCTATTGTCACAGGAGCCTGCAATTCCTGTTTAAGAAGGTGAATTGTCAGGTAACTTAGCAGTAAGCAATTTAGTTCTTACTATTTTTCTCAGTGATTGGAATTACACTAATGTGGTTCTTTCTTTACAGTCATAAAGTGAATTGAATGAATTAGCAAACGCTTTATAGAAATTTGAAATGTTTTTTTGAAAACGTTAAACAGATACATGGAGTTGAAACTTCTAATTATTTTTACCAGCTCCATTATTTATTTATGTATTAATGTACTTCTTTATTTTAAGTACTGTATGTATCAAATTGGATTCTATTTGTATATGCTTTAGCCAAAGGCAAATAATTTTGTATCTCATGATATTCTCTGATGAGCTAGCAGACGGACCTAGGGGATATATGGAGACATTCCAAAATATGCTACACTCGCCCTTGTTACGGTTGAAATAATGTTGAGTTTTATGATTAAGAAAAGTATAAAGAAGAAATTCAAGAACTGGCTTTTTAAAAAATATAGTTGATTTTAAGAATAAGAACCCAAATTAATATATTTAGTGGACATTTCTCTAGAGGTCCTGGCTGTGGACTTTGTAAGTTTGAATTTCATTAGAAAACAAAATTTTTGATTGAAATGTATTGATTGCTACAGGTTTGATTGCTACAGGTTACCAGGAGTTTGTCAGTATTTTGACCCTGGATTTCAAGATACTTCTGACATATAAAATAATAATATATTGTATAGTCCATCCTTCACCCCTGAATATGGAAAATGTAACTGATACCAAAACACTTGTTGGCACAACTGGTGTAACTATGAAGCTGTTTAGTGTGTTGGCACAACTGGTGTAACTATGAAGCTGTTTAGTGTATGTCCTGGGTGTCCTCTCCAGTGCTCCAAGAAAGGAAGGCAAGTGCTTAAGTGAGTTAAATTTAGGAAATAAAGAAAATTCTCCATTCAAATTGTGCCACTCAGTGAGGTTCCCTATGACTGACTTAAAATCAGAAATGTGTTGTATTCTTTCATTTCTCCTTTTGTCTCTTTTTGTTGTCTTCAATGAAACAAATTACTAAGCAATTGTTTTTAAAACATAGAGAAGACTTTTTACCCATATAAAAAAAACCCTACATTTTTATATAATATTGAAATGAAAATGTAAACTATTTTGAAGTTGTTGAAGCACTTTTATCCTCATTGGGTCGCCGATTTTACATTTGCTGAAACTTCCTTGAGTTCAAGCCATATTTATGCATGGTTCTGTTTGTATACATCTGAAGTTTTTCACTAAAGTGCAGTTTTGTTATGTTGTTTTTCTAAGGAAAAGAAGGGAAAAAAAATGAAAAAAAGGAAGCAACTCTATTTTTAAAAATTACCTTAGTAATGTGTAATAATATAGATCTCCGAAAGTTTAGCTGACTGAGAATATATGAAGCCAGCCCCTGAAGCACTTGCATTCTTTCTAAGCATAAATAGGCTCTTGCACACTATTCACACATGTCTTTTCCCTCATTCCTAAGGCATCTGCTGTCTTTGAGAGGGGTGTGGTGAAGGGAAGAGAGGTCAGGATTACTTCTAGAATGGAATTATGAAAGGGTTGGTACAGTGGAACCTGGTTATTTCCAAAACTTATTGAGGAGTCAGAGTCCATTTACCATAATTATAATAATGTATGAGATGGGTTAGACAGTTCAGAGTTCAGGGATTCTCAAAGTTATTAACAGTTTTTTCAACAATGTATGTCCTATCTGAGGTATATATATACACATATATATACATATATCTATATATATATACATATATATTTATACCACTGCCACTGCTATGTTGTGTGTGCAATCAAACACCAAAACTGCAAGCATTAAAAGTAGAATTCTCCAAACTAAATTCTATTGAGTTTACACATTACTGACCAATGTCGATCTGGAAAATTCAAATACATATTTGCAAGTTTTGTTTTTAATCCAGATGGAAATTAAGGGATTGTCAAAACATAGGGAGCCTCATTTACTATTTGCAGATGCCACTCTCTCTCTACTCCCTTAGCAATAAACTGACATTTTGAAGCATTCTTTCTTCCAGCAAACAACAGCAGCTCTAAGTCACTAAGAATAGGTGGCTGCATTAACAAAGCTTGCTCAAGCTCAAGGGAAAAGATGGCCTAATATTAGCATAGTTTTAATTACTATTTGATGATCTGGATAATCTTTGATCAAGGCACTCTTCTTGGTTAATTTATAATATTCTGTTGGCTTTAACAATAATAAATTCTGTCCTATTGGTACTTATATTCAGATGGTTTTTGTAGAAGCTGAGAATAAAATCAAACATTTTCTTTAAAAAAAAATTTAGCAAACATTAGAACTTATAGTTTTTTGCCTAGTAAAATGCCAAGAAAAGACCATTTGAGTTCCCTGAGATTTAAAATTACTTTTGGGGAGAGAGTTGATAGATGATAAATTGCATTAAGAACAGCTAAGGTAGGCCAAAATTTCATATGAATAAGTGAATTTAAGAAATTACATAAATGCCCATCTCCAAATATACCAGAAGTGCAGAGTAAATGTGCGACATTTTCTTCCTATTATTCTTCTGTTTCAAGGAAGATCCACTTGTATTCAGGAACTGGGAATTTTGAGTTCTTACTCAATCTCAGCTAAAAGCCTGAGTTAAAACTGCTATGAAACCCATAAATGATGTCATCTACTTATTTAATACTGTCTTTTTATCATTAGGAAGCAAAATCGAATACCTTAAAATACATTTTTTCTCAACAAAGGGGTTGTAAAATCTGCTTTTCATGTTTATAAAGTAGCAGAAGTACAAAGCTAAACTCCTGTTTTATCAAGTCTTAAATACAAAGTGGCAATTACAAAAATTGCTTCTTAATTTGAAAGTCCTCTGGACTACTCTATTAATTATCAACAGTCAAAAGGGGCTGATGATTCCTACAAAGGGTGCCTGATTATATTCCTACAAAGTGTGCCTGATTATGTGCTTCCCCTTGAGTAGGCGCCTGAGTGAGCCCATTGACTCTGGCACTGCTTATCCTCTCTGATGTTAACTGAGGCATAAGTGTTCCCAGCATCTTGCAGAATTCAGTCTGAGTGTTTTACTCCAGAATGAACTTGCTCTGATATTTTTTTTTACCCTAACATGCACGTCACTACTATGATAAGTCATGGTTTTCAGCACATCAGCTGCCCTGTCACTTGTCATCCCAGAGCTTTAGAGCAGTCCATGATCAGGCAAGTGACTCTGAAAAGCAGCAGCTACGGTTAACTATTGGGGTGGTTTCTTCCTTTGTGTTGTTGCCATGAATTTCAAGAATGAAGGCATCTGTGAGTTGCTAGGGAGCAGCTGTAATCTTATTTATACACTATACAGAGCAGAGAGTAAGACATGTAAAATACGCAGTCTGATTTCTTTGAACACACTGAATGCTTCTTAGAAATGAGCATTTTTCAATGTGTTTCACAGTGAATTGCTTCTGATTCAAAGAAAAAAAGTGTCTTGTGAGAAAGAAAAAATGTCTGGCATGTATTTGAAATAGAAAGTATTAATATAACTTTGGAGATACGATACACTAGTAAGAGGATAGAATTTTCTTATGCTGGGCAGATCATATGTTTTTTGTCTACTAAAATTTAAATTAAAGAAGAATATCTACAATAATAAAAAGTTAGCAATAATACCATAAAGCATAACATAACATATATATAATACAGTGTAATGTAATAATAAAAAATTATAATTTTTTTTCTGATATTTCCTACTCTCAAGATTTCATCATATGTTTGGATGTCTGTTGCATGACATCTCCTCTCTGCTTTTCTCTCAGAAATGAGATCATGATGTAACTTCATGGCATTGGTAAAAAAAACCCTAAAATTACTAAATATATGTGTGTTATCAGTTGATATTTTGTTAGGTAATGAATTATTAAAACAGAAACTTTGATTCTTTGGAACATTTAGTATTATGAATAAAACTATAATTTAATAATTGATTAAGAAATGAACTTTTTCTTCTGCTGAGGACTGGGCTGAAATGGAGCTGATGGCCCAGGGTACAGGCAGAGGATCCTGGTGTGTGGGTCAGGTCTTGATCACTGAGGCCTGGTAGTACACAAAGTGATAGAATGCAAGAGACTGGAAGGACCAGGGGAAATTGGCAATGGGAGGCTCTTTCCAAAAGTGAGGAGTGGGCAGAAGGATAATACTTTACTTAGCCTTGAAGTTTCAATCTGTTCAGAAAGATTTTTAAAACTCATTAAGTAGGTTAATTCATTTAGTACACAAGCTTATAAAACCTAGGTCAAGATTTATCAAGTACTCTTAGGGTTGCTTTCAGAAAAGATGGAGGAAAATCCACCACAAAGTTTTGGTTGATTTTACCTGAAAAGTTTTGGTTGCAAACTCAGTACTGTCGTAGAGCAGTAATTTTTGCCATCATTGTAGTCCCCAGCTGGTCTAGACTGACAATAAAGCATTTGGTGATAAGGCATTGATTGTTGACAGAGATGTCTCAGCCTAGGTGAGCTGAGTGGTCTTGAAAGGAGTATTGAAATAATAAAAACATCCATAGATTTGTACAGATAAGTATTACTGGAATTGTTGAGCTATTTCTTTTTTCCAAAGCGAGAAAATTACAGTGATTTTGGTTAACTTTTGAAATTCTGCCTTTGAACTTCCGAAGACATTGGCTGGTGTGATTTCTGTGTCCATGGAAGTATTTTGGTGATGGAAATGAGATTGGCGTGCTCACATCCTATGTTTGGGCCCTTGGCCAAGTCACCACTGCCTGAAGGAAAGGCTCTGTTGTTTTCTAAACTGGGAGAATGACATGTTCAGAGAAAACAAACAAAAAACAAACAAACAAACAAATGAGTTCTACTGCAGTTGAAAATAATTCTTTTTCTGGGTGTGATACAGCATGAGGGCCATTTAAATAAATTTTCAGTGCTAGGGCCAGCCCCAATGCCTGCCACAATATAGCAAGAGCCATGTAATAACATCTTTCATTCTCTCTCAATTTGTGCAGAAGTGTTTGACTTGCCCTGGCAAGCTTTAAAGAAAGCAAGGAGAACGTCTCTTTGTGAGAGATTTATAAACATGTCCTTGAAGACTGAACAGAGAGAGGCACGTTCTGCTGAGGAGCTGGCAGTTTTTCTAATCTTTGTCACATTCAACTATTGCTGTGTTTTTTCACCCCAGTGTGACTCTCTCTGTCATGTTCTCTCCCCTAAAACCTTGCAGTTCATTATGTGCAATTTTAATACAGTCTCCTGAATAAAGAAGTGCATGACTATTGACTTCAGAAAAGAATTAAGGTATTTTTGTTCTATGACCTTAAATGTTTTGCTTAGTCATGCAGTGAGGCTTTATTCTGTGAGGAGTGACAGCGTTTTACTGGCAATTTGGCTATCTTTTAGCAAAATATTGATTAAAAAAATGTGATTAAAGTTCTAAATATATTTTAGATGTACAAAACCAATAGAAACTTGCATTCGTTTAGTTAAAGCAATTTAATAAATTGTCTGCAAATTAGCTCCTTTTAACAAGCTATAGAGCCTGCCAAATTGTATTTTGTAAGACAAATGAGCACACCTTTGCAATAACACCTTTTATGGCTATTTGAGACGAGCATTTCCTAATGTTGTTAGGCTGCTAGGTGGGAGGCTTGGAGAAGGAAAAGTTTGTCCCAGGGTGCCAAATCCTGAAGTGTATCATTTTCCTGTGTAGTATTGTGCTGAACTGCTGCGGTGCTATGGTGAATTAAAGAAAAGGGTAGTAGGCAACAAATACATTATGTACACACTTCCTGAATAATTAATGAATATTAGACTGCTTCCTTGGTGGTTGAGACAGGTCTCACACTTCAGGAAAATAAAGAAGTGTGTGATGTTCCAAGTAATTTCCAATGCTGTTTGTTTAGGAGCTTGCAGGATAAATCTTTGACTGGCAGTCAAAGCAGGGTAGATCGGTGCTCTGAGCCCTGCCACGGGGTAAAACAAAGAAGGGGAGAAGAAAAATCATTGACTCAGATCTATGTGGAATCTTGTGCAAATCTCAAAGGTTTTATTTTGGGTAGGAATTGTTCTGAATTTTATTTTTTTGAATCACTGAAAAATACAAAGTTGTGAAGCCAGCCTTGAAGTCACGCTTTCCTGGTGGTAGGACACACAATACCTGTTATAAAGGTTTTAAGGATGCTCCTATCTCTTGTGGTGATGATCTCCTTGTTATGTGATTCAGGCTTTTGAATTTTTCTTATAGCTGGTGCTGGAGAAAATGATGAAAATGTTTATTTTTTTCCTACGAATATCCCTCTATCCAACACTTTTGATAGTCTGCAGCTTTCCCACCATTCAGACTTGGGGATATGGCAATAATTTTCCTTAGGAATTGGGTGTGAGAAAAATGGGAGTACTTTCAAATTGAGATTTATAGGATCATACATTTGCTGCAAGAACGAATTAGATACAGGGATAAAAGTGCAAATTTTCCATCCAGGTCCTCAATCCCTTACCACAATGGCTTAATATAACTTTGCTCTACATTAAGCACAGCGCAAGAAGAGCAAGACTTGTTGGAGCAACTCCAGCAGGGCACAAAGATGACTAGAGAGATGGAACATCTCTTCTATGAGAGAAGACAGAGACAGTTAAGATTATTCATCCTGGAGTGCTTTGGGGAGACCTTACTGTGGCCTTCCAGTACCTAAAAATGGCTACAAGAGAGTTGGAAAGGGACTTTTTACAAGGGCATGTGGTGACAGGATGAGAGGGAATGGCTTTAAAGTGAAAATCTGTGAGTTTAGATTGGGTGATATGAATAAATTTTTTACTGTGAGTGTGGTGAGACACTTGCAAAGGGAGCTCAGGGAAACTGGCTGCTTCATTCCCGAAGTGTTTGAGAAAAGCTTGGATGGGGCTTTCACCAATCTCGTCCAATGAAAGGTGTCTCTGACCATGGCGGTGAGGTTGGTATGAGATGAATCATTAAGGTCCCTTCCAACTCAGGTCATTCTCTGATTCTTAAGACCAATAAGCTATTGTCTTTCTGGTTGGTGTGAATGAAATATGATATCCTCTTAACCTCTACTGAGGCTGTTCAGTCACAGCCTGTTAGAAACTGAATTTCACTAAGTGCTTAAAAATATCAGAGAATCAGCACTACAGACCTTGCCTTTATATATCTGATGCAATCTCCAGGTCATCCCTGTAATCCACCTGCATCAAACCTACATTACTTGAGCACATATTTCAATGTGCCTCTATGTGATTTTTCTTCTCGTGTGGATCTTTTAGTGTTTATCATGTTGAGTGAAAATATTAATTACTGTGAAATGGCATTTTTGAAAAGAACTATCACTTTCTCTGAATTTTAGATTTTTTTTCCTAATTTGGAGTTCCCTAATTGGGACTCCAAATAAAAAGGATTTATACCGAATTTTTCTTATTGCTTTCACCATTGCATAGCAAATGAAGAGAAATTGTGTAAAAAAAAATCTGGAAAAGAAGAGACCAGAACTAATTGAACAAAGAAAATCAAACATTCAGACATTTTCACAAGTGAAATACATGAATGCTTTAAAATGATTTTTAAATTTTTTTTAAAACTTCTGTTAAAGTTATTTTACAATTTTTAGGCCATTTGCAAATTCTTATTTCCATTCTTCTTAAATTCAGTAACTGTTGATTAAGGCGTATTTCATGTAATCACAAACAAAGTTCAAAGAATTTGCCATTACAGTTTTTTTTTCAAAGACCAAGACATCAACACTTGGTATATTGCAGTGTCTGTTCTTTGTGTAACCAGAGTGAACGTTTGCTGAATATGTGAAAACCTGAAAGTTTTACAAGATATCATGGTCATTCCAATTTAGATGTTCCTCTGACATTTCTAATCTTGATTCAAACCAGCTGGATCTATAAAACTGATTTCTACTCTTGCCTTGTCTGTAGAACTGGTCACAACAGTCAATTTAACTCCAGAATTGTTTGCTGACAGCAAATGTAATGTGTTTTAGAGAAAAATGAATGAAATTCTGAAAAGATCAGCTATAGAATAAAATACCCTTATTTCCAAATTTGCTTGATTAATAATTAGCTTATAGGATGTTTCTACTATTAAGATATGTCCTAAAAAATCCCTCCACCAAACACCTCCACCCACAAAAATTAAACAAACACAAAAAACCCACAAATCCCTCAAAAAGAGATTTTTGGGATTAACCAGAGATGAACTTTTTGTGTGGCTATTTTGAAAATCAAGTACCTCAAAAGTATCCAAACTACAATCTGGGTTGGTTAGGATCTGTCACATGTTTTCTGCTCAGGGTGCACTGATTTTTTTAAAATAGTCATTACTATATGAGAAACAAAGCATTTTCCATTTGCTTAGTTGTTGGTGGAAAGGAATGCCTGTACTTCTGAGGGAAAATAAGCAACAAACCAAGACCCAACATAAATTTTGTAAGAGACCTAAGTGCTGAAAAGCTGTTGCAGCTTATTGGACATGCCTGATAAAAGTTTGCATCTATAACTGTAGGTGCCAGGAAAGTTTTTGTGGTACTTACTAACTACAAAGCACCAGAGACATACTGTGGTGAGTTTCTTTAAGGTTTTCATAGCCTTACCCTGAGAAAGCTGTCGGGGTGGTAGGCTCAGGCTGCTCGGCAGCTTTTTGGCTCTCGTGCTGGGCGGCAGCCAGAGCATTAGTGCTGGACCCGTTCCTGCCTGTGCCTGGAATCACCCCCCAGGAGACAGCACAGCCCCCACCAGGCAGTGCTACAGAGGCAAAGTGCTTGAGTAAACTCAGGCCATCTGTTGGCTGCATAAATTGGCTTTACCCATTTGCCCATCTAGCTATAAGGTGTCTACTTTTTTCTTTTTTTTTCTTTTTTCCCCTCCAAATAGTGTATTTTTTCTTTATCTAGTTCTAGTACGACAGAGATTGGCAAATGAATTTTTTGCATCTCTTTTCTTCCTTCTTATGGTTATGTGCTTTTTACTATAGTATGTTTGATTAACAAATAAAATTATCTCTTTCATATACATGTTCTGCTTTGGAAACAAGTAATGGCTCCTCAGAGAAAACCTTTATTCATGATAGAGGAGAAACAAATTTCCCCTCTTCCCCCTCATCTTTTTTCCCCATTTCCTCTTTTGTGTTTCTGCTTTTCTTCTTACTTGTTCCTCCTTCTCTTTCCTTGTGAATACTAATACTGTCATATGAATAAACAGATAAGGGACTAAACTGATTAAATTAGCATAAATTAATTAATTCAATTGGTATGATTGTTTTTCAGCTATCAAGGAAGAATTTGATTCAGCAATAACTATTTTATTTGATATTCAGTCATTTTAAAGGATCTCCATTTTATTGCTTTCTTAGCAGTCTGTGGGAATCAGATTCCTTGAACATTTTGCAGTTGGTTAGTTTATCACTAAAACTGGTCAATTTTAAAGATTTATTAAATGATTTTAGTGTCAGCTTCTACCTCTCAGACAAAAAGGTGAAGTACTTCTTTCAGAGGTCCCATTTGGATTTTCCTAGCAGTTGTCTTTATGGATCTCCAGTAAGAACAAACATCTTGATGCCTTCTATCAAGTCACTTGGCTTATTTTGAATGTGTACTGTCATTTTGATTTATTTCCATTTCTTTCTTTTGCAGATTTATTTGAAAAACACAGCATTGTATACTGTACAAGCAAACAATCCTCGTCAGCTGGTGGAAATTGCAGCCAGAGACATTGAAAAACTTCTAAGTAACAGGTCTAAAGCCTTGGTGGTGAGTGCTAATGGGTTAAGTTTTCTATTTAGTATTTTAAAAGATCTTTATTTACTATTGAAACATGCATTCACTGTTATTTTCACTGCCTGTACACTTAGAAGCAGTGACAGGGTGATGTGTATAAGACATGACATGTAGAAAGATGGTTCCTGACTTCATGGTAGAAATGAACTCGTTTGTTGGCATAGGGCAGATGTTTATAATATTGACCGACAGAGAGGAACCGTGGCCAAATAAGAAATCAAGCTATAAATAGATTGGAAAATATTACTCTAGGTGACGCACATGAATGTTTATGACTTGAAGATCACTGTATTCTACAGTCAGCAACAAGCTTGGGAAAACAAGAAACAGGGCATTTTTTTCCCTGATTTGCTAATTTAGTCTGTATTTCATTTATATTTTGTGTGAAGGCCATGCTTCATTGTGACCTCAGAATTCTTTATGCTTTGATTAAGAAGTATCTGTTTCTTAAAAATGCTTTTACCAGCAGTCCCTTTCTCTTCTATCCTGTAAAACACCAGACCTGGGTAATTGCTTTGTATGGTTCCTACTCACACCACTCTCACCAGTATAAGAATTTAAAGTGCTTTTCAGAACCTACTGACCAAATACATGTGGAGGGATCTGGAGGAATTAATAAACATACTTCATTGAGAATAGAACTATTAGAAATAGGTTTAATGGATATAAAAGCAGACTGGATTTTCTTGGGCAATTACATATCCACATAGGCTTGCAGATGAGCTTGGATATGTCATTTAAAGTGAAAGAGAGAAGAAAGAGGGATTAATTCACCTAATTGTAGACATCTACTCAGCTGGTCGTCCAAAGCTCCTTTTTTTGTTCAGTGGAATACAACATGCACTTCTCAGTCAGGACTGGCCTGATACTTTCTGAGAACAACTTTAAAATGTGATAAACTATAGCCAAGAACTTCTGCCTTTCTCAGCTGGAGAAGCCTCAGATCTAAATGTGTATATTGTGTGTAAAGTTGGGGGGATGAGTCCCACCCAAACAGTCCTTTTATCAGTACAGTTTCCTGCAGCTGAAGAATCAGTGTGAGTGAAACTGCTGCTGAGGACTCCCTTTCTTGCAGACAATGAAATTTTGCACTGTTGTCTGTGCACGGGTACCAGAAGAGGTACCCCTTGTCCTGCCTCTGGTTCTTAGCAGGAGTTCATTTTTCCAGTTGCCACTGTTTACCTAATAATGTAACAATGTACCTAACAATGTGCATCAGTGTTATCTGGACCAAAGCTTCTCTAATTCATCCAAATTACTGGAAAATAAGTCCGATAGTTTTCTTGTTTTCCTGTTTTACCTCAGTGGGCATGTCTTTATGTGGCGTTCTGTGGCTTTTGTATTACTGTTGCAAAATACTGTAAGTCATTTGCAGACCTTTTGAATACCCAGTTTTCCCACCATTTTCCCTTCAACCAATAGAAGTTTGATGTTTTTAAGTTATCATAGCAAAAGCTTATATTTTCTCAAGACACAAGATTGATGTAGGGGTTTTTACGTGCCTGTATTAGTTTGGTCTTAAAATTTGAAGAAAATTAAATAATTGTCTCATGCTTAGTTTAAGAAATATTCCAGAACAGTTTTTCTGTGAATGTGGAAGAAAGGTGCTACCTCACTTCAGGCAAGCACATGGTCATATTTTGGAAAGGACAATATGATTCAGTTTCCTGAGGTAAAAGAAGGCTGAATTAGGAGAAGGATGGTCCTTTGGTCCAGTATCATTTAGCAGCTCAGATATTTATCCTGACTTTTCTATTTGCAGTTATCCCAGATGTATACCAGAACTTTCAATGACTTCTGATTTTAAACCTTCCTGTACATTTTTATGCACAGAAGGCACTTGTTATTTCCTGTACCTGATCTATTGATTTCTACTAAGAGGATTTCTTCACCTTCCATATATATTTCTCTTTCTGATTTTTTCAAGGACTACCTTTTTGCTGTTAGTTGATAAACTTTATGTAATGAGACTGAATTATTTATCTGAAGTTTCAGTCTTCTGAAGTCTGATGGGTCACATTTTCTCTGAAATCAGGAGTGGAGTTGAATGGAATTGTTACTAATGATTGCACAGGGGGTTTTACCATTGGGGCTAATATGGCTCAAAGTGTTAATTAAGACCTGGATCCCGAAAAGAGTATGATGCAAGGGCATCAGACATCCACCAGTGATGCCAGGAAGGTGCCAGTGAATTACATCAACAGTGTTACTGTTCAGAGAATACCATACCTCAGGGATGCCATGGTTTCCTCTAGGAATGAGACACAAACTACCTTTGGGCAAGGTTATAATAAACAAATATTAGTGATGCCTTTTCTCCTAAAAAGTTGCCTTCCCTTGTGCCATAAGAGCACCTTTAAATAAGATCTTTCATTCTGAATCATTTGTGTTTTAATGTAACTATGGGCTAGAAAAATCTCTAGCAATGAGAGTAAAATTTCCAGGTAAATGGGTGTGAGTTTCTGTTTGACAGAAGCTTAAAACTGGTGGTTGAAATACGTACCTGGATGAGGAAGGAGAAAGGGGAAAGCTGTGATCTGAACTCACAGGGCTTTCCTGGACTATTCTTACTAGGAGATGTAATACATAGAAGAAGAAGAAAAATGGAAATTTTTCTAGCAAAGTGCAGTGGAGATAAAGAGTAGTGTGTGTAGTAAGGAGGGGGACAGACAACAGCCTTCTAGTGAATGATGTCAAAAAATGTCTTGCAATGGAGGCAGTTGTTGAAATAGTGAACATTTATAGCTTGCTGCTGTCTACTATTGTGTATTTGTATGGCCTAACCCTACTGAACACCCCCTATTTCAAAATTCAGTGGATTCCCATATGCAAATGGTCCTGCAAAGAAAAAGGAGTTAGACTCATTGATTCCTATGGGTCCCTTCAAACTCAAGATCTTCTATAATTCTACCATTCATGATGCTGTGGAGAATATTCTGTCCCTGTGTACCTTATTAAATGGTGGGTACAGATGAGCTGTGCTACACTGCAACCTGCATCCCCAGGTGTGCACTGCCAGATGAGTGGAGGTTTCACTGAGAATGTATCCTGCAATAACTATGGGCAAAACTCACAAAGCCTTTCTGAGGATACCAGCAAATAGTATGCCTAGGCCATTGGGCTGTCTGGCACCCAAATTGTTCGTTTGTGCTGGACTCAGCTTCAGTTTTAGCATCCCTACCCCATTCATGAGTCAATGGATTTCTGGAGTTACACAGATCAGGCTACTATATCAGAATGCTTTCATTCAAATGGAAAATTTGGATGATACTAATGTTTATTTGATGAGTGTCATTAGACACTAAATAGAGTACCTGACATTGGACTATATTTATAAAATATGATTTGAGGAGTTACAAATATTTCCTCATTGACTGTATAAAATTAAACCCTTTAAAGTTATTAATATACAAGATGGATTAATAACACTTTTTTTATTGCTCATGTAAAATACTGTCATAATATTAGGATTTGTGAAGATTGTAATTTTTTTTTGGTCATACTTTAAAATTATAAAGGTATATTTTAAATACTTTTGGGGTTTTGTTTTCTGTTTATGCATTGTATCATGGGGGAATTAAGTATAATTTTGTTTATATAACATTGTCAACATATAAAATGTAATATCCAGTGCTGCATGCCAATTTAAAAAGCAGCTTCACTCCTGTGCAGTGTGAACTTGGTAGCTGTGCAGCCCTTGGCCTTCCTCTCCCCATGGCTCAGTAAACACTGGGGAGCATCCTGAATCTTCTACAGCAGGCAAATCTGCAGATTTACCACTTCTAGTTTTTGCTCAGATGTTTGAATTGAATACAGAATGCAATTTTTACTTTTTACATCGGAGAAAATTAAAGAAATAAAATAAAGTATACCTGATACCTAGGAACACTCTTTTTAAGCCAAGACTACAAAAGTTTTAGGGATAAGGATCAAAACGTCCTATTTCTTGCTTAGCTAAGATCTCTTTCTGCATTCAGAAATCATTAATATTTGACTGTTTGTGTAATAGTTCGAGATTAATACTAATTATCCTCCTATCCTAAATGAGAATTTATGCATATTCCCTTGTAAGTCTTTTCCATAATAAAATATTTCTTTTTGGAAAGCTTCAGTGTCAGGATATTATTATCAACACTATGTTGTGCACTCACAGTGCATTTATAAGTACACTTTTCTTCCATTACTGCCCACACCGTAAGGCAACAGCATAACCATTAGTGTAAAGCAAACACTCAAGCTCCCCTGAAATACATGTCACTGGAGAATGAGACAGTTGCATTCTCACTGCTGAATTCCTGCCTATGATTTATTTGTTTTTCTTTGGGGTCATTTGTGTCTGCTTTTAACTAACTCATGTTAATGTCGCTCAAAGGGAAGGCTCTAGCCAGTCCCCTTGGCTTCCTGAGCTGTGTGTGGATAAAGATGAATTACATGCACATTTGCACCTTATTGTCTAGATTTCTTCAGGCATCTCAACCAGAAACATAGTATCTGCATTCTGGTCTCCTTGCCTTGATTTCTTAAGAAAACTGGGGAAGCTGAGTTTCCATGGAAACTGAGGCATAGCTTGTGTGCTAGGAGACAGGTTTGCTCTACGTGCTGCTGGGAGATGTCCAAGATGCACAACTGTGTCTCTGAATGAGGAGCTCAGAATGTTTATCTGCTGGTGAAGATGCAATTTCAACACAGCTGTGCAAGTGTGTCCAGATCTCTCAGTATTTCCCTGACTGCCTGAAATAAGGTTTCCGTTTCTCACAATAAAACTGGGAAGCTTAAATGTGTAATAACATACTCTGAGGCTCCCAGGCAGAGATCCTGTGTACTTTAAATAGGGTTGGGAATTTTTGTGTAGCCTAAAAGATCTATAAAAGTAAAATAAATTTTGTAGGTGTGCTTGATACTACTGGTTTTTTTGAAAAGTATTCTCACTCTAGCTTGAATTTTGTTTTGATATTGAAAACAAACCTAACATTCTTAAAACCACCCTGGGACACCTAACTTCTGGTCTGCTAATCTTAAATTTCCTATTCACAAGATAGCTTTCCATTCTTTAAAAATAATCTGTAGATAAATTTGAATTGTCCTCTCATTTAGCAGAACTTTAACTGGACATCATCTCTTGCTTTTGGACTCTTACAACTCAGTCACCAGTTTCCTGAGCTCCGCTAAGGATGCCATGGGGCCTAAACAGTCAAATCTCGTGGCTTAGTCCCCCATTCTTGCTAATCTAAAGTTTAGAGCTGATCACTCTGTGATGCCTTGGGCCAGGTCTCTGAACTTAAAATATCTGAATACATGTGGATATGTATCTTGATATGGACATGCTTTAACAGGTGTGCTGAAATTACTTCCAAACTATATCCCAGTATCCCTTCAACTCCAAATGGTAAATCCACTTACTTTTATTCTCAGCTTTTGAGGGCTAAAGTCCTTTCCAGAAAATAAGGTCATTCTTAGTGGTGTAATTTAGATTCTCCTAAAGTTGAGGGCAATCTGTGCTTCTGACTTCCCTCATTACTTTACAAACAGTGACACAGAAAACACCGTGATTTTGTCATTAGGAGACACTGATGAAGTAGGTCTTGAGTTGATGGAGGAATCGGATGTTTCCTGTTGATTATTATGCACGTGTGTGATATCCCACAGAATCCACAGTGAGAGTTTTACCCTTGAGTTGTGTTTGCATCAGAGGATAATCAAGGTAGAATATCTTTGCCTTCCTCTCTTTCCTAGGTGATTTTAAGAATGCAAGCCTTGTTGAGAATTGGTTTGAAAACTGATATCAGTACAAAAAGAAGCATCACCTATATCTTGGCAGATATGCAACTATTCAGTTTTTAATTTTCAGGTGTTTCTATTCCTTTGGCTCTGCCAAACAGGCAATGTTAGACAATTTTATTGCAAGTGGCTCAAGTTGGAGAAATTCAGAGAAGGAAAATAGCTTGAACTGAGCTTAGTCTCCCAGAAAACAAAAATTTTCCACATTTTGTTAGTATTTTTTTGTTAGTTCTGTGAAAAGCTGTACATTATAATGAAGCTGGCAGGGGACTGTATGTGCTGGGTTGTTTGCCAAAATAATTTCAGGTATGACTTCTAAGAAGAGGAAGTCTGCAAAGATGGAAAAGAACTGGAGTAAATTACCAGTCAAAACAAAGAACAAAATTTTGTGTATGTATGTTTTTGTGTCATGTCACAGAGGTTTCATATTATTTTTCACTCTAAAGTTTTAATTTCCCCCTTTAAATTGTTTGGCTGTGCCTGTTTCTTCCCTTTAATATTTTGAAGTATTTTATTTTACTGGCTTTTAAAAAATTTCAATCTGAGTGTCACTCTTCATCTATAGGAAAAATTACACAAAGTCTGTACCAGCATAATAAAGCAAATAGCTTTAATTGCAATGATGCTCCCAGAAAAATGCTTACACTTTGGAAAAATACAACTAAAATACACTTTCCTCTGTCTAGAGACTGTAAGATCATGCATGCATGCCCCATGTTTTTACATGACAATATGTCTTGGTTCTCTTTTCTGTTACATATTTGGTAAAATTTTACAGTGTTAGGATCCAGGAGCATTCACATGTTTACTTTTTATATCTCCATCAATTCTCTACATACTGAGTAGCTCACTGGGGTGGAAAAGTTTTGATTTTATTTCTAGATGCTTCCTGTCAGTATTTAAAATAGACATTGTCATAATGCATTGGAGCATTAGATTTAGATTTCAGTCCATGGCTAGAATTGGTCTAAATAGCTTCTTCAGATATAGCAGGAACTTTGCAGGTGAGTTTAAGGCTAATGCTTTGCTATTTTTGAAACTGTCTTCACTGGAAATTTGCACACTGGTGTAAAAAGTTTAGCACATGCTCTTTTCAATGACACTACTGAATCTATTAGCCTGCATGAACATTGTTTAAATCTGCAGATGTAAATGTAGTCTATTTTGAAAGTCAGCTGTAGTTTCTGAAGCAAATGCATTTTGGAATGACAACTTCTGAGATGCAACACTTGTGAAATCAAACATTTGTCAACTTTTCCACATGTCAGATGTTTGAATTTGTTTTGCTTGTCTTGCCTAGAGTCTTATTTTATTAACCAAAATCCAGGTTATGTGGATGCAACATTTTGCCTCAGAGGATGGATCCACACAACTCACATACCTTACATGGCAACGTAAAAGTCTGAAAAAATAAATCAGAGAGCTTGCAGTGAAAGTCTTTATGAATATTGCCTGTTTCTGTGATTTTTTTTTCACAGTTGATTTGCCTTCTGCAGGTCTTGTAATCTTGTTGACAGATAAAAGAGGAGGTCATCCCTCCAACTTCTCATGTCCTCATAGATAGCCACAGTCATCATTTTGATTTCTGTGGCCCTGAACTATCCATAGTGCTGCAATGGCATCAAGTCTGCGAGCTTGGAGAGACACCTGCTGAATCTCCATCCTGCCAGCACAGTGCATTGCACTTGGAGCTTTAACTGTGGCTGAGACAAAGAAAGCTAAAAGATGCTTGTAGCAAATAATATTATTTGGAGACCAGTTTCACAATGTGACATTTCTTTCTCCTGTCACTGTTAGCATAGTTTTGTTCCATTCACATTTCATATGGAGAAGAATAAGGAGCACTGATAGTTGCATCAGTTCTTTCCCATTTAGATCCCTTTATATATTCATTTGCACAAATTCACTTGCAGAGTAAATCGCCGTGGTTAATTTTGCAGAAGTTTTGTTGCAGGTTTTTTTTCCTCCCTGTGAGAGATTCTTCATGGGTTTTTTACAAGCAGGTTTCTTTGTCTAGGTTTATGGATACTAAAATTCCAGTTGTGAAAGATGTTCTGCAGGCACATGACCTCATTAATGCCAGCATCATCTGGGGGCTTGACTGTGAAAAGTGAAATACTGCTCAAACAAGTCTTGGCTTCTTTTGGTTTTAAAAGAAGGCTTTTTTGGCTTTTTCAGTTTTGGAAGCTAAATACTGAAAATAAAACAGTGCAACCCAAACCTCTGTAGTTCTTCTTGGATCTTCTTCCAGTTTTTGTCTCAAGGGCTTTGCTAGCCTTCTTACCCTCAGGCAGCTTCTTCTCCTGAAGTTATTTTTGTTTTCCATGTATGAGCTTCTGCCTGATAGGCAAAGAGAACTGTTTTCTTCCTTATTTCTTGGTCTGATGGCTTCCATTCAGATCATACCCAAAGAACACATTGATTTTGTTGGGGTTTTTTTGTAAGACTGTTTTTCTCTTTGGCTAGTTGAAAATTTTACAGAAGAATGATTTTCCATGGTAAACCACATTCTTAAAATCATAATATTACATAGAAGTAGTTTACTATGCAAATGTTCGTTTCCATACCCATGTGCTATCTAGTCAAACCTCTCAAGACTCCTTATTTTTTCTTCAGTCACTACATTTATATTTTCAACCACAATAAAATCAAATTAGAACATTTTTAAATCCTCTGGGGAATAAAAATTCTAGTCACTTGCTGAAAGCTCTATTAAACATTATGGAGAAGAACAAAGTGCAAGTGTTTTCAGAGATGAAAACTTGTACAGGCACATTATACATAAACTGTGGTACAATAGTTGTGTTGTACACAACCCCAAGCCTGCGTTCTGCCTTTGTGAGGGTTTTTTTTTTCCCAAAATTAGGGACTCTTTAACATCTGTTGTCTTTGATAATCTTTGCTTTAAGAGTATTGATACCTGACTGTATGCAAGATTCCAATATTTGTCTCAGTGGAATTCTTTGTGCCCTTTTCTTGTCTTTTGCCACATTCCCCATATTAAAAGCTCATATTAGATTGTGTTGCTGCAGCATCACACTAACTCATGCTGAATTGTTCACCCCATTCAACTTTAAGTATTTTCCAGGATACCTGCGTCTGAGTCAGTGTTTTTTAAATATGCTACAAAATCTGTACATTCCTGGGTTAAAGAGTTGGGTAAGTTGTCAAAACATTTGAATTGTAATTCAGTTCAATTTTCACTTCAGCGAGCAGAATTAAAGCATAAATGCAAAATTTAAGCTATAGTGTTTAAAATGGAACCCTTCCTAATTGTTATGTGCATGTCATCATAAAATGCTCAAATGTTTTTTCCCACCTATTCTTGGTTGAATTTTTAGTGAGATTGAGCTGAGTGCAATAAATGTTACTGTGGCACCAGAGTGAGTGTGAACTTAGACATGCCAGTTTTGACTGATGAAGTATGTAAAAGCATCAGACTTTCAACTTCAGTGGAACTCTTGCTGCAATGAAAAACTATTGAATTGCATAATGAGCATCAGAATCTGTCCTTTGCACAAGCAAAAGATAGATCCCCACTTCTGGGTTAGTTGCTGATCATATAATTTAATAAATTAGCATTCAAGAATGAGTAGTTGAACAATATATTCTTTCAAACGGGCTTTCTAATTTTTTGGGGTTTTTTTTTCTTTGTGAATGTTTTTTGAGTGTTATGGTACCTATCTACAGCATGGCCATAATGTTTTTTTTCTATAGCTGCAGTATCCTTAAATGCACTGTTAGGTCTAACATAACAGTGTGCATAACAGTGTGTTCAGTAGTATAACACATTTCCTGGAATATCTGAGTTTTTTTTCAAGCATTTTGGTCACACACCTTGTGCCAGTATTTCAGGAATGCAGTTAACTGGACTCCTCAGGAAAGAATGCAGGTAAATCTGGTCCTCTCCTAAGTAAGGTTTAAAGGGACCAAATCAGCTGCTTCCAGTCCTTGCTGCAGAGCTAGTTAAGAAATACTGAACTTCATGAAAATATGAAGCAGTTTCATGGAGTGTGCTCACTGAGCATCTTTCTTTCATGTTCTTCTTCCTTCTCGGTTTAAGGTGTCCACCTGTCACCTTTGTCGCACCTTTCGGGCTTTGTAGCGAAATTTCCATGTTAAAACTTTCCTTACGAGAGCTCCAGTCAGCTTTCTTTGCAACACTGACTTTTGATGTACTTGTTAGTACTAAAGGCAAAATTCCACAGGAACTCAGCAAGTTCTTTGTATCAGAAGTCTCAGTGGCAAAACTTAGAAAGAAGAATATGCTGAGGGAGAGCATAAACTGTTTTTTTCTATTTTCTCCAAGTCTAACTTTCTGTGATTCAGCTGTGAATTTGATGATAAACAAATGTTCACCTTCAAAAAGCTTTATTAATCAGTAGAGGCTGAGGTACTCCATATGTGTTTTATGTTAATCTTTTCATTGGATTAAAAATTTCCCTTTGATGGGGAAGCTTCAAGAAACAAGGTGATGACACATTTTATGATGTGTCAATGTGATGAAGATATGGTTTCTTCAAAGTCTAAGGACTATCCAGGAACATTTTTCACCCCCTTTTAAGAAGCTGCTTAACAGATACAAATTCATGGTCTTCAACTGGATTCCTAAAGGCATCAGATTTATTATATATTGGGGTGGAAGAATTCCTCAGTGGACTCTCTGTAAATGTGTTTCCTTGTCTCTTCCCACAGCACATTGGGATAGGGGACCCTGCATGAGCTCCAAAGACTGAAAAGTCTCCCATGTATGCTTGATTTTAGCACAGCTGACTTCCCTCATGGAGTCACCTGGGTCCAAATTACATCTTTGGCATTTGGACATATGAGGAGCACAGCTGAAGGACAGATATATATGTGCTAAGCACAAGATGTCTTACATAGATGAAACTGAAATCCTCTGTCTTCATGAAGCATTGCATTTGGGTCAGTGTTGCAAGATGACACTTTCATTTCTTTAGGATCAGAGACTGAAATCTTCAGTTTAGGATTGGTAGCTACAGAGATCTTGTGTGTTTTTTTTTGTTTTGTTGTTGTTTTAGCCAGAGGGTTTTTTCTGTAGTTTTTTATATTTTTGAAGAGGATTCCATAACTCAAATGGCTGTCTAAGAAATCAAGGATCTGAGATTAAATTTGTCTTCAGTCTAAAAAACTTTATGTTTGTCTCCTGCCTCCTAAAGGACTTCTCTGATGACTCAACTGCAAGCTAGACGGGATGAAAATGCCCAGCTTGTCCTTGGTTGTTCCTTCGTCTCGCCAGTGCTGAGTCAGTGTGAGGAAGGGAGGATTCACAGAACTAGGAGGCAGGGTAGCACAGGAGGGCTTGGATCTTCATTTTTACAGAGCTCAGTTATGAGAGTGAAGTATTTTCCCATTGGTGTTGAATTGTTTCAAACATCATCACCATCTTCTTTACATTGCAAGATGCTTGAGAAAAGCATGGCAGTGGGTCAGGAGGCGTGGAGGCAGAGCAGCTCAGCAGCAGGCACTGCAGATGGGTGTTTGGAGCTTAAGTAACTGCTCCTGCACTCTGCTAATGCTCAAAAGGCAAGCATACAGTTAACCTGGGGAAGCCTCTGCTCAGGTTCTTTCAATCTTTGATGTTAGGTTTTCCCAAAGTAATTGTTTCTTTTAGGCTACCTTCTCCCTAGTCTTGCTCTGGTCTCTTCATTTTTTTTTTTTAATATTATTTTATTCTTTCCCTTTATAAAGTATGTCTTTTATACCTTTCACACTGTACTTACAAAATTCTGTTAATATTTTGAAAGCACAACGACAGTCAGTTTCTTATTTCAAGTTGATGGACATGATCTTTGTCAAACAGAACCATCAGTAGAAGGTGTAGAGTGCTAGTTCTCAGGTGGGGGTAATGAATCTCCAAGTATGTTTCATAGGTTTGTGGCTGTCAAAGAAATTCACTTTTATTTAATATTAATTTTTTTAATTGTTTAAAAATCAATATTGATTTGGAATGAGTCTCACAAACAGAAATAATTTAGAAGCCACTGCTGTTAGGTTATTACAGAATATAACAAAAATAAGTGTGGTGATATGTAGTTTAGCTATGAGAAAATAAAAACTTTGTAATTTTGTTTAATAGTTCTTTTATGGTCTTTATCTTGCATCGAAAAGCAGTTTGAATTTCTAGTGGGTTTTGGGTGTTTTGGTTTGTTTCTTAGCTTGTTTTTATTTCCTTTTTTTTCCTTTTCCTTTTCCTTTTCCTTTTTTTCCTTTTCCTTTCTCATCTTGCTGGAGTCCATTTCATTCCTTACAAGCTGAAAAATATATTTTCTGAGGTTTTATTACCTTGCCTATGTTTAGTTAACGGTGACATCATTAACTTATTTCAAGCCTGCCCTTCTTAATAACAAGAGAAGTTATGCCAATCTTAAGGGGTCAGTATACCCTGAGACAAATACTGCTTTTTTATAGAATTGTTTGGAGATTTAATTTATTTTCAATTTACTTTTTTTATTAAAACTTCATTCACCCTCCACTTGATTGTAATTAAAAACTGCCCCATGGCAATAAATTTTGTTCTATGCAGATATGACAAGTATAATTATGGAAAAATCTAATTGTTCATATGTTGCTCCTTTTCATATGGTGTTAAAATAAGTGATGGAGTAATTAGATATTTCCCCTTCAGATATCAGAACAAAAAAGAGCAACAGAATTTATATTTTTCCTTGAGACTTGGTTCATAATGCACACTCCTGAGTCCATAAAAAGTCCATATTCTGAAATTATCTTCAGAGGAAAGACAGGAAGTTCTTGGTTTGTGTCCTCTTGAATTAGTACAGGGAAAATGTTTCTGTGCAGTGATGGGCTTACAAGAGCAGTATGAAGAAGAGTGAGAGCATCTGGGTTTGGTCCTGGAGTTTGGCAGGTCCACGAGGATGAGACAGTGGTGTTCCCTCTAGATTCTTCCATTGACATCTTCATTACATCCAGCTCTGCCATTTCTAAGGAAAAAAAAAATCTTTCTTAACATTTAGTAAACAAACCTGAAACTGGACAGTGGTTATGTTTCAAGGGTATTTCTTTATTTTTATGGTGCAACCTGTTGCAGACATCAGCAGGTTGCACTTCATTGTGAAGGGGATTTTTTCCATGCCAAGAAGCTAGCAGGGAACACTTGCCAAAACTGAAAAGTCAAGAAGATCCTTTAGGTCTTTCCCTCTTATACAGAAACCCCTTACATAATCCTTCAGCCTCAAATGCTGCTTGCATGATGGCAGTGGCCGTGTTCCTGCTCCTTGGCTTCTTTGCCATCTCCAAGTTGGTTTGTGTTACAGCAGCAGTGACTCACTAATGCTCAGTCCACTGGAAAGTACTAAACAGACAGGCTCTGCTGCTAAATTCAGCAGCTATTCCCCGAGTACCCTGTCTGAGTCAGAGGCTGTGGAGCAGTGGTTTTGTTTCTGCTGGATGTGTTTGGGCGGATGGTGCAGGAGTGGGCAGCGGTAACGCTCCCATTGCTGAGCAGGCAGTGAGCAATCCCCCTTGACGTTTGTTGTGCCACTTTTTTTTTTTCAAACTCCCA
>VWYI01037517.1:0-149881 GCA_013399455.1 Anthoscopus minutus | reverse complement strand
AAGGAGGGGGGGGCTGTGGGACCGGGCTAGGAGTGACGGGCGTCAGCCGGACCGGAGGTGGCCGTGGGGTCCAGGAAGGAGTTGAGGGGATGTGTGTGGGAATGTTGGGAGGGAATCAGATCTTGGATGCAGGGGAGGGTGGAGAGGGCTGTGAGTGGGGATGAAAGACCTCCAGCTCAAGAATGGATGGGGGTCTGTGGGTCTGGGATGGGAATGGGTGAGTCCAGAGATTTGTGTGGCTTTTGTGGGAGTGGCCGCGAGCGGGGATGAAGGACCTGGGGCTCTTGGGGTTGGGGGGCTGAGGCACTGGGGTGGGGAGGGAGGGCATCGGCAGGACCAAGGGTTTGCTGTGAGGTCCAGGAGGCGGGGAATGTCTCTGGGACTCCTGCAAGGGACGGAGATTTGGGGGTGCAGCGAAGGATGGAAAGAGTCGTGAGTGGGGATGAAGGACCTGGAACTCAGGAGAGGACTATGGGACTGGGGTCTGTGGGTTTTGTAGGACTAGGGTCATGGTGAGAATGGACAAGTCAAAGTGGTCTATGTGCTGCCTTGTGTGGTTGGAGGAAGAAAGGAGCACAGGACTTCATGGTGAGGGACTCCCCAGATTGAAGTAACCAGGGATGGTGTCCTGTGGGAACAGGGTAAGCCCTGGAAGAGGTGAGCTCAGGCCTCTGATTTAATTAGCCAGGCAAGAGACATGGAGAGGGCAGAGAGGAGACCTGGCAATAATTGGGGGTGTGTGTGTAAAAGGAATCTTAATTTCTAGGCAGGCTGACAGTTGCTGTGCAAGCACTTGGAGGCAGTTCCTGAAGTCTCCCATTTGGCCCACTGTGGAAGGCTTTCACAGGAGTCCTGTGCTTCAAGAGTCTGACTTTAGCAAAGACTTGTTTTCTGTAGGCTTTGGCTTGCATAAGCTCTTATTTAGAGTTGGTGGCTGGAGTCTCAAAACAAATCTGTTGATGATCCTGTTGATTTGTTTTTCCCAAGTACCCTATATCTCTTCAAGCTGGAAAACTGGCAGTGCAAGACTTTATTTGCATCAAATGGACAAAATAAAAATATCTCCAGTTAATTTGCACTCTGTGAGCACACAGCTAACCCGAGTTAAGGGATCTGGGGACTGAAGAACACTGTAAACATTTTTCCCCTCATAGTTTGCCCTGGTGATCAGCCTCCTGCTGTTGTCATTTGTAGGTCACACGTGCTTGCTGCCAGATGCTCCAGTACAGATAGAGGGTGAAAATGTCTGGCTTGCTGGTAACCTGGGATTCTAAATAGGTAGTTAATCTTGGGAGTAATGGGAATGGTAAGGTTTGAGCTCTCCCCTGTCTAGTGTCTGAAATCTCTCTTAGTTGGATTTGTTCAGGCTTCCATGACCCACTGGCTTAATTATTCATCATGAAGTAGCAACTGAGGAGGCAAGATGTGCTGTTACTATTTTTTAAGCTAAATTTCCTCCTGTAGCCTCTCTTATTACCATATGGCTGAACGCACTTACTACTCAGCTGTCTGTAGCTGGTTTGTATCACTTTAAGTATCTGACATGAACGATCTGCTCTGCCTCTGTGACCCCAGAGACTTGGATAAATTGGAATCTAATGTGGAGGTAAGCTGGAACTTCCTTCAGTTAGTGGGGTTCAGATCACTGGAAATCTGTTGCAAATGAAACTTCCAGGATCTAAATTGTTGTTGTGGGCATGAGGAGATTTAATTTTGGGGGTATCTCTACATGTGCTGTCTGCTATAGGTGAGGTGTAGTTTAAAGAGGCATTTAGACACAGGCCAATATACCAGTAACTTCACATATTCCTCTGGCAGAAGAAAATCCAGAGAGGCAATTAGTTTTATTCCATGTTTTCATGATTCTGAAAACAAACTCAACTTTTGATATGTTTCATTTTGCAGTATCTGATTGGGGTTTACATGCAATCAAGTTCATGGTTTAAGGCCTTGTACTGATGTGTGAAATTGCAAAGAGCAGCAAGGGGATTCACCTTCTGGAACTTCCCTGAGAAAAGCCATTCAGCAGATGCTGGGATAATCAGTCACGGAGGACAGGAAAATGAGGTTGCTTGTGAAGTGAAGTGTTAAGTTCAGTGAAGCTGCTAATAGAAACTGGATTCTTTCACCTTTTGTCTCTAAACAAACTCTTGTCTCTGCTACTGTCTTGCTGTGGATGAACAGAAACTCTGACATTCTGCAGTGCTCATAAATTTACCCTAATGTTGCAGGAGTTACTACAGCCCATGCTGTTTTCATGCTTCTAAATATCATCCTTATACATCTTCATGTGACAAATTTGGTTAGGAATAAATGTAAGCACAGATGTGGCTGCTGAATCAGTCACAGACAGCGATGCAGAGCTGGAGCACCCCAGGGTCTGGTGGAAGCTCTATGAGGCTGTATCCCCACATGGTCTCTCCATCAGCCAGGCTGACATGGTTCAGTGGAGTGTCTGGTGCTGCTGCTTTCCCCAGACCCAAGGTTTAGTGTCTTGCAGAACCATGAGTTGTGTTTTGATCAGGTCATGGTTCTTGTAAGTGAAATAGGAACTTGTTGCAGATTATTTGTGGCTCCTGTTCTTTGTGGCATGGAGGAAGGACAGATCTGGTGATTTACAGTGAAAACTGCCCACTCCTTTCCTGTGTGCTCATGCCAGATTTCCACCATTGGGCTGTGGAATTCTGACCATGCATTTGGCTTAGGAGGAATTGTTTTGTCATCTTCAGGACTTTATGTAGAGGAAAACTAGAGGAAACTGGCTCATCTTGTTGTGTGAGGTGGATTTTTATTTCAAAACACTGGAGTTCTCAGGGCCTGAAAGGAGGACTTGCTGTACTGCAGGCATATGGTGTCTCTGTCAGAAATATCTTTTGCCATTCCTGTGGAAAATATTCCCAGCCATCCAGACTACATGCCTTTGGGAAAAATAATCTGTGGTTTTCACATAGTTGAATGTGTCAGATTCCACTTGCACCAGGTGGGATTTGGCAGTAGAGGGTATGGTGTAGGAAGGAGTTAGCTGAGGGGACTTGGCTGCGATGACTCTGGCAAGGGCAGCAGGAGCCAGAGGTGTCAGGTGAGAGCAGGGATGAGATACAGGGTGAGGGGGAGTTGGGGAGGAGGAAGAGAAGTGCTGCATTTTGGGGAGAGACATCCAGAGCACCACAACCATTCTAGGGATGTCTGTGAACTCTCTTGGCACCATCAGCTGTAGCTTTTTGGAGCTGGTTCATCTGGAGAATATTTTTTTGGGCCTGTGATTAGACCTGAAGAAAGTTTTGTTAGTCTTACGTAGTGACTGTACAGATGTAGGAATGCCGCCTGATCCTGTCCCTTTTTCCAGTGATGGCCTTGTGGTGCTGAACACGTTGGTGTGAAGTTAGTGATGATGCAGTCCCTTGATTTAGTCACTTTTATTCCAGTTTTTCCATGAAATCAGAGTGTGGTCTTAGCCTCATGTTGCTCCATTGTTCTGCTTTTCACAGGATCCTGGGATATGAAGGCTGTTTTAATCCCTGTATTGCTGGTAACAATCTAAGATTTAGAGAATAAGGTAGAAAATATTATTTTTTGATAGTTCATTTTAATAATTAAGGATTGGATGTAGTCTGTTTCAGTACACAGCACTACACAGTACTGTTTGGCACTTTGTGCATTCCTGGTCTATCTCTTAGACCTTGATTGTGAGCTCCCAGCAATTCTGAGCTCAGCCTTACAGGTTCTGTCATCTGATTCTGAGGGCCACAATCAATAGCTGACTGTGAAAACTTGGCTTAAGCCGTTCTCCTGGCATTACAGTCTTATTTTGCAGCATTCATGGCAGCAGTAAGGTGCTTAAACAGTGAGGACAGCCCTTTCTGTCCCTGTGGGGATTTTTTTGGAGAGTATATGGCTTTCAGCTGTGAAATTGGTCTTGTGGGTAGCCCTCCTGTCACATGTCTCTGGGTCTTTTTAGGAGTCTGGTCTGGGTGTTAACTGAGACTTTAGTCCCATGGGGGGAAAATACCACCACGTTATCGTGTAACTGAGGGCTATCATAAAGCATGTATGTACTGGGGATAAATTAGACTCACAGGGTAATTGTAAAGTCAGAAGTCCTATAATGTTTACATTTGAGTTTCCAAATTTAGTGTTCTCTGGCCTAGTTTCTTCTGAGCAATCAGTGAATGCTGTCTGTTGTTAGTTTTATATTTTCACTTACTCAATTACAGAATTAAATAATTTTCACTTATGTGACGTGTATTTTTGTGTTCCGGAATTTCATTAAAAGCCGTTGTGCAGTTTACTAAAATGGGTTGTCTGTCTGTAAGATGCAACATTGTTGCAAAATCTACTACAGCAGAGGGTTGTTTGTTTGGTTTTCAAATTGATGTTGTGACTCACAGGGTTGAGCTTGGCAGGGTCCCCCGGAGGTCATCTGGTCCCACCCCCTGCTCAAGCTGGGCCGCCCGGGGCTGCTTGTCCAGCTCCGTATCCCGAAGCTTTTGAACATCTCAGAGGATCGAGACTTCAGCACCTCTGTAGGCAGCCTGTGCCAGTGCTCAGTCACCTTCACTGTATGAGTTTTTCTTGCTGTGCAGGCAGACCCTCCTGTTTTTCAGTTTGTGCCTTTTTTTTTGGATCTTGCCACTGGGCAGCAGTGGGAACCTCCTTCCATCCTCTCTGCACACACCTTTGAATATTAATATACATTGATGAGATCCCCTGAGCCACCTCTTCTCCACACTGAACAGCTCCAGCTTCCTCAGTGTCTTCTCATGGTAGAAGTGTTGCAGTTCCTTTAATACTCTCTGTAGGACTTCACTGAACCCTCTCCTATTCTCTTCTATTGGGGCATGCCTTCAGCAGGGCTGCACAGAGTCCTGGGAAATTACAGGCCAAATGCAATTTTGTACACTAGAAATGGAGTCTAAATATCATCTTATTGCAGCAGATGATGTTAATTGTCTTCATTTTATACTGTGAAACATCTTTGTTGATGTCACTGTATTGAGGAGTTGACCACAGCAGTTCCCATCAAAAGTGCTTCATGGTCCTTGCAGTGGTTGGAAATCCTCTTGTTCCTTCGTTACCTGATTGTTATGAAAGGGAACTAAAAGTGTGTATTCTTTGTGATTCTTGAAAACCTTCAGGGCCTTGTTAAAATCCTACTCAGCCTGTCTTGGATAGCATCACAGCCTGGAGCACCACCAGCCAGCCAGTGCTGTGCTCTGAGTGAGGGGTGTTAGCAGTGCCCAAGATCGTTTTCCATGGGAATTGGGGAACTCAGAGGTACTGGAAAAAATGCAGCAAAGAGCCTCTAAGGTTGCAGGAGAGTGAAGGAGATGTCCGCTAAGAAGCAGATGTTTGAGTACCCGAGATGTGGAAGCAGATGTGTGTGTGGTGCATGACTTACAGTTCAAGATCAGATTCTCTTGAGTATGTGTCATTTCATAGCTTTTAAGTGCTTGGCTCTGAAGAACAGAAGCTTTTTGCAGGCTGTACTTTTGCGGTGTTCCACATACCTGTCTTTGCAGGAGTACAAAATCCCATTTCATGGCAACAGTAGAAAGGGAATATTTACATAGGTGTATACCTGGATAGAAAGCATACTTCTAATCCTGACAGACACCACATACTGAAACAAAACTGAACTGCTGAAAATGTTCTGATACATCTAGTGAAGTGCAAGTACTTTTTTAGTATAATAATTCTGTTACCTTGCTATGTAAAGCCCTTTAGCCCACTGCTAGTCTGTGATAGGTGTGCAGTCGCTGGTGGGTTTGGGATCTTAGGCAAGTGTTGCCCAGCCTGCTCTGGAGCTGTGGGGCTGGGGACAGGCAGATGTCAGGGGTGCATAGCAGCAGGTCATGACAAGTTCTGTGCAGCAGCCTGTGTTCGTTCTGGAGCCTCCCATTGTGCCTGGGTGTCTGTCTGTCTGATTTACCTGTGTCAGTTCTGGAGCCTCCCATTGTGCCTGGGTGTCTGTCTGTCTGATTTACCTGTGTCAGTTCTGGAGCCTCCCATTGTGCCTGGGTGTCTGTCTGTCTGATTTACCTGTGTCAGTTCTGGAGCCTCCCATTGTGCCTGGGTGTCTGTCTGTCTGATTTACCTGTGTCAGTTCTGGAGCCTCCCATTGTGCCTGGGTGTCTGTCTGTCTGATTTACCTGTGTCAGTTCTGGAGCCTCCCATTGTGCCTGGGTGTCTGTCTGTCTGATTTACCTGTGTCAGTTCTGGAGCCTCCCATTGTGCCTGGGTGTCTGTCTGTCTGATTTACCTGTGTCAGTTCTCCCATTGTGCCTGGGTGTCTGTCTGTCTGTCTGATTTACCTGTGTCAGTTCTCCCATTGTGCCTGGGTGCCTGTTGATGAGGTTGACCCAGTGCCATGGTTCACATCCATGTTGAGGCTTCTGAGAATGAGCTGCAGTTGGGGTTCCTCTGTCCTTTTTCACTGTGTTGCCTCCCCTTTATCTTGCACAGTTCTAATAATAGTGCACCACCCTTTCTTTGGAAATAGTATAATCTACTGCATTATTGGTAATGCTTGCAAACGTGCAGAAGCTTCTAGAAGCTTGAAATAGCCAGTGGAAGGCCTTCCTCCTAGAGGAGGCAGCCTTTGGCCTCGATTAGGATTGCTTTGAAACCATATTCTGTGACTCCACCACTGAGGCAGAAGTCTGTGGAATAGACTTCAGTCCTTGTGTGTGTTGATCTGCTTTCTATTGCTAAGGTGAGTGGTTGATTTCTGAAGCCTGCTTTACCCTATCAACTGATGTGTTGGCATTTACGCTGCTGGGGGCTCTGTCTGAATCCTGCCTGGAGAAGGCTCTTTCTGCAAATTTGTGTTCAGGCAGGACTGCACAGGCAGAGCGCAGCTGGGCTGCCTCATGCAGCTCTGTCTGTGCTTAGAACTGGGAGGAAACAGCCATTTCAGCTCCCCAGAGGCTAACGTCTGCCTAGTGATAAATGTTTGTGGCTCTTGTACCATTTGTGTGTCAGGGACTTGGAAGAAACCTGACCTCTGAGCCTGAAAACTGTCCTGGTGGTGGGTGAGGCAAAAAATTCCCAAAGCTTCATTCGTTCCTCACTCCTGTGACTTTACACCTGCATTCTGTTTGGCAGCATCCTATTGATCGCTGCTGATTGTTTGGCCCCTTTCTCCCTCCAGTGCACAGAGAGAATGGGAATGAAGGAGAGGAAATGGAGGCACAACTTGCATGCTTGAGAAAAGGCAGCAAGAAGGGATTAGTATGCTGGGAAGAAGGCAGGGACCACAACTGCTCCTAAACACCACCTCTGCAGAGGGAAATACAGGGGATAGGGATCATGTTCACAGGCATGAAAAATCCAAAGATGGTGTTTTTATGAAGAGTAGGAGCTGTGGAGGCAGCTGTACTGTACACTGGGTATTTTAAAGGATGAAGCCTTGTATTTTTCTCCTCCGGTTCTGCTGTTCAGAGTTTTGTTTGGGTTCTGGAAAAGCTGAATTAATGAGACAAATTCCAAATGTGTTGATTCACGGTTGTGCTGAGCTGTAGTGAAATGACTTGATGACTAATTCCTACCTGTAAATATCTGGACTGGAATATCACAGAGGCTCCTACTTTCCTTGCAGTGGGCAGGTGTTAAGTCAGGGTTACTCCTCTGTACTTTAGTCTGCAGGATTGAATCATACTCGAGGTCTCAGCCATGAGAGCAGGGAGTACAGGCTGAAGTGCATTTAATGAGTTGTGCCTGGTGCATTGAGTTCTTTTCCCTTTTTCCCCTGGAAGGGCAGCAGCACCAGCAGCTCCCAGATCGGGATGAATGCCAATACTCTCTGCAAATGCCTTGTGTTGGCACAAAGGGCACGATGGCAGAGCCTTAAAAATGCATTTTTCCTCTCCCATTGCTGCCTTTGTCTTTCTTTCAAGTGGATAACTCACATATTTGCACTGACTGCTCCGGAGAGCTGGGAGCAGAAGCAACAGCATGAAACTAATGTGGTGCTTTAGAATTTCCCTGCCACTTAGTGGGTGTTGAATAGCTGTAATTAAATTAACCAGGATGTTGATTTCAGCACGCTGCTTGGGAAAGAGCAGAGTGGGAACACAGGCATGGGAGCTGCTGCTTGGGAGGCTTAGAAAGCTAGAGCAGGCTGGTGGTTATCCTTTCCAGTCTATTTGGGCCTTTTGAAATAGGTGATGGCCTTGTAGAGTAATTCATAATAAAAGAAAAAAACATTAAGCTCTGTGGGTTTAGAGATAGCTACAGGAGCGAACAGACTTGGCTTAGTTTGTTTAGAGCTTGGTTTTGGGTTAAACAATCTGTGTCACTCTGATGAAAGTGTTCAAAGCACGTCAAAAGATGTGGACAGGCCATTATCCCTTCAGCAGTCCTGTCAGGCACAGAACCAGGTATGGGCTTCGAGGCTGAGGGATCTGAAGCACTGAGGGAGCGGGTGTGTCTGTTCTTCCTAATTAATATTAAATTTATTTGTACTCTGTCAGATTTGTGCTCACTAACTGGAATAGCCATGGCACTAGCCCAGAAGCTGTTTTGGAGGTGACTTAGGATCTTGTCTACCGGGATAACTAAATCAACATGTGGGAGCATTGCTATAACTAAATGAAATTAAAATAAAATGGCACAACTTCTCTGGGTAGGTGACACTGAAACACCACAAACATGTTATTCAGGAGCCCAAATGACATCTGGCATACCTCTGTGAGGTGATGGTGTTTTAGCTGGGAAGATGATAGCAGCTCCCTTCCAAAGCTTTGGGGCACTACTGAGAGTTTGATCAAAAGTTGTTTTATTTTGAGAGCTATGCTCTTGGCAGCTGCAGTTCGTGAGGAGGGAACCTTTTTGTTTTCTGAGTGTTTGCTTTCATTCTAATTCAAAAGGAGCATCAAACTTCATATTACAGTAACAGTGAGATTTGCCATAGCTGCTAAGTTAAATTTTTATTTCATAAGTACACCTAAGAATAAAGTTCTTTCATATTTTTCCCTGAAGTTAGATTTCTTTTTTTGTATTTCAGAGTTTGCTTTCAGTTGCTTCCAACCCTCTACCTGTGTTTTTCCTATTTCCACTGGTCCCATTTCCCCATGCCCTCTGTGTAGGTCCTTGCCACTAATTTTCCTTTGCCTTCAAGTATCCATTTTGTGCATCTCTACTGCATTTTTCCTTTGGAATCAGTGCTTCAGGTAACTCATGTGCGCCATCCTGCCTGCTAGCAGCAGTGTGGCTGCTGGTTTTGGTGAGTTTCCTAGGCTTTCTATTTTTTCTTAAAATGGCTGAATTTCATTTAGAAAGATGTTCTCAGAAGCAGAGTTCAGTTGCATTTTGCTCTGAGGTGAGGTACATAGTTTCAGTTTGGGTTCCCCCCAGCCCCATTAAGTGTCATTTGACTATTTCTGCAGGGATCTTTATATTCTACCTAGCCAGAAAAGTGGAGATTTTTTTTTCTGTAGGTGAAGGAGAGGAGAACAAGCAGGTGATTGAAATGTAATTGTTGTTGCTGTTCAGAGACAAATAAAGGGTAGAGCAGGTGGGTCCTAGGAACAATAAATATCTTCTGTTTAGTATGGATCGACTTAAAATATTGATTGTACTTCAGCAGATGGCATCTCCTAGGGGAGCTTCTTCCTGTGGAAGAAGTCCTCCCTCTGACTTTCCAAAAGGCCTTTCAGTGGAAAAAGCCCATTTGCCTGGGATGTTGAATTTGCAAATTGTATTTAACAGTATCAATGAGGTGAATTGGGGGTGAATTGCCTGTGAAGATTCACAAGGACTTAATGAGAGCTCTCAGCTGAGAGTTTTTCTCCCCTTTGCTGCATGTTGGGAGCTTCCTGCTAAGATTTTCCTGCTAGGGAGTCCTTGAAGTTATGTTGGGTATCTCCTCAAACTGAATGCTTTGCACGTTGTATCCCCACTCCAGCTCATGAGAAGTTAACTTTGCACAGGTAACAAATAACTATAGCCCATGTTCCCTCTGCTGCTGCTCCTTGAAGTTGGGTGAGCTTGCTGAGCTGTGAGTATTGCTGGGTTTGTGCTGCTTCTTTGTCTTTCGGCTTGACACTGATGGCCATCCTTTGACAGTCCCCGGTGCTGTGTTAGGAGACTGAAAAGCTGCTCCTTCATCATCTCCATGTTGCTGAAAGTTTAACTTGGTTTTGCCCTGTTTTATTTTTCATCAGTCATCTTTTCTACAAACTCCCAATGTATAAAGTGGATAAAAACAAGTACTACAGCCCAAAATCCTGACCAACAGCTCTAACTGACAGACTGTAGCTTTGTGGAAAACTTAAGTAAAAATGCAGATGGAAGGCTGTGGTCAGTTACTTGTTTTATTAAAGCAAAGTTCACTTTGTTGTTGTATACGCTGGGTATGCACAAATATGATGTAAGCAGCTTTTTGTGTGTCTGTATTTTCAGAGGCTTAGTATTGCATTTGCAGTAGTTTGCAGTTTTCTAAACGAAATTATCCATGTGGATCAGTTTGCATTGTTTTCCTTGTATCTTTGAATTCCCAGCTGTAGTTTCAGCCCTGGGGAAGCTGATTGTTGAATTAATTAAGTACATTGAAACGAATAAGGCTTGCTCTGGGAACATGTTCATTCTACACTGTAAAAAAAAGGAAGTTTAAGTAGTCAAGAGCTGATTTTTTAATTCTGTAGTCGCATTTCCTTGTGTTTGGGCTGTATTTTCCAGTGGGCATTTGCAGAACCTGCTGCAAAAATAGCTAAGTTTAACATTTAAAGGCAATGTTTCAGACTTTGGGTGTGCTTTAAATGAAAGGAAAATAGAAGTAAAAAGAAGCTGTCTTTCTTCAGCATGGTAAATTGATCAGTGGTGGGAGAATCTGGTCTGTTTATGCAGTGGGATGAGAAGGCTTGGGAAGGGGGTGATGGTGGAGGGGTGTTGAACCTTGAGGTTTGTACTCTCATGAGTGTTCATCCTGGTGTGGAGACTTGTGGTCTGGCCAGAGGACTAACCCAGATGAGCTGCACAGGGGCAGAGGCCTCATTCTCTGGAGTACATAATAGAACAAATAAAATATTTATATAAAAATCATAACTCACTGAACTGGGTAAGTCCTCCCTATTAACTGGTTCCAGTGGCTGTGAGTCAGGATCAGGAGTGGCTCTCCTCTGGGTGGGCTGTGGTGGTTTGATGTCACACTGCAGAGATTTCTCAGCTGCTGATGAAGAAGTTCTTTTAAATTACAGACTAGAGCATTAAGAAAACAACCCCCAATTTTAGTCATTTCTCTGCTGGGGAGCCACTGGGCAGATAATCAGCTCTTGTTACCAGACTGCTTTTAATGAAATGCTGCTTTTTGCAGTATTCTTGCCCTAGTCTAATAGGAAACTCTTGTATTGCACACTCATGTTGGATCTCCCCATTTAAGACAAAATCTGCCAGAATTATGTTATGGAGATTTGAAGTGATTTAGTAATGAAGTGAAACTCCAGGTAAGAGACTCCTAAACACTGCTGTCATCTTTAAGAATGTCAGTCCTGTGCATGCTGCAGGATAGATTTGCTTCATAAAACTAAAATCCAGTCTTCCAATGGTGGCAGAGACAAGTTTCTTTTGTATATGGTGCTTAAAATGAAAAAGAAACCCACAAAAGCAGAGAGTTTAAGCTAGACCACATTTGCACAAGGACATTTGAAAAGAAGTGTTTTGTTAGGCTGCTAGACTGACATGATTCAATTTTGTCATGAACAGGAGCTTCCCAGCATCTTTGGCGACTGGGAATGAAAGCTGGCCTCTCCCCTTCCTTTCTGAGCTTCTTCAGATGCTTTGTAATGTTAAACAGTGTAAAGAATGACTTTCTCTGTGCTGCTGCTTGAATTTACCTTTTTGTTTGCCTTCAGCTTGAATTTATTATTTCAAGTCCGTGCCCAAGGTACAAAGATGGGAAAGTTAATAATGAGATTTAGAGGTTTTAGAGGGTAAAAGGTTGGTGGTTTTGCCTCGAAATACAGCAGAGCATTGCTCTGATTTCATGTGTGTTGGTGTAAATTAGTCAAGTCCAAGTAAGGAGAAACCAGATCCTGCAGTGCTATGCCTTATTTGCATATGGGCTTGTTTAGAGAGCTTTGCCAAAGCAAAGCTGCAGCCCAGCGCTTCCAACTGGCCAGCATCAATTACTAATATTCTGCTTAAACCAAAAGAAGCTGCTTTTCCTCCTCTGCATTTTGTGTTATTTCTTTATAAGGGTCTCCACCCCTTTCTTTATGTTTTGCCAGTTTGCCTAGAAAATTATTGAGGAGCTGCCCATTTCCTATTGCATCTGTGTTTACCTCTTAGAGCCACCCGTTTTCTCCTTTTATTATTCCATTTAGAACACAAAAAATTAAATCCATCTTGGATTTGCCCTACTTAGTGCAAAGGACAAATTGAACACCTTCAGAGAAGCCAGGCATCTTGCAGAATAACATTCCATCCTCTTACCCACCAGTAAGGAGGTTTGGGTTTTGTAGCTTACTGAGCATTCTTGAGATCTGAAACGACTGAGAAACTAGAACTTTTTTTCTCTTTTCCTCTACTACCTCAGCTAATGCATCTTATGCTGCTACTCAGTTTGAAAGAGATTTACACAAAAAAGTAAAAAGTTGAGGTCAGTGCCTTGGGCTGGGTGTTGGCAGTGAACTGCTTCATTTGATGCCATTTTTCTAAGCTACCTGTGTCCAGAGCATGCTTTGGAAAAAACTTACCATTTCTGATGAAGTCACAGGACTGTTTTAGTGTAAGCTCCACCTAAGTGCTGCTGCAGTCTCACCCTCCATGTGGGATGCTCCTGAGCATCCTCACTAATTCAGGGTGTTAAACTCACTGAGGAGTGTTCCCCCTTCTGTTTTCTCTCCCTGCCTAGTGCCATCTGGACTCCTTGAACTTGGCTTGCTAAAGGCTTAAATAAGGAATGTTGCCAGGCATGTGTAAGTGTGGAAGTCTGAAGGAAAAACGGGAAATACAGAATTAAAGGAATTCTGAGTTAGACTTCAGCTGTTATGGTGAGATTTGGATCCCACACCCCATCAGTGAACCACAGCTGTGGCTCTCACTGCTGTTCTCCACAGTGTCCTGTGTGATTCCTGACCTGCCTATACCTTCCCAGAGCCTTCCCTTCCAGCTGTAATGTGCAGCTCCCAGGATTGGGATTGGCACTGGGCTGCCCTGTGGCTGCAAAGCAGACTTGCCTGTCTGGCTGCCTGCAGCACAGGCTGGGGCTTTTTCTCACGGGCAGATTCAGCTGCCAAGTTTTGTGTGTTTTGCTGGCCTAATTGAGATAAATTATACAGAGAGAGTGCTTGGGGAATTCAGGATTGAATTGGGGAGGTAGTGAGGGGATAAAAAATTAGGAATGGAAGGATGATGTGGAAGCACATCTGTCCTGTGGTGGATTGGAGGTGGGGAGATGGGAGCTTGCTTGTCTGGGGAGGACTCTGGTTCTTAGCTTTGCATGGGAAATGGAATTTTGTCGGTAGTTCACTGATGGGAAAAGATGTGCTAGAGAGGAAATGTTTTAGTTGTTGATAAGTTTAAAAGGGGAAATTACAGTACTGGAGCACTGACATTTCCCAAGGGTGTAATTGGTTTCAAGACTTGGAGAAAACATTGACCCAGATTCCTAGGAGAAAAAATACCTCGTGAGAAGCAGTTGGGAGATACTGCCTGTGAGTTTAATCACAGCTGAATAATGGAAAGGTTTGGGTTGGAAGGGATCTTAAAGCCCATCCAGTCCCACCCCCTGCCTGAGGCAGGGACACCTTCCACTAACCTAGGATGCTCCAAGCCTTATCCAGCATGGCCTGGAACACTTCCAGGGATGGGGCAGCCACAGCTTCTGGGTAACCTGTGCCAGGGCCTTAGCACCCTCACAGGGAATTTCTTCCCAATATCCCATCTGCCCTCTGGCAGTGTGCAGCCATTCCCCCTCATCCTGGCACTCCAGCCCCTTGTCAAAAGTCCCACTCCAGCCTTCTTGAGGAACTTCCTGAAATTTGTGATCCATGAATGCTGGAAGCACAGAGGATCTGCTGGTAAAGTGTCACTGTGTTGTCCTTGGATTTTAATCTTTTCCTAGGCAGTTTCTTTAGCTCCCAGATGGGAACAAGACTCTGAATCAGACAATCTTCTGCCTTTTTTAGGAATTCAGAGCTATAGTACAAAAACTCTGTAATTATTTTTCTATGCCAGTCTTCAAGCATAATATTTTGAAGCAATATAATGCAACATTGATTCTCATGCAGCTCTTATATTTTGCTTGTGAAATTCATATAATTAGTGTCTCCTGTTAGTGTGGAGCTTTTTCTGGCAGTACAGGCACAAAACATTAGTGTCCTGTAAAATGAAATTTATTCGTGTTGTGCCACAATTAAAGCTTAGAGGTTTGATTGATCTTCTGTAGGGTAATTTGGTTTTGTACACCTTTAGATAATAATGTACATCAAGATAGTTCTGATATCTTCAGTTAGGATTGCATTTTATATTACTTTTATAAAACTGAGTTTTTGCAATAGGCAGTTTTATTGCCGTGTCCCCATTTGATTCCAATGACCAATTTCTTTACAAATTTTCTATTAAATCCAGGATTATCATCCTGAAATTCTGAAATGTTTCTGTGAAGCTCTGGTTCCTGGGACCATTTATCAGGAAGAGAAGGTTTTCTTTATTCCAGAAGCAGCTTCCTTGTTCCAATTGCATGGTTTCACATTGCTAATACTTTTGTTTCCCTAATTTTTAAAATGATTTGTACATAATGTGGTTCATTTGAATGAAGGCTCTGCCTTTAAACCTTCCCATCTTGATTGGATCTAATGGGAGGTATCTGGTAGTTGTGAGCTCTTCTTCATGGTCCTTCTGTGTTTGCTACCTCTGAGTTGGGTTTCATGTTTACACATGTAGACATGTAAAAAAGATCTGGGCAGGGATTTTTGAAGTTTGCTGTTGCTTTTATGTGTTTTCAAAATTTTATTTTGTTTCTGGAGCTGTGTGGACTTCCCCCTCCTCCCTGTTTCGATCGTGGATACATTTTTGGATTTCCCATTTATTTTTAAGTGGAAATAGGGACTACATGTGCAAGGAATATTGATCTTCTCTTTTAGATACTGTCTCAGGCTGTTTACATTCAACACTCAGAGCAGCACCTGCATCTTTTTCTGCTCAGCATCTTGTACGAGATAATTTCTCCCTGGGATTACTTCTTTCATGCATCCAGTACTTGTGATTAAACAATGGGGTTTTGGTTAAGTTTTGAGACCCTCATGAGCCAGCAGGGAATAAAAGTGGTTAACAGGAAAAAGAATGAAGGGGAACACCTTGTCTGCATTTTTATCTTTTGAAAACAAGATGGATTAAATCAAGTTCTGAAATAAAAGAAAATGTCATTTTGTTCTGATCTGTACCCAGTTTTTGCACTAAACAGGAGGAATTCTTTCTCTTGAGCTGATGCTCCCTTTCTTCAAATGCAGCTTATCTACACAGTTCAATGGTTAGCTTGGATTTATTTTTCCTTAATTTCTTAAGAAAACCCAGCCTTTCATGATTCCCTGGATTCTTGAAATGATTTCAAGATGCCTTAAATGCTGTCATCTTGAAGTCACAGCCTCTCCAATATTCTTGACTTTCTAGCCACAAAACAGATAATTAACAGAATCACAGAATGGTTTAGGCTGGAAAAAACTCAACTGGTTCCACTCCTTGTCATGGGCAGGACCACCTTCCACTAGCCCAGGTTGCTCCAAGCCCCTTCCAACCTGGTCTGGAACGCTTCCAGGGATGGGGTAGCCACAGCTTCTGTCAGCACCCTGTGCCAGAGCCTCACCACCCTTACAGGGAATACTAATATCCCATCTAAATCTCTCCTCTTTTAGTTTAAAATCATTCCCCCTTGTCCTGTCACTGTCTCACTCTAAAAAATGTATTCCTGTTTCTTAAAAGCCCTCTTTAGGTTCTGGAAAGCCATGAGGAGGTATCCCAGAATCCGCTATCTCCATTCCCATTTGTACTGTGACTGATTTGAACTCTGTTTTCTCAGAGTGAAATACTCAGTGTCTGATTTACTCTGTTGTTCTCCTGGCATGTCCAAGAGCCTTGATAGCATTTAACTGGGAGCACTGGAGGAGGAGCTGTATGAGAAAGGGCCAAATGGTACTGACTGCAAATCCAGTGTGGTTTTATCCTGAGGATACAGAGCTGGGATTAATTTCAACCCTGCAGAGAAGCGGTGCTTACCCTGCCACTAATTGCTATTGACACCCAGGGCAAGCTGCAGGGTCCTGCCCTGTGTTCAGTGTGACCTTGGATTGTGTGCCACGAAAAATAACAGCAGCTGCAGTGTTTATGATATCAGAGGCCGTGTCTTATGTAGGGAGATGCACCTTAGTGCCCTGAAATGAATTGTTTTGTGGGGCTTTCGGGTCTCTAGGGGTGTATAAATGTTCAGAGAACAACGGGTAGACACAAAATGTTAGTATTGCTGGGTATACAGATGTCACCTCTCACTCTGCATGATGGAGAGTGACTTTTTTACACAAGCAGACAGAGATAGGACAAGGAGGAATGGCTTTAAACTACAAAAGAGAGTTTTAGATTAGATATTAGGAAGAAAGTGTTCCCTGTGAGGGTGGTTAGGCCTGACTCAGGTTGCCCAGATGTCCTGGTTTAGGGCAAATTTGGGAGAAGACCTCCGAATGGGGTCTCTCCAGGAAGCAAATTCAAGTGGCCCCTCCCCCAACTGGTTTGGAAAAAGATTTCCTTGGAGAAAAGTGGGGAAAACCCCCCTGTTTATTAACAGAAATTGAATAGTATTAAAGAATGAAACCTCTTGCTATCTGAAGAAATGGCAAGTCTGGAAAAGTCCTTGTTGTGGGGTGCAGCTCGGCTCGCTCGGTTTCTTGTCAGTCCCTCCGGTGCTGGACAGTGCCAAGGCCCAGGCCCCAGTGGATGGACCACAGGTGTGAGCTCCTGGTGTTTTTCTGGGTTTTCAGTCCAGAGCAGGTTTGAACAGACCAAGGAAAAAGGAGGGAAAAAAGACAGTCTGAGGAACTTCCCTGCCTCAGCTAGCTAAAAAACTAACTGACCACAAAGGAAAGCTCTGTCCTGCTGTCTGTCCGTGCTGCAGACAACGCAGTCTGGAGGAGCATGTGGGGCAGTGAGTGCTGTTCCTGAACACAAACCACGCTCCTTCTTTCCCCTGCTTTGCTCTTGAAACCTGCCTTAAAGGTACAGAACTGAGCATCCAGCATGAACAGAACACACAGCTGGGGATACAAGCATCATAGAGTCACCCTGGAACACCAGAGAAGCTGTGGCTGTCCCTGGATCCCTGGAAGTGTCCAAAGCCAGGTTGGATAGGGAGGGCTTGGAGTGACCTGGCATAGTGGAAGGTGTCCCTGCCCATGGCAGGGGGTGGGACTAGATGAGCTTTAAGGTCCCTTCCCAGCCAAACCATTTTGGGATTCTTTGATCTAATTACCTTGAAGCTAATTCCATACTGCCTAGGTGTCTTGGGCTCAAGAAATGAGCTGTTCCAGAAGGAATTACCTGTGATTGGCTGATAATCCAGAGCAGTTTGGTTTGGTGAACACAGTTGTAAATAAAACAAACCACAATTCCCAGAAGCAGAACAGGGGATGTTCAGGAGAGCCTGTAATGACTCTCCTGGATATATGTATGAAAAGTAATGTTTTCTTCCATTACATTCCAGCTTTTACTGGTTCCTTAGGCTGTGGCACTTCTCTGAAGGGATTGCTCTGTAAGGCTTTGGAGCACTCTGTGGGAGCTGATGGCTGTGAGCCTTGGTCTCCAAACCTGCCTCAGAATTTGTGGACTGAGGAAAGTGTTTGCTTAAACCTGCAGGTATAAGTGGAGCTGGTGAAAGTTTTTCCAATGTGTTTGGTCATGTTCTTCCCTCTCTTACTCTTTCTTCTTACAGGTCTGGATGCAGAGCTGTCTTACGTGAGGAATGATGTGGTTAATCACTATGCCTTGTCCTTCAATCTCCTAATACCCAGCGAGACCAACAATCTCCACTTCACCTGGCATGCCAAATCCAAGGTGAGCAGGCTTGACTTCTGCTCTGGATACTTGAGACACGAGCTATTCTGCTTGGTCAATACCCACTGCTATCATTTAATGGCTTTTTTTCTTGGCAAAAATTAGCATATGCAATATGCTAATATTGACTATATTAATAATATATATTGACTATATTAATAATACTGATTATATTATAGTCCTATATATGACTTCAGGCAGTAAGTTAAGATGGCATACATCCAAGCTGTTTCTAATTTCAGAAAGTTGAGTAACTTATTTCAAAGTATTTTGTACTTCTTGCTTCTGGCAAGGTCTGTGTATGCATACAAGCCACTGGCTGTGGAATCTCTTCCCTTGGTGCACTGGACACACAAAAAGGCAGTGAACTGAAGCCTCTGGAAATCATATGTAGAGCAATTGTTGTAGAGATTTCTAGAAACATATGCTTGGAGACAAGGAGAGCCTATAAAAGCAGCATCCAGTATGTTATTACTGAGCCCTGATTAAATGGAAAGGGTTTTTATGTCACTTAATCACCATGCCTGGAGCGTGCTGCAGCAGCTGTCAGAGAGATTGCATATGCTCTTACATTCTGAGGCATTTCCAGTTACTTAACAATTTATTTTCATATATGAAATGATCTATTTAGTCTCTGCCAGATGTTTGTTCTGTTTTTTTTTAAACTTGAGTAATGGTTGTTCTTCTGCCCTTAAGTAGGAACAGCTGCAGTAAGAGCAGTAGCATTAAACAACTCCACCAGTGCAGGTCCTGAAGATTCCTCCTGCCATTGTTCTTCCCTTTGAAGTGTGTAATTTGTTAAGAGGAGTGACTTTTGGCCTGCAGTGGAGTTGGGTTAGTGCCAGCCAGCCCAAATCCTATACTCCACATGCACAATGACAGTTCAGTCACTTGTCACTTGTCACAGCTTCAGCTGAGACTCCCTGTGTCGCTGGCCTGGCCTTGTATTTCCTTGGGCCTGGCTGTGAATTCTAAGGAGGAATTTTGGAGCTTGTGTAGCCCTACTTCTCATTCCTGTGATTCCACCCCTCGGCATCTTCTGTTCTAACTTGGTGTAGTGCAGCTTGGAGGAGCTACAGAACTGGGTTGTGTCTCTTCCCTTGGCATCTTGACTGAAAAATAAATTGATAACAGAAATGAACCATATTATGTTTTAGAGAGGGGAAAAAACAAACTACTAGGACAAAGTCAAATTAATTCAGCTGATAGTAGAGAGGTCAGATGAGTTTCCAAGAAGAGCTTGTGACTTAGGTTCTGTCCTTTTTTTTAATGAATTTTTGCAGAGTCAGCTTCTTAAGTGCAAACAAGATATTGACTATAGATGAAGAAACTATTTCTAAGCAATATTGTTTGTAAAACTGACTATAGGAGGTGGGATTTTTTATTTCTGGCAGCTTTAACTTACTTTTGAACAAGTAAATTTAAAGTGAGGTTTGTGAGTTAAAGTGAGTGAGGTTTGTGGTTGAATTTTGTTTAATACAAGCACTCTGAATTCTGCCTCAGATTTCAAGAAATAATTTCAAGAGTAGCTTCTCTTGGCTTTCTTAATTTGAACTGCCACGAGAGTCCTGATACTGAAATGCTGCATAAAAAGCTTGTAATATGGATGCCTAAAATTACCAGGACTCCTTGAAAATAATGTATGGTTTTTTTATTTTCAAGAAGAATTATAAAAAGAGATGTTGCATTTCTTTATACTCTAGACAGATTTCAGATATATTTTCTCTCTCCCAACTGTTGTTACAGGTTGAGTATAAACTGGGATTTCAGGTCCATGATCCCATGGCTATGGCTCTGCCCCAAGCCAACATTTCTCTTCAAGGAGAAGTTCCTCGCACTCTCTCAGGTAAACTCCCCACCCCCATCCAGTTCATGGAGGAATAATGGCCATGTAGCCACAAATGCAGTTTTGGTGATCTGTGAATGCTTAATAAAATTGACAAAAATTAATTGAAACTCTGTGTCCTTTGATGCTCTAATAGCTGAAGTGATGAGGCATGAAGACTAAAATAGCATTTCTTAGTATTGAGTTCTTTATAATGTGATCATTTATGATGTACTTCATAAACAGAATCTCAAAACACCCTTATTTAAATATTCTCTCATCCCAGTGTCTGAGAATGTCCCACTCCTGTGACCCCTGTGTTGTGTTCACAGTGTTCCGTGTCGAACTCTCCTGCACTGGCAGACTTGACTCCGACGTCACAATACTGATGCAGCTCAACTTAACAATAAATTCCTCAAAAAACATCACAGTTTTAAATTTCAAACGAAGGAAAATGTGCTACAAAAGTAAGAGATTAAGTTTCAGCTATTTAAAAGTTTTTTACTGTATAAGTATGATAGGAAAAGGTAGTGGGTTGGTGTATGATCCAGGACAGGAATAACAGTGAATTTTGGGGAGGAAACCAGGTAAAATTTCAGAAGAAACCAGGTAAAATTCTGCCTTTTGGAGAGGAATGGGGACTTTTGGTTAAAGTAGAAGGTGGTGAATGAGCAACTTTTCCCAAGAGTTCTGCTGCACTAACTGACCTTTTTATAGATATGTAACAAAAGCATTTTCTCTCTGGTTGGAAAATAAAAAACAGTTCCCTCAAAACAGCAATATTTTGAGAATTCAAATTGTTTAAGAATTACCAAGAAAATTGACTTTATAAATTGTGATAAAATTGGCTATTTAGTGAGTATAGGAGATGTTAGTCTTTTAGATATGAAATACAAAATGATCTTGGGAGATAATCCAGATTTTTGAAATCCTAAATTGACTCTTCTGTGTTACCACTTGGGAATCTGCAAGCATAATTTATTTTTGGATTGTTCCTGGTTACTGTTGCTGCTTCCTAGAATTTTCATAGGATCTTCTAGTATTTTCATAGGGATCAGAAGAAAATTATTTTGGAGAATCCCAGGAGCTGTGCCCTCCTTTAAAAATGCCTATGGCGTCCCACTCCTAGACAGTATTTGGGGATGACCATCTCTCTCTTTGCATGCTCCTCCTGCCTCTGTTCAGCTTACCTGGAGCCTTTGAGGATGGTGGCTGTCTTTTCAGAGGGAGGTTTATCACTTTTCTTGAGTATTAATATCTAAGGATGAGCTCGGGGAAGGTGTGGATGGAAGATCCAACCATGCCTTGTAGCATGTAATGTTGGGATACCCATATTCCTTGCATTGAGGCATCAGGAAGACCATTCTTAATTCAAAGTGTTTCTCCTTCTGGTAAAATGGAGCTCCAGCTGATAATGTTGATACTTTTACTTTTATTTAATGTTTTCTTAGGTATTTTTTCAAATACTGCAGGTGGGGGAAGTCAGCCCTGTTGTTCCATTCACAGCTTACTGAGCTGTGGATATGTAATGGAGCTTTCCATAAGCACCACACAGTTCTCTGGGGCGTGAGACAGAGCCACTGCCTGAACTATCAGAAGTGTTCCTTACAAAGATCTCATTTCTGCAGGTTCGAAAAAACAAAAAAATGGCTTTGTTTGGTGTATGTTGATGGATGTAGAGCATATGGGGGTTTCTAATTGAATTGAATGCATAAGTTAGGAATATGCAGGAATTGGGTAGAGGTTTTGCTCAGGGCATTCCTGATAGTTCCTCCTCAAGTTCAAAAAAGGGATTAAAAAAATATTATTTAATTTTTTTAAAATTTTTCCTTCCCTAGTGGGAAGGGGCTGTTGGACACAATTGAGAGCAGGAAGGGGGATGTGCAAGTGGGACTGTGCCTGTGCAGCCACAGAAATCCATGGGATTCCCTCAGCTGCCTGCCAATCCTTAAGGGGCTTCTTCTGGAGGCCTCTCCTGCATTCCCCAGGTTTGCACTGCTCCTCTTGGTAATCAGACTAAGGGGAAACCTAATGAAGATTTACCCACTTTGTGAAGGACTGCTACCACACACAAGCTGAGTAATTGTCCTCCTGCCTTCACTTGCATATTTATTAGTATTTAAATGGACCTCTTCCATCCTTCTGCTTTGACTCTGACTCCTGACTGGCATCAGCTGAGAAGGTGCCGTGCCCCTGGTTGCATCTCTGACCACTTCCTAGGATGAGCAACATTAGACTGGAGCCAGAATTTCCTCCAAAAGATCAGGGTATTCTTGTCTGAACATCCCAGCAATGATTTTTTCTTCTGTAGGAACTGATTCTTTGAGGTCTTTGTTTAGTGCCTTAGCAAACACATTCTCTGCACCCCTTCTTTCTGCTGCATTGGACAAGCTGCAGGATTTTACATGGATTCAGTGGGTTCAAGCTTTGCCTCCCTGGATATGTGTGCCAGTGATGAAATACCTGACCTGTGTGTTTCAGTGTGATTTTAATTCTACCATGGTAAGGTATTTAAATAGAAATGTAGGGATTGGTGTAGTCCTTGAGTCAGCTGTTCTCTTTGAAAAGCAGCTCTTTTTTTTCATACCTGAGGCACTGTAAAGGGCTGCAATAATAAATGTACTCCAAAGTTAATGGCTTTCTCTCATCTCTTTAGAGCTTGAACCAGAAGTTAAATCTCCAACAACTGATAAAAATAGCAGCAAAGCTATCTGTAAGTAATCCTGAATGTAGAACTTGGGGTGTAAAAACTAAAAAATTTATATCTGCTTTGATTCCACGACTTTCCCTATGAAAACAGTCTCCCCAGGTAGTCTGTACTATACCCAGTATTGCAGTGGTTTTTTGGTAATTATTTGTTTTAACTGGTGAAGAGGAAGAAATCCTATTCCAAGTCCTGTAACAATTTCTGTGTCGCATCTTAGGGGCTCTGGTTTCCATACATGACTCTGATCTATTTTCTTGACCTTAGGACCTGTCTGGCTTTCTGTTTTAATTTATCACTATTGAAAGAATAGAACGAGGTAGTTTCCTTTCCACTCCTTCTAGCTGGAAATGTTGTTGGCTGACTGTGGCTTCATGATACCCAAGTTGGAAAGCAATGGGAAAGAGTTCTCAGTGCTCTCTTTTCCTCCCATTGTCTCTTCCAGGGTAGTTCTCTAGGATGCCTTACTGAACATTTGGGATGACTGAGGCAGTTGCCTCTCCGTGCCTCCAGCCTCTCTGCTTGTGTTGCCATAGCAAACTAACAAAGTGTCGTTTCTTGGGAGGTTTGTTTGGGGTGTTTTGTTGGTTTTTCTCCTTTCTGAGAAAGGGTTCAGTAACTTTTCACATCTGTTGCAGTTGATCCTGTAAACACAGCTCCCACCACTTCGACTCGGGTGTTCTATATCAGTGTGGGTGTCTGCTGTGCTGTGATATTCCTGGTGGCAATAATCCTGGCTGTCTTGCATCTCCACAGCATGAAAAGGATAGAACTGGATGACAGGTATGTATTCCAAGCTTTCCCAGTGTGGTTTTGGGACATATTTACTCAGATTTTTGGGGCTTTGGTCTCAAAATGAGCACTCTAGTGACAGTGCAATTTCTGCTCTCGATGGCAAGCTGTAGTAGATACTGCCTGTGTGGTGAGAGCTGTGCTGCAGAAATGCATCAGTTGCAGGTACTCTGCTGTTTATGAGGTGGAAAGGTTGTTCAGGCTTTGCCAGAATATTTATGTGAAGTGGGAAGATTCAAACAGAATCAGATCTGCAGGGATTGTCAGGACTAAAGGAAAAATTGACATGGCCACACTGGAAAGGCAGGCTGAGAGAGCTGGGGGTATTCATATTGGAGAAGTGAAGGCTCCAGGGAAACCTTAGATCCCCTTTCAGTGCCTAAGGGGCTCCTGGACGAGGGCCCGGAATGCCAGGGCAAAGGGAAATGGATTCCCATTGCCAGAGAACTTTTGCCTTTATTTTACCTTTGATGGGATATTGGTAAGAAATTCTTCCTGTGAGGGTGGTGAGGCCCTGGCACAGGTTGCCCAGAGAAGCTGTGGCTGACCTATCCCTGGGAGTTTTCCAGGCCAGGTTGGACAGGGCTTGGAACAGCCTGGGCTAGTGGAAGGTCTCCCTGCCCATGGCAGGGGGGTGGAAGAGGATGAGCTTTAAAGTTCCTTTCCACCCAAGCCATTCCATGATATGTGGTTGTATGAAAACATTTGGGTTTTACTGACATCTGCAAGGGACTGAATTTCAGTTTTCCCTACTTTGGTTGATTTTCTGGTATTCACTTTGGCTTTAGGGTACAGTCTGAGCATTAAAACTGCTTGGTTATAAAACTGGCAATGTTGGCCTCTCCTGAGTATATTTCCAATCCAGAAAAACCATAGCACATGCGTGGAGAAGGGACTTGTAACATGAGTCCAAGGGCATTGGAGTGGGGATTAAACACCGAGGAGAAGGGAGACTGGAAAAGCAGGTGGACTGAAGCTGCGTGAAAAGCCTGCATCAGGTGGAACTGCTCAGGAGCAGGCAGTGTGAAACTGGATCATTTGGAAAACAGTTGGCCTGTGGGTGGTCACCCCTGTGAAAGGGTGTCTTGAACTGCTTTTGTGCTGCCTGCATGGAGCAGCTTTATCTTTTCATCCTCCTCTTTATCGATTTATCTGGTCTTTTCAGTTTTTTCCCTGCCATTCCCTCCCCTGGTGTCTGCAGCCCATGTGGTGCCACTGCATTGAGCAGTTGTGGTTTCTCAATTGATTGTAACTAATGGAACTTGTCAGCCTCCCTCAATTTCTTTCTGCCTGATTGTCTGATTGAGGAGTTTTAATCACATTGAGGTGTTAAAGAATTTGCAGCTTGCTTTAATTCAGAAAGGAAAAACATTACATTTAGAGTGTGGGATAGTGTCATCTGAGGTTTTGAGGTGTCCAGCCCAGCAGTGTGATCAGATATCCTTCCATCTACTCCATTGTAGTGGATTTCTGTGAAGACACAAGGTAAAAATCCTGAAAAACCAACTGACTTTCTGTGGAGATAAAGCTAGAAATCCATCTAATGTTAATCCTCTGTGGTTTGCAGGTGTTAATAATTTGCTCTGAATCATCATGTAGACTAGTGATAAATTTTGATAAATTCAATGGGCTTTTCCTGTCCATGGAAGTGGATTGGAATGAGATGATCTTCAAGCTCCCTTCCAGCCCAGACCATTGTGTGATTTTGGGCATCTGTGCAGCTCCTGGGGTTTAGCTCTTCAAGTGTCATGACTTGGTTTTTGAGCCTGAAGGTGGCTGGTATGGCAGAGCTGTGGATGTGCCTGTAAAAGCTGTGGATGTAGCTATGTAAAAGCTATTGCTCAGGCACTGCCACAGTAAAGGTATAACAGAAGCTAAAAGTGCCTGAAAATCAGGAGCTGTGGGGTTTGTTTTGAACAAACTCATTGAGGGAAGCAGGAACTTCTGGTTTGATTGTGAGGAATAATCTCAAAACTATTTTCTGTAAAAGGTTTCTGAACGGAATATGACAATGTCATTAGGGTTAATGACCTTGCAGGAGCAGCAGAGCCTGGAAAACCCACTGGTGCTCCTAATTTTAACCCCCAGAACTAAATAAAACTGAAAAGGGTTGTTAGCTGGAAGCTCAAGCCAGGCAGCCGAGTTTACAGGCTGTACATGGATTATTTAGGAACATTGTATTGGAAGTCTAGAGAAATGCTGCAAACTTTGGAGCAAAGGCACTGAAAAAGTGCCAAGGAAAGCTGGCATGGCTTAATGGCAGGATAATAGGAGTCATTAAAGCAAGGAGGCATCGTTCAAATAGCTGACAGAATATGCGAGTGAGGAAGCTCAGGAAGTGAGTTAAACTTAAAAACCAGAATGAAGCCAACCCAAAAAGGAATTTTTCAGTCTTGCAAGAGGCATTAAAAGAATTATTCCTTCCTCACACCTCCAGCCAAAGGAATCTGCAGGGCTAGTGGGTGATCAGCTTACAAAAGGAGTTTCCAGCCGGAGCAAGAAAAGGAAATGCAAGTTGTGCCTTGATGTTTGATGTGGTGGCCATTCCAAGACTCTCTTTCCTGGGGAGCTCGCTGCAGAATGGATCATACTGAAACAGCTCATGGATGCAATAGTGGGAACAGTTCAAATAAGCAGTAATAAGTTGTCAGCACCAAAGAATATTAATTCAAAAACCCTGAAGGAAGTTGAAGGGGAGGAGCTAGACCAGCATCTGTGGCATTTAGGCTCCTGCTAAATGCTGTGCTAGAACCCCGCACCTGAAAGAGATAATGTGGGAATAACTGTAAAAAAAAGGTTCCAGGGAGGCCAGCTATAGATGAGTGAGTTTGTATTGTGAGATTCAGTAGGTTCTGTTCCAGAGAAAAAGTTCAGTGGATGCACCAATGGCAGGGGTATTATGGGGAAGAGTGGACTTGGACTTGGATTTTTGTTTTTTAAAGGAAGTCTGGCTTCAAATGCAGGAGTGGGCCTGGAGGGCATCACCAGCCATGTCTGACAGTCCTACAGGGGTGGCCAGCACTGCTTGGTCAGTGCTCAGCAGCAGCCCAAGAAACCTTAAACGTTGATTATTTGGCAAGACAGAAGCAGGCAAACCAGTTTCCTCTTTGTCCTCCCAGTACAGTCAGCAGTGGAGAAGCTTTGAAGTTGGTTAAAAGGGGGGACGTTTGTATGTGTTTAGAGGGAGAAAAGGTCAAAACAGCTTCTGGCCCTGCCATCTGACCTGCTAACAGGGTTTTGGTCCAATACAGCTGCAACAGCCCTTTTTGTAGGGTTTTGACTATGAAAATAAGACAGAAGTCAGTCTGCTGTGGTGTACCTGTTTCACGGATACTCTGTGGACCCTTGGTCCTTCTGCCCAAAGAAAGCATCTCAAAAAGCACATTTTAGATGGTGATGGAAGGGGCAACAGGTACCTTTAGGGAGGGGAGTGACTAAGTAGGGTAGAGTAATTCTGGCTGTAAAATAGAGCCCTCATCTGAGTGGGACATCAGTGCCATGAGAGAAATGTGTACAAATCTTCCCTGAAATATAATAGTTGGTATGATAGGGTGGTTCTGGCAAGGCATGTTTTGTTACTTTGATTATTCAAAAGTGGGGAGAAGTACTAGAAGATAAGAGAAAATTCTGGAATGCAAATAGGAGGAAGCTGTTCATGCTTAGTGCCAAGATTTTTGAGTTACCTGAAATACATTTTCATATGTGAGAGATTTCAAAAATTCTGCTCTTTTAAAAGTCTTGGCTGGAAAATCTGCTGGTTTTGACCTCAGCACGTTAATTTGGAATGTGTTGGGGTAGCAAGCAGTGATGTTGGTGTTCATTTTTGTTTCTCCACAGCATCAGTGACAGCAGCAGCTCGCAGGGGCTGTCACAGCCCTCCACACAGACAACACAGTATCTACGAGCTGACACTCCCAACAACGCCACACCAGTAACCAGTAAGTGTTAATCTAAGCACAGACCCTCCTGCCATGCTGTTTTGGTGTCAAGTGCAAGAGCAGAATGTGAATAATTTTCTGGGTCTGTCACTTTGCCTCTTGAATTCACACAATGTGTGTTTTATCCAGCCTTGCCATAGTCAGGAGTGAGTTTGGGGGCATGTGACTGGTCTTGTGAGTATGAGACTGTGCTTGTCCCTTGTGTTCTCCCTGTACCCAGAGCAGTCAGCCAGCCAGACTTCACCAGTAGCTGTGAAACATCTGTGTTATAACACTGGGAAGAGTCTGCCTTGTGCAGTCCAAGCAAAGGAGAGGGAACAGGATGTATCTACACAGCCCTGGGATTAGTTACCAAAGCAGGTACCCTGATATCCAACCTAAACTCCCCTGACACAGCTCCAGCCATTCCCTGGAGTCCTCCTGTCCCTGGTCACAGAGAGAAGAGCTCAGAGCTGCCCCTTGGGAGGAGCTGCAGACTGGGATCAGGTCTCAGTCTCCTCCAGGTTGAACAGACCAAGTGCTCTCTGCTGTGTTCTGAGTTAATTCTGTAGTTACTGAATGTATTTATTACCTGTGGAATTTTTACTCCTCAGATTATTGTCTTGTGGAGGGCTGTCCCATCCAGCACTGCTCCAGGGAGGGGACTCTTCCAGCTGGAGGCAACGTGGTCAGCATAGGGACAGCCATGGGTTTTTTTTTAAAGCAACTAATAAGACCCCAAAGTCTCTCCCATTGTCCTTTGATGACACTGGGTGATAGTGACTGTCCCATCATGAGGGAGCACAGCAGAAAGGTCATCTTTACTCTCAGCCCGCCTGTGTTCTCCTTTTTTCCTCCCCATGTTTGGAATCAGATATTAATCTAAGGTTAAACTGCACCTCTGGGAGAGATTTGGCTTGCTTCTAAATTGTACTCTATCTCCCTAAAAAAACCCAACAAAACAGTCTTATTTGTCATCTGTGTTCATCTTTCCCTTGCAAAGAGCTGCCTTTTAAATATACTTGGTATTAGCATTAATTTTAAAACAGGCTTGTAAAAATTTAATCTATGAAATGTTAAAAAAATTCCTTTTCACAGAGTTTGGAAGAGACTGCAAATTATTTTAGAGCTGGTTTCCCTCTTGTGATCTGAGTCCTTCCCCAGCCTTTTTATTTTCCATCTCTTAGAAACACGGATTCATGTAGGTTGGAAAAGCTCTCCCAGATCATCAAGTTCACCTGTTCCCACAGCACTTCCAAGGCCACTCATGTTCCCAGGTGCCACACAGCTTTTAACTCCCTCCAGGGCTGGGGACCCCCATCCCTTGCTTCACAGTGTCTCTTACCTGCTTAGGGACACCCCCAATAGCACTGGAAATGATGAAGATTAGGAGAAGAAGAGAAAAGGTTAGATGTGTGAAAAAAGCAGGATTGACTTTCTTGGTCATTCCACAGTTGCATAATTTTGTTTTCAGTAAAGTTTAAATTTTGAAGAAAGTATTATCAGAGTAGTTCTCAAGATTTCTCTTGGAATTCATATGAAATTCTTATGAAAATCATTTATACACATGTACAAAAATATTCTGGCCTTTCTGTCTCTACCGGTGTATCCAGATGTCTGGAAGTGCCAGAAGAGGGCACTGGTAGTTTGTTAATGTCCTGCTGGGGTAAGGCATCTTCCCAGCTCCAAGTTGTCCAACAGTATTTCCTCCTCCTGAGGGCAGTGCAGCATTCATCACCTTCAGTACAGGAGTTTCCTTCACCTGGAGTTAATAATGAAAGTTGTTTGCATGACACTACAGAGAATTCCTGTGTGATTCCTTTCCCTGCAGATGATTATTCTTGTGTTTTTTGTCACTAAATAGTATCATCTTTTTAAAATTAATATATAATGTATTTAAGATCATGCTGCTCCCTTGTGTTTGGAGCTGTAGGTGGTCAGAGATGAAGCCCTCTGCCTGTTCTCATTCCAAGGGTATTTATGTTGGATTGTTTGGCTCTGCTGGCTCCTCAGGCTACCCCACATTACGGATAGAGAAGAATGATCTGAAAAGTGTCACTCTCATGGAGGCCAAAGCTAAAGTGAAGGACATAGCCATCTCCAGGGAGAGGATCACCCTCAAAGACGTGCTCCAAGAAGGTATGTACAGCACTCAGACACTTCATTCCTACAACAAATAAAAAATATAATATGTACAAATATATAGATATTTATTTACAGATTTTTCTGAAATCATTCATGGATGACGTTTCTGATCTTCATAGCTTTTGTGGAGGGGAGGAATGATGAGTTATGTTTGCATTTGAGGTGTGGAGAGTGGGGAAAGCAGCTTCCAGAATTCATTAGTCTGGGGGAGCAACCAGGCATGCTCAGTAAATCATTCAGCTTGTCTGTCTTAATAACCTGCTGCCTGAAATGAAGGGTGGCTGAGCAGAGAGGTCATCAGTCAGGGCTCTCAGTGCCAAGGTAACTCACTTTTGGGAGTTCCTACGGGAGAGCTACTCAACAACATAAAAGTCAAAGCAAAACCAACCCAAAGCCCAGAAAATCTTCAACTGTCCAAATCTGGTGTCTCAGTTTGATAACTTTGATTTGGAAATCTAATTGGCAGGTGCAACATGTACAGCCCTGATATAAAAGATTCAGAGATTATCTGATTGTTTTCATGGAATATCCTGAGTTGGAAGTTCCTGAACTAGTCGCTCTTTGTCTAATGTGCACTTTTCAAAGTGTTCATGCACAACATGAATTGATTCTTGTTTATACAGAATTTGAAAAATAGTCTTAAATGCTTAGTTTTCTCTGTCATTCACCTTTACTGCTACAACTTCGAGTTTCTGTTCCCTGAGAAATCAAACTTCCTGAAGCTGGAGATTGGAGCTAATCATCCTTTGGAGGCAGAATGCTTTGTGTTAGTCTGAGTAGCGTGGAGGATGTTCCTATTCTCGTTGAGTGTGTGCCTCTGAACCTCTGAGGAGGCAGGTCTGTGCTCACTTCCAGTGTGGGCTCTTCAAAATCCTCCTTGTGGGATGTGGGATGTGCTTCATGTTCCTCTGGGCTGCATGGAGCTGGGATGTTGGGAGTCATCCATGTCTAGAAGTGACTCAGTGCCCCAGAAACATTTCAGATGTTTGGTGGCAGAGTGCCCTGTTCTGCCAGATGAGGCATAAGGAGCTGTTGAATGCATTTGGACCCAGTTAATCCTGGGATCTTGTTTCTTGGCCTCCAACTGTCAACTTGAGTCAAAACCTTCAAAAGTTAATCACAGAGTCATTAAGGTTAGAAAAGCCCTTTAAGGTCATGGAGTCCAAGCGCTCCCCCAGCACTGCCAATTTTATCCATGTCCCCAAATGCCACATCCATACATCAGAGGAGTTAGAAGACCTGACCAATTTTAGTTCAGGATCGTAGTGGTGTTGAGTCAGTGCCACTGAAGAACAAAAGAGCTTCAGAGGGGAAGAAGGGAATAAAGTAAATGCATGCATGGAACTTTTTTACAGATCTTGGCCTTAGATTTGTTATAAACAACATAGCTTCCTTAGCTTCATCTGCTTTAACATTTTGGAAATACATATTTAGGAAGTTTCTCAAAGTCTTCAAGAACCAAGACAGGAGAATTTCCTGTGAAATAATTCATGATGTTGTGATTGCCCAGGAGTCTCCAAGTTCAGCTGCTGCTTAGTGAGATTGTAGTTTGAAGATCCCTGTCATGCAGGGTTTCCTTGCAGACCCAAGGCAGGTGACAGAAATGTTGCACTGCCCCTATTTAAGGTATTTAGAAACAAATAAATTTAGAAACAAATATTTCATACTATCAAAGATCTTTCAACTTATTCAGGCAGGAGGAATCCCTGGGAAGGGGCTATAATGCTGGAATAGATGATGTGAAGATGATGCACACCTTGGTGCAGAAAAGTGTTGCCAAGCTGAGCAGTGAAAACCAATTAATTCTCTGTGTGTTAACAGTTGTTCTTAGTCCAGCTCCTCAGGGTAGCTCCTCTTCCTGCAGTAGCATCAGTAACATCCTGTGAATGGAAGAATGCTGGAGAGTCTGAAAGACCCCCAAACAAACCCAGCATCTTCCAGCTGAGGTGAAACTTGTAAATAATGGGATGCTGGCTATTTCATAGTGTTCCTTGTGTGCTTGCTGGCCAGGATTGCTGTTTCCTTGTGAATGTTTCCAAAAAAACTTGGTCCTTTTGAGAAGTGCCTTGGCCTAGAGTTCCAGACTGGGTGGGTGAGAAAAGGGAACTGGAGTTCTTAGTGCATGGAGTTGATTGAAGTGCCATAAATAAATTTATCATCATATTGATATTTAATTTCACTGGGCTCTGCTGCTATCACTACTTCACTCTCATGCTTGTCCCCTCAAGTTTTATTTATGTAAAATTTCAGCATTTACTGCCTGTAGTTGTGAATCCCCCTCATGCTGGGGAGAGGTTGGGTTCTCTCTTGCCTTACAGAAATTAGATACACTTTAACTGCAGGTGTTCCTCACTTTCTGCTGTGAAAGGTACCGTTTGCTTAAGATACTCCTAATGTTATCAGCATTTCTTAACCACACATTACTAATTGGATGTTCTTTTCCTAGGCACGTTTGGGCGCATTTTCCATGGAATTCTAATAGAAGAAAAAGACCCCAGCAAAGAGAAACAAGTTTTTGTCAAAACTGTTAAAGGTATGTTTGCATAAAGGAGCGAGTTTGTGTGCAGGTGTTTGAATTGTGCTGCAGGCTGAGGGTGCCAAACCTGGATTTACAACAACCTCCTTCTCCCCAAAATACGCAAATGATGAAAAGCAAAAGCAGTTTGGATGTTTCCTTCAGCCACAGAGAACAGCGATCTTATATGGAAGAAAAATGCATGTGTTCTCCACCAGTGCCTTCAATCATCACCCTTAAATACTTTTGTTTATTATTCTTCTAAGTAAAAATGATATATTTCTTTTTATCCCACGTGTCATTGTCTTCCCAGTCACAGCCTTGCCCCTTGTGGATTGCTGAAAAACACCTGAAATGCATCTTAAAAGTCTTTTACAAATGCATGGCTGTACAAGACAGGACATAGTTTCTACCTTGCTTAAGCTTTGCAGCTGAAGTGTGAGAATTTGCATTTAGAACTGAATTTATCCAAATACAGCACCTGTGTTCGGGAAATATCTTGTTGGAGTGATTGAAAGGAGGATAGGTAGACTTAAGGAACAAGGTAGGTGTACATGAAAACATTGCAAATGTCCTACATATCTGTCACATGTATCCTACATGTATGTTACAAGTATCCTACGTGTGTCCCTATCTTACATGTATCCTGCCCCTTCCTCTACAGTCATCACAAGTTCTCTGGTAGCTCATGAGAGTTTTGCCAAATTCCCAGTACAGTGGTTCTTTTACCACTTATTTTTGTCAGTTTGGTTGGGTGTCTTATTGCCTATGGTTTCTCATTTGACAACTTCTTTAAATATTTCTTGCAAAAAAAATAAGCATCTGTAAGAATTTCAACTCATTCTGCTTTTTTTTTTTGCCTGGCTATTAATTTTTGAAGATACTGATTGAGAAATTATGAAGCTGCTGAATTTTATTGTTGAATCTTTCTGCTACCCATTTATTTTCTGCCACCTTTATGAAAAATATATTGCTTAAAGGAAGCAGCCACCTTGGTCTGCTTCACAATCAGGTGCTTTTTTCTCTCACATGACATAGACTCATGGAACGAATCATGGAATAGTTTGGTTTGGGGGGAACCTCAAAGCTCCATCCCCTGCCATGGGCAGGGACACCTTCCATTATCCCAGACTGCTCCAAGCCCTATCCAGCCTTGGACATTCCCACGCATGGGGCAGCCACAGCTTCTCTGGGCACCCTGTGCCAGAGCCCCAACCACCCTCACAGGGAAGAATTTCTTCCCAATGTCTCATCTAACCTCGCCTCTGGCAGCTTAGAGCTTGTCGTGTCCCTCCATCCCTTATCCCAAGTCCCTTTCCAACTCTCCTGGAGACCCTGTGGGCTGTGGAGGGGGCTCTGAGTTCTCCCTGGAGCTTTCTCTTCTGCAGATGAATAGCCCTAGCTCTCCCAGGCTGGCTTCTCTTACTTAAAAACCAAAAAATATGCTTTTTTCCAGAATTTTTGGAACATTTTCTGGATTCTGGCTTCTTCTGTTCCCTTTCCCTGCCAAACAGTTCTGTCCTTTTTTTTTTTTTCCTTGGCTCCTTTTTAATATAGTTCTCAAAAACTTAGCCCTTGGCACATGAGCTACTTTTTATAGCATTGGATTAAACAACGTAACATTTGTCAAAAGTGATCTTAATTTAGCTGCCTCCTATGACCTCTTATTAAATTGCTTTCCCAAAATGGGACTTACAGTGCACTCCTAAGTCCCTGATTCTCCCTTACATTGGCTTGTGTCTGTGCCATAACCGTGTCCTGCAGGAAAAAAGCTCTTGCCTTTGCAGGGAAGGATTCGTTGAAGTGAACTGGAGCATGATCTTCAGGGAGTGATGGCATTCATAGGATCACTGTAGAGAATTTCCCAGCATTAAGAAGGATCTGTATGTAAAAAGTGTAGAGTGGGTTTTGCTGATAGTTGGACTTGGGCAACAGAAGTTTGCAAGGAAAAAAAGTGTAACATCCCCTCTCCTCACAGCAGCTCATTTGCAGTGCTGATAACTACACAGCTTCATTTTCACACCCTGGCTGCAATTGTTGTGTGTGCAGCTGGGACATGTAATGAGTTGGGAATTTGATCTGGTTGGAAGGAAAAAAACCTGCAAAAATTCTCATGTAATCAGAGTTTTTCCTTGATCTCACTCAGTGTGGCCACACGCACACTGCTGTTTTGGCACAAGCAGGAGCAGGGCAGGACCATAAAAGCTTGATGGGTATGAGAACCATTAAACTGACTTAAGTATCTCTTTGCTGAAGGCAGTAAAGCCTGAGGGTCACGGAAAATAGACAAGGAATAAAGGCTTTGTCTGTGGAGTTAAATTATCCCTTCCCAAATGTGTGAGCTGCTCCAGAACTGTCTTGTTTTGCCCAGAGGTGCACTCTGAAAATAATAAAATGAAGTCCAGTGGTCCCTCAAATGTCAGGAAACAATGGGGAGGGGCATGGAGTATCCTAGATCTACAGAAAATGTGAACTGATGTTCTTTTAGTAGGTACCGTGAGGAAGAATAACTTCCTTGAGAGAAAAAACCTTTTTTTTTCTCACCAGGATCAGAACTTGAGAAACTGAAGACACTGTTCTGACATTAGGGGAGTTGTTATGGGTTTAAATCTGGAGTTTCAAGAGAATCCTGGAATTCCAGAATGATTTAGATTGGAAGGGACCTTAAAGCCCACCCACTCCCACCCCTGCCGTGGGCAGGGACACCTTCCATAGACCAGGTTGCTCCAAGCCTCATCCAGCCTGGCCTGGGATACATCAGGGGATGAGGCAGCCACAGCTTCTCTAGGCAGCCTGTGCCAGTCTCTGACCTCACAGGGAAGAATAAATAAATAAATACTTTTTAAAAATTCTCTTCCTTATGTTAAATGTAAATCTACCCTATTCTTGTTTAAAACTGTTGCCCGTTGTCCTGTCTCTGCAAGCTGCGATCAAAAGTCTGTCTTGGTCTTTCTTACAATCCACAAGCCACAGAAAGGTGTCCTTGGAAAATTTTCTTCTTCAGGCTGAACCCCCTCAGTCCAAGTATTATAGGTGGGCCATGAGCTTGGGTTTGTTGGCTGTTAGGAGAAGGTGCAGGAGTCAAGGTTGTGGTTTCTGAATGAAAATCCATGAAGAAAAGTCATACCCTAAGTGTGTGTCACAGTGGATCTTCATGTGTCCCTCCTTCAGCTGTCAGTGGTATAACATCATGAATACCCTTTCAAGAGGGGTTATTTCCAATAATGTGGACAGAGGGAATGTGCTGTCATTTTCCCATTTCCTGTGTCATGGAAGGTGAATGTTGTGGCTCTTGTGCTCATCAGGCAATAGTTGCATCTGTGAGTATTTCCTCCTCTGGAAGGAGAGTGAGTGCAGCCTTGTCAGTTGGTCTCTTCCCTGTATTTTTACCCCATGGTAGATTGTTGCCTCCAAAGGATCAAAAGCAGCAGCCCTTCCCACTTTCCTTCCCTGATGTTTTCCAGAGCTCCAGTGAGATGCAGAGTGTTGCTATAAATCATAAGTGTGCCCAATGAAAACAAGATCCTTGAATTTCTCTGAACTTTGTGCTTATTCCCCTTCTGAAGTGATCTTCTCTTGAAGGAGTCAGTAATACATGAAAACCAAGAGAGCCTGGCCTTGCCTGAGAGGTGGAAGAGCCCAGAGAGTTTCCTGGAATATTCTGTGTGCCCTGTTGTCTCAAGCTGGAGTAGAACTATTAGGTCAGACTCTCAAACAGCAAGTTTGAGCCCGATTGAGCAATATCAGTGCAGGGGTTGAATAGGTTGGAGTGTGCTCGTTCAGCATGATCTGACTGGTTTCTCACCTGCTGCAGAATTTGGGGTCTTTCATTTGAACACTTGATGAAGATATTGAAGTACTTTTGAAGTGATTCAGTGATTACTTGTTCTGTAGCTCTTAAGCTGATAGGCTGTAAAAGTTGGAGATGCTTCTCTTGAAGTCTAAACATCACATCTCTTACAAAGACTGGCTGAAAGAGGATTCATCCCTGGGTTTTACTCAGATCCTTAAAAGAGTTTTTTCTTTCATGCAACTTCAGTTTACTCCAGGGAGAAAGTTGCAATATGCCCATGGCAGTGACAAAGTTTTTACATGTAGGTTCATTAAATAGATGAGTTTATAAGGTTTTTTTAATGCTATACCATCTTTGCCTGGCTGCTTGAGCCTTCTGATACATTCAGTACCTTGTCCCAAGGAGAGCTTAAAAGGAAAACGTATCTCTCTTGGCTTTCTGGAAGCTCTAATAACTACGTACTACAAAGATGCCAAGCTCTGGGGAAAAGATGTGGCTTGTTCAGACTGTACTACATCCTTCATGTTGACCATACAGTTGTTGTCTTTGCTCTTTACACTTCCACTGTGTTCATTTGCTAGGCAAGGTGCTCAAAGTCACACTTAGACATTTCAGTGGAAAATTCACCTTTGTTATGTCTTCAGACAGACACTGATGAAGATTGAGGATGTGTGTCGTTGCCAGCAAGAACAAGGATACATTATCTAGAATATTTGGGATTTTGGAATCTTCTGATCAATACAATCTGAATAAGTTCTTTGTTAGAACTTACTAGTTAGTTGGCATTTGCTTTCTTTGTTGTGTTTTTTGTTTTACAGAAAAACTCTGTTATGAGGGTGTAATGCTTCACTTTCCGATCAGAGGTTTCCAATCTCTCTCAGTTTTGGAAGTGTCTCTGGTGGCATGTTTCTCCAAGCAGGCATTGCATGCATCTCTTACCGGGTTTTAACAGATCCCTTCAGCCTTTCTGGGGAATCTTTTAAATCATTAAAGTAAACACACAAGTTTCACCTTTGATTTAAAGAACACACTGTTTAATGGTGCTTTTCCTGTGAGGGAGAAAATGCTCTAGCAAAACAAACGAAATTGTGTTATTCCAGGAACATATGAAGTGAGGGTGAGCTGTGCAGAGCCCTGACTCATTTAGGATGTTCTGGCCAAGGTACACTTTTGGTAAAAACAACCCAGTGTACTGTTCAAGATAACCTGGCTGCTCCCATTTCATGTTCTAACCACTTAACATTTTTCTGATGTACAAGGAAGGAGAATTTGGAAACAAACCACCCATGGAAAGCACTGGAAACAAAGTCAGTGTTGACAAAGGTCAACTCTTTAAACTTGATTGTTCTATCAGCTTTTAACAAAGCTTTGAGTTCTGTCATCTTAGGTCACTAAAAGACTTTCAGCATTCCTGGCTATCTCTGACATTTTGCTATTTAAATTTTTAAAATTTATTGCTAGTCCAGTTAAGAGGAAATGCCCTGTCCCTGGAACTGTTCAGGCCCGGTTGCACAGGGCTTGGAGCATCTTGGGCTAGTGGAAGGTGTCCCTCCCCATGGCAGGAGATAGAGTGAGATGAGCTTTAAGGTCCCATCCAACCCAAACCATTCTATGATTGCAAGATTGGTGACCCTTTAGGACTTCATGCAGTTGAGAAGTGTAGGAATAGAAATCCTGGGAATTCAGGCCATGCCAAGCAGGAGAAAGCAATGGGCATATTTAGGGGATTTAAGTGTGGACAAGTAGCTCTTTGTTAACCAAGATGAAGGTTTCTTGTTCACACTAAACAGATACAGGAACTTGGAGCATCCACTGTTGTTCTCAAGGGGCTATATTTAAATTGATAGAATTTGCTTCTTCTGGGCAGTTCATTCTTAAAAGCACAGCCTAAGTTCATACCTTAAACATACAGTATTTGAATTAATTGCTCAAAATTGTTTAACCTTCCAAAATCAGAGTGCAGGATCCCGTTTCTGAAATACAGTTTATGCCAAAAAAATAAATCAAGAGACTGCTCATCTGAGCTAAATTCAAGTGTCTTTATAAAGGAAGATAACTGAATTTAAAGAATTTAGGATAAGTGGCAAATTTCTGAATATCAGCCTGAAAATGCAGTCTATTTGTCATTTAATCCTAGTTCTTTAAGAAAGTACCCTAAGACACCTAAAGGAGTACGGTATGCCTCAGAAAATACTGAGTGAATGATTTCCAAAGTATTGTACTACATCATTCAAAGATTTATTGTTCTGTGTGCTAAAAAATATTAATCTGCAGAACACTTTAATTTGCATACAGTTAAAATCTCTGCTTGTGCATCAGTTTTATTATGTGCTGCCCTTGAACCATGACATCAGTCATGGCTTGCTTTGCAAAATAAACTCATACGGTTGATACTTGATGCCTGGATACCAGGATTGGAAGAAAATCCTGCTCTCTGGACATGTGATCAGGACTAGGTGCAGTGTCCTGTGCTGTAACCTCCTCCTCCTGTGGTTTGATGTGCATGTATTAACCTTACAGGAGACTGGAATTCTGTAGCATGCAGGGCTGCCTTGGAAAGCAGGGGGAAGTTGATCTTGTGGAAGTGCTGACCTGAACACCTCCTGCAGCTCCGAGCTGCAAACAGGAGCACAGTGTGCTGTGCTCAGTCCCTGGCAGGAGGAAGCATCAGGTGCTATACTGGCTCCACTTGGCCCTGTCTGACTCCTGGGGCCTTGACATTTTAAAGCTGAAATATTTTTAATATGTACTTTCCTTTCTGCCTATGAAAAAGCAGGTTGTATCATGACTTCTTGCATTCCTTTAGCATCATTCTGGTCAAGGAAAGTTGTGAAAGTTACCAGCTAGGCAAATTAAAAATGTCCTATGTAACAGATGTGAGCATGGGTGTTGGATTTATTCCAAAGACTGGTGTAGAAGGGTTAAAGCAATACTCAGGCATGCAAAGGCTTTGAACTGGGATGGAATTCTGCCTTGGGAGCAGTTTTACCTAATTAATTGCCATGCAGAAGCAGCAGTAATTAACAAGGATGTGTTGATACTGGGAGTATTTATCACCTGGAGCTGCTCTAGTCCTGCACTCTCAGTTCCTGTGGCTACACTCTGTTACCACTGTGCCTGCCTGTGTGCCTGTCACCCTTCAATAACTGGAGCTGATGCATTTTGTTTTGGGATATTTGGCAAACCCCACAAGGCTGAAAAATAATAAAGGTAATATAAGCTTGTGAAAGCAGGCAGATATGTAGAAAATGGGCTGTATTAGTGTTGTGATGTGGGGAGTACTGACTTGCAGTATGAAACAGGAGGAACAAGCCATTACAGATTGTTCAAAGATGAGAAAAGCTACAGGTAAAACATCTTAAATATTGCTGTTGGAAACATTCATCAGAAACCTTGGAGTTCCTGGCTGTAGCATTTGCAGAGCTGCTTCTGACAGGAGTGCTGTGCTGAGAGAATCTGCTGTTCCTGCCTGTAGCAGGCTGTGAGAGGGTTCAAATGTGACACAGTTCAATTTTGAAACTTGTGGTTACATGGATTTTCACATTCTGCTTTATCTTCTAAAGAAACAGATTTCAGTGACCGTTCTACAATCAGAAGTCTTAAATTGTTAATGCTGCCTGAGAGGGGATTGTGATGAAGTAGATGTCAGTCTCTTCTCCCAGGGAACAAGGAAAAGGATAAGAAGAAATTGCCTCAAGTTGCCCCAGAGGAAGTTTCATTTGGATATTAGGGAAAATTTCTTCCCAGAAAGGGCTGTCCAGCCCTGGCACAACTGCCCAGGGCAGTAGTGGAGTTCCCATCCCTGGAGGGATTTCACAGATGTGTGGATGAGGCACTTGGGGACATGGGTTGGGAGTGGCTTTGGCAGCACTGGGAGATTGACTGGACTCAATGATCTTGGAGGGCTTTTCCAGCCTAAAGGATTCTGTGATCCTGCTTAAGCTGTGCTTTGCTATTTTGAGGTTCTGGGAGGTCTGACTTACAAAGTGACTCATGAAAGCATCCAGCTAATCACTTCCCAGCTGCAATATCCAGATAATTTCTGCTTTTTATCTCTGCTATGTCCTTTGGGGTGTGGAGTGATTTTTCCTGGTGAAGCAGAGCCCGGTGCCCTGCAGCTGATTAGTGCCTGGTCTCAGAGCAGGCAATTTCCTTCAATTTAATGTCATCACAGAACTTCCCTAAGTCTTTTCACTGATGAATTATGTGATCAATCAATAATAATGAACAAAGATTTTTAAATACATTTTTGCAGCTGGATTTTAAGAAATTAGTAAAAATAGTTTTTTCCCCCGTGAACCAGGCAGAACCCCAGCATATCCCAGCAGAAAGGGATCAACCTCTTCTGTAAAATCAACACTGCCCAAGAGCCCATTGTGCCTGGCTGCATACAAATCCTGTGATATCAGGCAATAAACCTGCTGCTCCATCAGAGCTTGGAATCCTGCCTTGTTCTTGCCCTGGGCCTCGGGGTAGGCTTTCACAGCCAGGCTTCTGGGGAAAGCCAGGGCTTGGAGAGCATCTTCCTCTCTGGAATGCATTTACAGCTATCTCAGTCTTGGTTTTAATCTTCCTTCTGAAGATTGGACCTTTTTGGATCTAACTGAGCATCTGGAATATTTCTGAGTAAGTCTTCCTCTGAACTTACCTGAAGTTGCTGCTCTTGGTTTCTCAGCTGTTGGTGCATGATCATCTTATGCAAACCTGGCTGCTCCTCATGACAATCCAGTTGCAACTCCATTCATGGCTGAGCACTGGCATGTTCTTAATCACAAATAATGGTAATATCTCAGTTTAGCTTATTTTGGAGTTTTGAGGAAGTTTTGCAATGAGTCTTTGTTGCCTCACCCTGGAGCACTCAACTTAAATTCAGGGCTGTTCCTGGTGCCCAAATTTAGTTAATAGGAGACTGTGACCTCTTCAATTGTGTCTCCAAGTAGCTGTTGTTATTTTAGAGGTTTCTGGCTCTGTGGGAGGCTTCCCCCCCCTCCCCTCTGTAGCTGTGTGTTTGGCTGTGCTCATATCTGACATCTTCACGGATCTGGGGCAGACAAAAGGAGCCACAAAAGCCTGTGGGCATCCTTTGGATTTGACAGGATCCTTCCTCTTTTTTTTCTTGAGTGGCTGCACAGGCAGCTCTGAGAAGAAAACAAAATGTGTATGCTTACATATAGCACTCAGGCATTGAGACAGTTTAGGGAATTTGGGATTATACATTGGCCCAGGCAGGAAGATGAAATCTGTAGGATTCATCTCAGTAGGTCCTTGGAAAAAGTCTCAGCAAGCTCAGCAAGGGATTGCTGTGGCACAGCTGTCACTGGCTTGTCTCTGGCTCTGTGTTTCTTATATCAAAACTAGAAATGGTGGGTTTGCTGGATTGGTTTTAAGGGTTTTCAGTACAAGATGGCCAGATTCACCAGGCCCTCACAACATGAAGTGTAATATTGCCAAAATCACGCTTGTCCTGGTCTGTGAAGATGTGTGTGTTGGTTGTTCAAAAGTGTTTATAGTCTACTAAATGGGACAGAGTTTAACTGAACTTTTTCCTTTGTAACTGATGAAAATGGCCCTAAAAGGCCTGATTGCAGTGAGGACTGCAGTAGCAGTATTTTGGTGTTCTTTTCCCTGTTCTGACAAGAATCACTCCAACAAGTGGTGATTAATACTGTTTTGAATTATATCTAGTACAAACCCACAATAATAAAATTGTGTGGTGGTTCTAAATTGGCACTAGTCTTAAGTAGGGGAGGATTAGCCATAAACACTATTGTTTGTTCTGAGACTGTTTAATTTGTTGGTGTTGGGTAAGTTTTTTTCCATGCAGAAAACAAGGAAATAATATTGATAAGCAAACACAATATGGATGGTGGGACTGTTTCATAAGATAAGATTTCGGTTTCCGTATATACTTGCCTGAGAGTCAATCATACTTTTGGGTGCTCAACCACTATAACATGGAGAGAGAAAACAAGAGAGAGTCACAGTGACCTGCTGGAAACTTCCCTGAGTGCTGGAAAGCGAAAGGCATCGGCAGAAGAGTCACCATGAGGAGATGAATGGGTGCATTGTCCAAACCAGCCTGACTCGTTCTGTAGATTTTAAATGCACTCTTAAATAGTCTGTGATTTAAAGCTTCAAATTATTACTTGGTGGCTCTTACAATTAAAAGCAAACCAGTTCAGCAAGGATGGGGCCAGAGAGTGTGTGAGGAGTTAATCAGTGTAAGCTCACACACAGGAATCTCTTTCCTCCCTTCATTATTTGCTGGGTGAAGAGGTTGAGGCCTTTGGGCCCTGTAATTACTGCTTTTACACCTGAAGCTCTGTACAGGTAATCTGCTCCTCTGACTTCTGAGAATCTGCTTTTCCACCTCCATTTTTAATGCTGGCTCTTAGAACTGCCAGATTCAGTCATCCAGGGCTGTGTAACTTTGTTTTAATGTAGGATCTTGGTTTTTCTTTCCTCTTTCCAAGCCTTTTGCATTGTACATAATCAAATTCATCAAGCGTCCAGCCTACAGGGGTAGGATCTTCTCTTTCTCATGCATCTCTTGGAGTGTAGACCAGGGACTTCAGCTGGCCATGGCTTCATTGTTTCCTGCATTGCAAGAACCTGTTTGTACCATCCCCACATAAATACTTGTTATCAAATAGAAGGGAATCATAGATTTGTTTGTGTTGGAAAAACCCTCTAAGACCATTGAGTCCAACCATTCCCCCAGCACTGCCAAGGCCATCACTGACCCATGTCCTCAAATGCCACATCCACAGAGATTGAAATCCCTCCAGATTTAAATCCTCAACCACTGCCCCAAGCAGCCTGTTCCAATGTCTGACCATCCTTTCAGTCAATAAATATTCTCCAATATCCAGCTTAAACCTCCCCTGGTGCAACTTGAGGCTGTTCCCTCCCATCCTGTCCCTGTTGCATGGAAGCAGGGCCTGACCCCCTTGGCTGTCCCCTCCTGTCAGGAAGTTGTGCAGAGCCAGAAGGTCCCCCCTGAGCCTCCTTTTCTCCAGGCTGAGCACCCCCAGCTCCCTCAGCCTCTCTTGGGTCTCCAGCCTCTTCCCCAGCTCTGTTCCGTTCCCTGGACACACTCCAGCCCCTCAATGTCCTTGTAGTGATGGGCCCAAAAGCACTGGCTGATGCATCCCATGTTATACCATAGCCATAATTGTCACTAATTTAGTGGGACCTCTGAGCTTCTCTAGAGAGCTCCCATCACTCTTTACTCAGCCAGAGTCACAATTTCTTTTTCAGGGCTCAGGCTCAGTTAGGAGAGGTTGTCAGGGCTGTATAGGGAGCAGGATCAGACCTTGCAGGAGGGAAAAGAGCAGAGGATTTCTTGCCTGTTCTTCTTCCCAGGGGAGTAAAAGCTTGGCTTGACTCATCCACAACATGTAAATTCCCCCTAGTGCAGCAAGGAGAGCTCCTTGGGCTGTGCTAGGCTCTCCTGTGCCAGCTCTTGGCCAGAACTAGTCTCAGCATGAGGGAGACATGGAAAATGCTCCCAGGTGTGAGGAGGGTGGGACTGGTAGAGTTCTCGTTGACTTCTTAAGCTTCCCTGGAGGTTCTTGCCACTAAAGGGGGAAGAAAACCCCAAATACAAAAATAGTGGTGAGAAAGGGGTTACAGGCACCGCTTGTGCTTCTGCCCAGTGGATGCTCTGATTGCTCTGTGTTGCTGGAGTTATCACAGGTGCCTGAATTTTAGCTGGAAGCTGTGGTTTTATTTATTTATTCATTTTTAAAGGTTGGATAGGGAGCAGCAAACATTTCTAAGGTTACCAAGAGTCAAGTGTGTCAAGCAGAGAGCAGGGGAAAAAAGTAAATCTGGAGATAAACAGCCTCCAGCCATGTGGCAGTAAACAAAACTGTACCTGGAGTGGTAGCTCAGCAGCAAAACAATGTCCTGGGAGCACATTTGTGCTTGGGAAGCACTTGACACATCCCACTGCTTCCCTGGGCACCAGTCCTGTGCAAGATGGGACCACACTGTCCAGTGCAGCTGGCTTGTCCCGGCCCAGAAGCTGTCAGGAAGTGCAGAACCACAGCCTGACAGCATCTGGAATGTGCTTGATTTCCCTTTCTGGGCTTCACCATACTCCTTTAAGCAGAACTTGGCCTTGAACTTCGGGGCTTTTTGTAAGTGCCATTTTAAGCAAGGACGCAAACAAGTTCTGTTTGTGCTCAAATGACCTCAAGTGACTTCCAAATCTGGACTGAATTTTAATTAATATGTTGATTTGTTTCCAGAGTTTATCTGTGGTTCCTTTTTCCCTCAGATCAAGCCTCAGAGGTGCAGGTGACAATGATGCTGACGGAAAGCTGTAAACTCAGAGGGCTTCACCACAGGTAGGGCAGGCAGGGCTGGTGACAAATCCATTTCACTGTGAGGTGGAAGTACCTGGGCTAAAGCTCCCTAGGGAGAGGGAGCTCTTTCTTGGGAATTCAGCAAAACTTCTGTAGAATCCTGGAATTACAGGGTGAATTGGATGGGAAGGGACCTTAAAGCTCATCTCTGCCCTGGGCACCTTCCACTCCAGGTTGCTCCAAGCCCTATCTAACCTGGCCTTGGACACTTCCAGGGATGGGGCAGCCACAGCTTCTCTGGGCAACCTGTGCCAGGCCTAACCACCCTTGCAGGGAAGAATTTCTTCCCAAGATCCCATCTATCCCTATCTGGAAGGCAGAAACTATTCCCCCTTGTGCTGTCACTCTAGACCCTTGTCCCAAGTCCTTCTCCAGCTCTCCTGGAGCCCCTTTAGGCACTGGAAAGGGCTCTGAAGTCTCCCTGGATCCTTCTCCAGGCTGGACGTTCCCAGCTCTCCCAGCTTTATATAATAAAGGCCTTGCTTAAAATACAGGACTAGCAGGTTCTTAGTGAAACATACCTAAAATAGAAACAAATGAACCTGTCCCACTCTCATAATTTCAAATGAGCTGTTGTACTCCCTTTTATAAGTCAGACTTCTGAAAAAAAGTCCAAAAAGCTTTTCTTCCCTACACTATCTGTGAAGCTGGGACCTTCATGGGTCTCAAGAGCTCATGGATGTGTCACCTGTCTGTGAGAAATTTTCAGGAAAGAGTAAGAAAATTCAAAATTCAAAACAATTGTAAGTAATCAGTGACTTTTACTAATAGTTTTCAGTAGAAAATACAGGTATTTTAAAAAGTGATTAATGGAATTTGAAACTGTATCCAGTTTGGTTTGAGTTTCTATGAATTTACATATTGATATATATAATACTATATATTATAATTATTCTAAGGAAGATCTTCAGAGATGCTGAAGTGTGGGGATTACCTGAGCCATAAAAGACTTGGAAATGCCCTTAAAGTGGCTGGTTCAGAGCTAAAACTTTCTGGTTTGTCACTTTGCAGTGGATCAACCAGGATGTTCTGACTTTTTTTGTTAAGCTGCTGTAATGGAAGTATGTGTTTTATATGTGTAGTTGATTTAGAATGCTGCACCTCCCAGTTTGGGATATAGCACTTCTGTGTACAAATGGTAACATGTATTCACAACAATTTATGTCAGCCCTCTTGGACCAAGAGAAAACATTTGGACAGTTCTTCATAAGAGGAAAGTAGTCAAATATTTCATTTATTAGAGGTACTGTTTAGGGCTTCAGTTACTTGGACATGTTGTGCTCTGCAATTCCTAATACAAGATTAAATGCTCTTCTTACATGTTGAATTAATTTTATTGCTGTGTTAAGGTATCAAAAGTATTTTTATCAAATTTCAGTTCTGTAACATTAGGAGTTTGTCTCTCTTCCAGGAATCTGCTGCCTATCACTCATGTCTGTATAGAGGAGGGAGAGAAACCAATGGTGCTGCTGCCCTACATGAACTGGGGGAACCTTAAACTCTTCCTGCGACAGTGCAAATTGGTGGAAGCCAACAATCCTCAGGTACCTCGGGCATGTGGGACTTTGTGTCCATTGAACCTCCATCTGCTCTGGCACCTGACTTTGTGCTGCCAGAGGAGTGGTTGTAGCACTCTCCTGTTCAGTGTGATGGCAGGAGAACTGCAGAGGTGCCTCCCTAGCAAGTGTTTGCCTTGATTCCCACCAGGAAGGCATCCCTGGCTGTTTATCCTGGGTGTTCAGAGGGCAGGAAGCTGAGTCACCTCTCATTAGGGTAGGAGCTTAGTCAGTGCATCTTAAAATTATATCAACATAGAGAAAATTGTGGATTAAGGAAAATCATGTATGGAGAAATTTCAGATGTACTGATACCCAAGCTAGAAATACGTGCAATATTTTAATTATGATGAAACTGTGAAGTTGCAAAAAGAGCTGAAGCAACAGCCTTTGATACTGGTTTTGGAGAGCAACAAGGATTTTGACTGTGCTGCTGCCTGGAAATGAACTGGTTTCCAGGGAAACAAAGTGAAAAAGGTGTGGGAAAAGGGGTAAAATGGACCATTTTTGCCTATGTCCACTTCCACTCATAGGAAAAGTCGGTACAAAGAGTGAGGCACTTGCAAGATGGAAGTATTTTCCCTTGGCACATCAAAAAACGAAGTTAAAATTTAGAGTAAGGCAGCATCATGAGTGTCTATAGGTGGTTGTGTCTGTGGGAAGTGAAAAGGGTGGGGAGAGGGCACTGGGACACAGCAAACCCAGTAATGCTGCAGGTACTGGGCTGAAGGGGCTGATGGCTGCTGCTCTGGACTCTTGCAGGCGATTTCCCAGCAGGATCTGGTACATATGGCCATCCAGATTGCCTGTGGGATGAGCTACCTGGCCAGACGGGAGGTCATCCACAAAGACCTGGCTGCAAGGAACTGTGTGTAAGTACTTTCCACTCTGCAGCTCCCTGCACTCAGCCTGAGCTCTCCTGCAAAATACAGGTTTGGGGTCACTGGTGTAGTCAGTGAAGTTGTTTTCCTCCAAAGCAAGGGGAAGCAGGAATTGTGGTTCCAAAGGATGCAGAACATCCTCTCTCTAAATGCTTCAGCTGGGTTTGTCTATCACTTTTTCAAAGGCTTGAAAAGAATTAAAGCTTCCCTTCAACTTCAATAAAAACTTGGAGTATCCTTGACAGTTTATTGATGGATAGATTTTTGTTTGAAGCTGGTTTTCTTCATTTTTTTTCTCCTTAAAAACGGAGTTAAAGACTTTGTTCATTGGTAGATTTCTTGCCATATGATGGATGGGTGCATATGTGCTCTGGAATGGTAGGAATGCCAGAGAAGGGTTTGAGACCATCTTCAGGTTGGAATACGCTCCAGAATACAGAGATGGAGGTGTTTGGTGGCCTTCTAGGAACACAATCACTCAGTGACCACCATCTCTGCTCTTGTACCCTGTAAGGATGCTCAGTGTGATGAGGTTCCTGACAGATTCTGTTCCTAATTTCTATTGCTTTTCCTCACTGGTGAGCAAACTGAGGAGGAAGTGGGACCAGAAGGGACAGAGGTCAACTGGAGCTTTATGTCTGGAAAGAGAAAGAGGTGCCAGTAGCCAAGGTCCCCTGAAGGACTTTGTTCCACCTGCGCCTCTTTGTTTCCCAGGTTTGCTCTGAGTGATGAAAGGCTGGGAAGTACATCAGACCCATGTCCTAATTTTGGGAAGGAAGCCGGGATTCCAGTGATCTTGGCAGGTTTAAGGGAGGAAATGCTTTTGGTTTCATGTGCCCATGGCCCAGCTGGGTCCCATTACAGTGGACATGAGGATTACACAAGTCAGGGCTCTCTAATCACTGGGGAATTGCCCTTTGGACTGAATTTGTTTTCAAACAGGTCTTCTAGGAATTTCTCTGAACTCTTAAAAATTACTAGATAGGAAATTTTTGGTCTGTAAATTTTGAGGATAATGAACTAGCCTGAAAGTGCATAGAAATAAAATAAAATGGTATCTGAGATAGTAAAGAGGGAAACACACAGAGCATTTATATTTCATTTTCTTCATCAAAATGGAGAAATAATTGGCAAGATGAGAAGACAACAAAATCCAATTTGTTACGTTACCCCCAATCCAATGTTCCTTCTGTATTTTTGACATACAATGTTGAAACCAACATCTTTGCCATATTCTGAAGTCAGCTGTTTATGAGAACACTGAACCTTATTATACACAGTTTTAAGTTCAAAGAGTTTGAACCACATCCCAGAGGGGGCAAGTTCTCTGTGCTATTTTGAGTCACCTTTTCTTGATTAAAGTAAATTTCCTTTAGTACCCTATTTCTAACAAGTATCAGCATCTCTTGTGGAGGGAATTAACAGTTTTTCAGCAGATGGCTTGATTGGAGAAGTGCTTCTGGACCATAAAAAGTACTGGTTGCTTAAAGATATTACTGGCTCTTCCTTTGCTTAGATCTTTGCCTTATTATTGCCACAGAGGTACTTGAGCGACAAGGTGTTTTAATTGCTCTGATAGGGGATCTCCAAAAGAGCAGGAATAACTTGAGGCAGTTATTTGTTTGCTTTAACGGTATTTTTTTGTACTTGTGAATGTTTGGTTTTGTTTAAACAAGCCTGCTGATTTTTCTAGTGCTTATCAGTTGGCACAGAATAAATTGGTGCCACGATAATATTTGCTAATCACAGAGTAAAGCGTGTCTCGATGCAGGAGAGTGCCCAGTGCTTGAGATGGGGATTAGCTCTCCTCAGTTAGATTCCAAGTGTGGCCTTAGGGCTGAGTGGAGCTGATTGCTGTGAGGCTGTGCTGCTGGGGTCACTGAGCACTGCTTTCTCTGTGCCCCAGCATCGACGAGGCGCTGCAGGTGAAGATCACAGACAACGCGCTGTCTCGGGACCTGTTTCCCATGGACTACCACTGCCTGGGGGACAACGAGAACAGACCAGTCCGCTGGATGGCTCTGGAAAGCCTGGTGAACAATGAATTTTCCAGTGCTAGTGATGTGGTGAGGTTTTTTTTTTTTTTGCCCCTCTTACATTGCAGGAGCTGGTGTTTGTGTGGCACATATTCCCCTGAATCTCAGCTCTTCCAGAGAACGCCTTCATTCCAGTGGTCAGGAGCCTCTCCCAGTGAGGTCACCTTTCAGAGGTGGGAGCAGTGTTGCAGTGACCTCAGCCTATTCCCTTGGTGCCATTGGATGCTTCCCATCTAGGATAGTGGTCTGGTGCCAGTTTGGGAAACTTTAGAAAAATTCTGGTTGGTTTTTTTCCTCCATTGTCTCTGTACTAGTGCTGCAGGCATATAAACAAGAAAAAGAAGGAAGAAAGGAAGGAAGGAAGGAAGGAAGGGAAGGTGCCAGTTGTGTTCCACATGTATATTTATTGGAAAACACATGGGGGTTTGTGTTATACCAAACTTGAAGACAGAAGAGGAAATGGAAGTTTCCTGTAAAATAATGTTTTTAGAGAGCTGAAAGAACTCAATCAAATGGTGGGGTTTTTTATTTTTGCTTTTTTAAAAAAGGCGGGAAAGTGAAAGCATTTGCTGTTTGTGAGGACTGGGAAATCAGAGTTTATGGTACAGTAGCAGTGAGATTTTGAATTTTATCAGGATCAGTAAATCTCAGTATTGTAACGCTTTTTGAAAACCCCACTGCAATTCAGCATCTCTTTCAGCCCATTTTAACCCAGAAGTCCTTTTTTCATTGCTTAGGGATAAATGCCACCCACCTTTTAACACGCAGTTCTAACTGCAGACACACAGCCATCTGAGTTCTATAGAGTTCAAAACTGAACAGTTGTTCTGGTTGTAGAAAACACCATGTGCCCTAAATATCAGTTTTGCATCTACCTGGACTCCTTTCACAAAAAGCTGATGTCAGATGTTTTTGTGGCTTTGGTAGGAACAAACCCAGTGATCCGTTGCATGTAACAGAGAACGGGTGATGAAGTGTGGTACAAACAGCGTCTGTGTCTGCAGAGATGCCATGGGATGTGTTCCAGGCTTGCTTTTTGGATGCCTTTCTTTCAAATGTGTTCTCTGGCTTGAAACTTCCCCAATAATGTGTTGTTCCCCTGCCAACAGCTCTATCAGTCAGCCAGTGTAGGAAAACAAACCACGATTCCTGCTGAATCTTAAGTTCGTGGTTTTCCTGCTGTTGGACATGAAGCTCTCCATCTATTCATGCCATTTTTATGCAGCTACCTATGGAATTAGAACAGCTATATTCCCAGAGTAGTTTTGCTTGAGTCACTCTCTTTCTCTTCTTCATAACCACCCCTTGTCCCTCAGCACTCTTCTCCACTGCAGGTAAAAAGGGGCTTTGTTTCCTTTGGTGGCTGTTTGGAGCGGGGCCACATCTGCACCCCTGCCCTTCTCTGCCCTTTCCACCTGAAAATATCCCTTCCCTAAGGCTTGGGTCAAGGCAGTGATGGGATTTCTCTTGATTAAAACAAGAATTATGAAAGCCTTGAAGGATTTTGCTCCTTTTTAATGAATGATGATGTGTAACTTGAGTAGTGAGTCACGAGCATGCAGTATCAGCCCCATATCTGTTTGGTCTCCTGGGTCTCTGGATACCAGATAATAAATCATTTTCCTTGTACTCAGCTTGTGTGTGGATTAATTAATAGATTTTTCATCACTTTAAGCTCCTTCTGGCAAGGGTTGCTGGCTGAGTGTATTGAATGCTGATCCAGCTGTCAGGTTTACGGAGATGAAATCTCTCCTGAGTCCTATCCTGAGCATACTCTCCAAAAATATAGATTATCCAGAATAAAAAAAATATAATTTCATTCAGTTTGCCTTTCTGATTCTTTGGATTTCACAGACTTTTTTGAGGAATTTTGAGGCATTTTTAAGAAGTAAAATGTAAAAAAATAACAGTTTTATACTAGACAATCATTCGTTGTTCAGTATTGTTTAGATTTACATGTTCTGTAATGTCACGTTAAAAAAGGCATGATTTTTATCACTTGTATCTTAGTGCAGTAAGATTTTAAGTTTAGTTTGACTTCTTGAGATCACAGGTTGGTTTGGAAAGAGACATAAGGGTCTCTTTCCCTTAAGGAACCTGAAGACCATCTGGATCCTACTCCTTGCTAGAGACAGGGACACCTTCCACTAGCCCACATTGCTCCAAGTCCTGTCCAGCCTGACTATGGACACTTCCAGAGATGGGACAGCCACAGCTTCTCTGGGCAATTTAACACCAGCTCTGTGATTCTTAATTAGCCCAATTCAAGACATGTTGAATTTGGTTATATAAAGCATTTATGTAAAGCTTTCTTACTATGTGTAATCTTCCTTACAGCTGATTTTGTGCCCTGGCTGGAGGAGCTCTGGGTGTTCAGCATGTTGTATTAATGCCTGCATTGTTCCTTTGCAGTGGGCCTTTGGGGTGACACTGTGGGAGCTGATGACACTGGGACAGACCCCGTACGTGGACATTGACCCCTTTGAGATGGCAGCTTATTTAAAGGATGGCTATCGAATAGCTCAGCCCATCAACTGCCCCGATGAACTGTGAGTGCCTCTGCTGGGGAAGGAGAAAGCTGCTGGTTTGTGTTTGGTGTGTTAGACCAGGTTGCCCAAAGAGAGAGCCAAGGTTCCCTTTCCCTGCCTGTTCTCCCTGTCAGACAAACCCTGGGGAAAACATTGCTCATGGAACACTGCCTCTGGTTCTGGGGTCCCCAGCTTCCAGAAGGATGTGGAGCTGATGGAGTGAGTCCAGAGGAGGCCGTGGAGATACTCTGATGGCTGGAGCCCCCTCTGCTCTGGAGACAGTCTGGCAGTGTTCAGCCTGGACCACGGAAAGCTCCAGGGAGACCTTAGAGACCCTTCCAAGGGCTCCAGGATAGCTGGAGAGGGACCTGGGACAAGGGGTAGAGCGATAGGACAAGGGGCAGTGGCTGGACACTGCCAGGGGACTGGGTTAGATGGGATGTTGGGAAGGAATTCCTCCCTGTGAGGGTGATGAGGCCCTAGCACAGGTTGCCCAGAGAAGCTGTGGCTGCCTCATCCCTGGAAGTGTTCCAGGCCAGGCTGGACAGGGCTTGGAGCAGCCTGGGACAGTGGACGGTCTCCCTGCCCCTGGCAGGACATGGGACTGGATAATCTTCAAGATCCCTGCCAACCCAAATCATTGCATGCTTTTATAGCAGTTGAGCAATTTCCAGTGAACTGTGTACTGCTCCTTCCTGGATTCCCATGGGTTGCATTCTAAATCAAGCCAGGACCTCTGGTGACGGCACCATTGCTCATTATTCAAGGTGTCCATCCTTGGAAGGAGCTGTTCAGCATTATAAACCATAAGATCCAGGGCTCCTTATCTCTGGTTGCTCAGCCAGTTTTCCAGTGACAAGTGCTGTTTTGTGTTTCAGGCTGGGGCTGTGGTTGCCTGGCTGATGTTCCCCTGTGCTCCATGTGTCTCTGTGTTGCAGGTTTGCTGTGATGGCCTGCTGTTGGGCCCTAGATCCTGAGGAGAGACCCAAGTTTCAGCAGCTGGTGCAATGTCTCACTGAATTTCACGCTGCATTGGGAGCTTATGTCTGAAATAGCAGCAGAAGATGGAATTCCCTGCTTGGGAGAAGCCATGGCATCTATCTGCAGCTCCATGCATCCCTTGGACTCACACACGTGATGTGTATAAAACAACACTACAGGGAGAAAGCACTTCTTCCAAAACACTGTGCCTTAGAATGCCTTAGTAGTCTCAAGTTTTTTTGTAAGACTTCTTGGCGTTGAATATTTTCTAGATATCACTTTTACTAAGTTGAATTGAGACCTTTTGGTTTGCCATCAGGATTTTAAAGTGTAGAGATAGTGAAGTGAAGCATGAGATTTGGATGGACTTTGCACTCTGACAACAGACATTTTATTTTTTCAGAAGGGTTTATGGAACTGGTAGAAAAGTGATAAGAGGGGAAATGAAAAGCCACACTAAAGAAAATTTTCCCTGCTTTTAAAAAAAAAGTTGAAACTGAATCTTTCTGACCAGCTCTAGTGTTTGTACTTGTATGTATCTGGAATAGCTTCTTAGTATCAACTTCTTCTATTTTGAGACAACAGCACATTATGGTTGGATCCACACATTATACCTTTTTAACCCACTCACAAATGTTCTTTTGAAAAGCTGGTCTTCAGGATACATCTCCTTTCTAAAGTGATGATGTGAAAGTGATCCCAGTTTACCTCATACAGAGAGTGGTGAAAGTGGGGTAAGAGTGGTGCCCCTCCTTTCACAACAAAGGAATTTTGAGATGGTTTTATGTGCTAACTAAAGGCCTTCAGAGAAGTGCCAGAGCAGTCCCTGGGTGGGAGTCTGTCACTTCAGGCTTCTGTCCCACAGTGTCTCTTGTTCAAAAAGGTACTGGTTGTTTTTTATGGGCTTTTACGTCCTGAAATGGGCTTAAATATATAAATATATATTTGTAAAGACACTTGCAGAGTAAAGAATGTTTTTCTATTGCACCTAATGTGAAAGCTTGGTCCCTCACCTAGCCCTGTGTGTGGATTGTGTGGTTAGGTTGGAATTGGCTGGAATGGAAGGTGGATTACCTGTCTCCCTGTGGAACTGGTCCCTGAGACTTCAGGTATTATCCTGTTGCTTTCCCTTAACCCAGAAATCCTTTCCACCCCGGGTTATTTTGAGTTGAGTGTTAGAGAACTGAACATGTATTTTCAGCAAAATGTGTGATAGATTCAGGCTTTTTCTCTATGTAACAAAGTTACAGGATAGCTGCCAGTTCTTCTGGTGAACTGTAGGCTGCATCCTCTGCCTGCTGGGTGCCACAAGGAGGGTTGGGCTTCAGCACAATGTGGGACACAGAAAGTTGCCTTTTGTCCCTCACCATCTGCAGGTACCTCCCGCTGCCTTGAGTGCTTGTGCAAACTACAGGGGTGGGACATTGCCCTGACGGGCTCTGGAGTCATTGGAGTGCTTTAGGAGACTGCTGTGCAAGTATGAGCAGCTGGATTGGGCTGGGTCATGCAGATGTGCAGCTACTGTTCTTTCCAGAGTTGTGAAACTTGATGAAGAAAATTAATCCTCTCTGATTAGTGTCTCATGAGGCAGAGCCTTGTGTGGTCTGTGTCCCTTAAAATGCCAGAGCCTTCCTGTCTCTACTCCAGGGTTTGTTACCTGTGGCCAGTGTCCCAAGCCTTGCTTTATCCTGGAAGGAAGTTTTCCTGCTGGCTCAAGTTTGGGCATGTTGTGATGGGCTGTGCTTGCCTGACAGAATGGCAGCTGGTTTCGTGTGGTTGTGTTTGGAGTGGGTGAGTCTGGGGACAGCAGCAGGACTTTGAGTGTATGGTCTCCCCATTCTCACCTGGGGAACTGGTACCAGTGGCAGGACTTGATGATGATGTGGGTGTTGAAGTCAGCAGTGGCAGTCCCTAACATCCAGATCGATGTTCCAGTGGGATTTGCTGAGATCACAGCTCTAAAAGTGAGGTTGGAGAACAGCCCAGGGTGAAAATGATTTGCTTGTTGTATGTGCCCAGGGCAGAGTCACATGCACCCAGGACGTGAATTGTGCAAGTTCTGCTCACACCCCAGGAGCGTCACAAGTGACATCTGACCACAGTGGGCTGGATGTGGCTCAGGGATGTGCAGCACCTGAACCTTCTCCACTCAGACCTGTGGGAATGGGAAACGCATCAGCTTTCCCTTCCCTAGGCTGTTTCTCCCTTGCTTTCATCCTCAGAGACTGGGAAGTGGTTCAGCAAAACTAGGTTAGAGTACAGATACAACTCTTTAATTGTGGAAATTTGCTTTCGTTTATCCAGGGATGAGGTTGCCACCTGCTCCACCCAGGGCAGTGGTGGAGTCCCATCTCTGGAAGTGTTCAGAAAATGGATGGATGTGGCACTTAGTGATACATTTTGTTGGGCATGGTGGGCTGTGGTTAAAGGTTGGACTCAATATCTTGAAGGTCTTTTCCAACACTAATGATTCAATGATTCTATGATAGGCATTCTACTGATAGCAGAGCTGCCTTGTGTAGATTCGTTGCAGGAATTTGTTGTACCTGAAACTGCAAATACCTTTCCTACAGGGATTTTGCTGCATGTGCTATATCTTGGCTCCATGGGCTTTTGGGAAAATTCTGTAGGAGCAGGTCACTTGGATAGAAGATTGGAAAGGCAGACTTACAGGAATGAGAACACTGTTGGTAACTTCTAGTCTTAAAGTACCTGGAAAAGTCTCAGTGTGACCATGGGGAGAGCTGGATGGAGCGTGGCTGGGAGGTGAGGCAAAGATATGAAGAACAGAAATCTGGTTATAGGAAAGAAGAAATGAGGAAAATTTTGGCTCCCAGGATTTTTTTTCCCTGGGAGGGTAATGCCAGAAGTAAAAATGAGGCATGAAGGAGTAAAAGGCAAGAGGTGTTGAGCATTAAGGTGGTGGCTTAGGTGGGAAGCCAGCTGAAGGACAGGGTAGGATAGGATTCCCTTTGAGGACAGAGGGCAGAGTTGAGTTGTTGGGTGGACTCAGATGGAGAAGTGATCGCTATGGAGGTGAAGAGAAGGATCAAACTGTGGTGAGAAGAGAAGGCTGCTTCATAAGTGATGGATTGAGAGCTGTGGAGATGTTCAGGGAGATGAAGGGCATCTGGAAAACAGCACTCTGAGAATGGCTGCTCTGTGTTTTTTTCATGTATGTCAGGATACGACATTTTGATCCTTGGAGGATCAAAACACTTCCCTTGTTCAGCCTCAAGTCCTTTGTTTCCCACTGTAGCTGTGTTCAGATTGGCAGCAAAGCACAAGGCTGACATGGCAGAAGGTGGGAATAAAGAGGCAAGCTTGTTTTATTTAATTTATTTTCTTCCCTGGAGTTTGACATTTGGAATCAGCACCCCAGAGTTTTCAACAGCCTTTGTCCTGGGACCTGAGAATGCTTCTGGCTATTTTGTCTGGAAAGGCTCATGTATTGTGTGCTCTAAACTACAGCATGGAAAGGTCAGCTGGTGCTTTTCAGAGGCAAGTGGAAATACTGCCAGAACGGTGGAATTCCTGTCAGGGCATTGAGTTTAAACATTTTTTTGTGGCAGCTGAAAAATGCTACCACATTTCAAAAGGAATCATTTCAAAGAAAAGAAAGATTAGAAACAGTAAGGAGAAAAAGTCACCAATACAAATGCCAGTCTTAAAACTCTTACCTGGCAAGTGAAGGATGTCCATGCAATCCTGTTGGGAAGCATCACCCTTGGAGTGTTTTGTGCCTCACATCAGGTATTTTTTCAGCACAACATGTGTGCAAATGACCTGTGGGTTTTGAGTGCTCAAGGCTGTGGTAACTCAGTTTGAGAAATCCCTGTCTGTCAGGTGAATTCCTGCTGGTGCCAGTGGATTATCATAGGATGCTGTTTGATCTCAGCACAGGAATTTCAGTGAGGAGCCATTGAAAGAAATTAAATAAATTTTATTTAATTTTATTAAAGAAATATTTTGTTTAAAATATGCAAAAGAGATCTGAGAACTGGTATGAGGGATCTAGGTAGCTCCACTGGTGCAACAGAGTGACCAGTAAGGAGCCAGCCTGGCAGCTGGAATCTGTGGACCTGCTCCTGCTGGGGGAGTGAGGCAGTTAATGCTCTGGCACATCCAGATTCTTCCAGCCAGGTAAGGGCATTCCTGCAGCCATTCATGGGTTCCGTGCAGTGACACTTCTGGTAACTGCTGCTTCTTCATGGGTGGGGATGTGGAGAACCTATCTTTGCTCTGGGAGTGCCTGGCAAATACCAGATGGAAGTGGCATTGCAGAGAGGGAGTGTTTTGGGGTGGAGGGAATGTGCTTTATTCCGAATGGCTCACCTCATTCCTGCAGGGAGTGTGCTGTGCCTGTCCTGACCTCAGGCTGGATCTTGCTTGGAGCAACATCTAAGTGCTGCTGAGAAGGGGCTTGTGTTGCTGTGCAGCAGCTCTGAGCAGGAGGCAAGTTTGCCTGGAAGTTTTGGGGGATGTTTTGGATCAGTTTTGGCCTTATTTGACGCTGAGTGTTTGGCTCAGCAGAGCTTGGTGTGTTCTCACATGGCTGAGCTTGATGTCCTGATGCCAGACAAGGTGGCTTTCCACAAGCTTCCAGTGAAAACATTCTTCCACTATGAAATCCAAGAATTAAGACACAGTTAAACAAAACAACATCCCCAAGTGTGTTTTTAAACCACATGCCAGCTTCTGTGCATTCCTAGGGTGGGAGAGGCTGGATCATCAACCTGTCTCCTTCCTTCCTTGCCCCCAACCCCTTCTGCAGCTCTATACTCTGAGCTTCTACCTGAATTTCTTAAACAGGATGGCTTAGTTTATTCCAGCTATTTCTTTGCTTGGGAAGTTTTATCTCAGGCTCTTCAATTGTGTCACAAATCCCATAGCTCTAGATCTGATGAGCTGGATTATGTTTGGGAGAAACCCTCTGGGATCCAAGAATTTTTGCCTTGCCTTAATCCATGTGGAGCCAAAATACAGAGCAAGCAACCAGAAGCCCTGCCCTGCAAGGAGTCCCCCAGCCCACGGAATTTGGCTCATGGGATCAGACTGGAACCAGCTGGTAAGAGAAGGTTCTGTGGTTCTGCTCATGTCACCCTGGAGATGACCCTGTCCTGATGTGGGAGAGTGTGGGGTTCCACAGCTGCAGGATCATGTCCAGGGAGATTACAGCTGCTGGTGACTGGCATAAGAGATTCAACGAGATGTGTCTCTGCTTGCTTAAACTCAGGAATCCATTTATTGCAGGAACACAGGAACCAACTCAGCTTAATGCAGAGACAGAGAACTCTGAACAGGGGCAGGGTGGGGGGTTTTATACAGGAAGGGTGGAGTTTTACTTTTCCTGGGCTTAGAGGACACATCACTCAAGGCAGAGAGGTGGGGTCCACACTACCAGAGACTTAAAGCCACGCCTCTTCGAATCGCTGCCTTTTTGGGTGGGGGCAATCCACAGAGGAGACCCGGAGCAGAGGCTGGCGCTTAAGGCTTGCTCTTGGAGCTGTCCAACACCTTCAAACGAGGCATTTTTACTGTTGGGAGGGGTTTGAAATCCCAGTTCTCTGCAGGTTCCAGGATTGCCTGCCCTGTAAAAGCCAATTGCTCTAAGGGTGGAAGTTAGGCGAGATGGCTCCAATATATTTGTGGTGCTTCAGCCTCTGGAATAGACTTGGAGAAGGCTGGAAGCTGATGCTGTGTACAGGAAGGGTGGAGTTGCTGTTGTGAGTGTTCAGTGCATGTCTGCTGCAAAACTGGGATGAAAGCCAGTCTGAGATGTGCCTGAGATATGATAGCCTGTGCAGGATACAAATGAAATGCTGCAGCCCACATATAAAAGCTGTTTTCAAGTTTACCTGGTCCTGAGACTGCTCAGCCCAGGCCCTCTGTGTACCACCTCATTCCAGGCAGCCTTGGGTCAACCCTGCTGTGAGCACATCTTGGTTCTTGAATCCCCTTGGCCACAGAGAATTCAGCTGTTCTCAATCCTTCCATTCCAAATGGAGCAGAGCCGGTAGGACGTGTAAATAGAGCTGCCCTCCAGGCCTTGTCTCTGAGCCAGGAGAATCCCTGGGGTAGACACACTTCTGTGTAAACCTCCCCTTTAAATCCAGGCTGAGGAGGTTGGGGCTTCAGCCTGCAGAAAAGAAGGCTGTGTGGAGATCTTAGAACAGCCTTCCAGGATCTGAGAGGACTACAGGGAAGCCAGAGAGGGACTCTTTGTCAGAAACTGGAGTGATAAGACAAGGGGGAATTGATTCAAACTGAGAGTAAGTTTAGCTGTGGCTGCCCCATTCCTGGAAGTGTTCTAGGCCAGGTTGGATGGGGCTTGGAGCAACCTGGGATAGTTGAATGTGTTCCTGCCCATAGCAGGGACTAGAATGGGATAAGCTTTAAGATCCCATCCAAACCTTGGTATTCTGGGATTCCATGTAGGGAAAGTGTTGTGCTGGGTGTGATTCACGCACTACAAGGAAAAAATAAATGCATTGTCTATCTGGGTGATGCAAATGGGACACAGGTTGGGAGCAGCTCTCTTGGAAATGCTGAAGGACAGTGAATAATAAGGTTTGATGGAAAAGACTTGAAGGAATAGGGAAGTGGAGTGACTAAACTTGTCCTTGTAGATGTGTCAAAGTCTTAGGAGGCAGGGAGACAGGAAGCTGCTGCAGAAAGGGGATATTGATACCATGGGTGTGACAAAAGCATGAGCCAAACAGAGATAGTGAAGTTCTAGGGGAGAACAGCTATGTTGGCATTGCATGAGGCTTCAGGCTCTGTGTTGGGTAAATGTCATGTTTGGAGCATCTATTTTTGTATGTAAACAGTGTTTTATGGAGCCAGCTGGACAAGACCCTTCAGAAAAAGCCCTAGATGATGCACAGGACCACGCATGGAATTAGTGGAGAGCTGCTCTGTACTGGTGACAAAACTGGGGTTGGATCTGCAGTCCTGCTGGGCAGGGGAAGAAAAAGAGAAAAAAGGGGGTGAAAAACAGACTAAAAAACCAATTAAAAACAAAAATGCACAAAAAAATCCCACAACTAAATTGGTATTTAAGCTTGAAAGAAGAGGTGGCTGAGGCTGCCTTGCTGAAGGATTAATAGGAGCATCAAGAAATGGTGGGGAAGCAAGGCCAGAGGAGGTTTAGATTGGATATTAGGGAAAATTTCTTCACCAAAAAGGTGATGAGACATTGGAACAGGCTAGCCAGGGTAGTAGTGGAATTCCTGTCCCGGGAGGGATTTAAAAGCACTTGGGGACATCATTAGAGATAGCCTTGGCAGTGCTCTGATGGGGTTGGACTCAATGATCCTAGATGGATTTTCCATCCTAGTTATCCTTCCATGCAATAGTTAGTTGTCAGTTAACTGGAAATGGCACATAAACATGGGAAGAGAGAGTTTCTGGCAGTTTCTCTGGGAGTGGGAAAACTGTGCTACATCTTCAAGGGGCCCTTCCATAGGGTGCCATTGTAGCTTAACTACCAAGTTTTACTTCTGAAGCAAAGGAGTGGTTTATTGGGGAACTGAGGAGACAATTTGCCTTGAATTCTTACAAAACCATGAAGGGATGGTGAAAACCCCCTGAAAAGTTTGCTGGCTTGATCCTCTTCTCCAGCAGGACAGTACTGGCAGCTGAGTTGTGGGCCCAGATGGGGCCCTTTGTAGCCTGGGTGATGGTAGCAACTCAGGTGGGAATCAGGGCCATCTCCATAAAAATGGTGTTTTCAGTGCCAGTGTCCAGTAGAAATCCCAGCTGTTGCTCTTGGAAGACGAGTGAAGCTTCAAGTGATGCAGTGTCAGTCCCTCCTTCTCCAACATCATGTTACCTTGGGATATCTTGGTCCTACCTGCCTAGACCATTCCTAGCTTTGCTTTGGCACTGTTCAAACATAACAACGTGGATTCTGGGAAGAGCTGTGAGTTCATGCTCTACTCAGCTTTTGGGAAAACAGGATCTTACGTCAGAGCTGGGTTTGGGTGTCTGCAGGGAGTTGTTGTGCCCTGGGGGATCTGTGCTGGATCCTTGGTGCTGGTGCCCTGGGATGTTGTTGGCTGCTCCCCAATCCTGCCATGGTGCCAGCACTGTGGAACGTCAGAGTCTTGGCTTTTGGGATGCATCCTCCAAAGACTCTCAGACAGAAAGCTGTACATGGGAGCAACAGGAATGCTGCTTCCAAAAAAACAGGAGGACTTCCTGGGATAAAACCAACCATCCTTGCATTGTAGCCACAGCTCTGAACACTTGTGGTCACCCAGGCTGGGGCCACCTGTGGAGTGGCTTCTCCTTAACCCTGGTGTGGTTCCTGGACCTGCAGAGGAGATTCTGTTGTTCTGCTTCTTGTTCTGACTTGACTTACCAGATACAATCCCGTTCCCTTGAGGAACTAATAAAAATTAGTGTCCAAGTAATTTTTGGAGCAAAAGTCTGCTGAGGAGCAGCTGAGGGAGCTCAGCCTGGAGAAAAGAAGGCTCAGGGAGGACCTCCTCACTCTGTCCAACTCCCTGACAGGAGGGTGGGGCTGGGGGAGTTTGGTCTCTGCTCCCAGGGAGCAAGTGTAGATGGCCTCAGGTCCATCCACAGGCCACCACAGGCCCATCTACATCCACTGGGGGATGTTTAGGTTGAATATTAGGAAAACATTTCTTCACAGAAAGGGCTGGGGGCCATAAACACCCAGACAATTCCTGGTGTGGGTAAACTCTGGATTTACCTATGACTGCAATGAAATTTTCCCTCTTTTAGCCTCTCTGACTCTGTAGCTTCACACAACACCTCACATTCAGTTCCTTGCTAAGGAGCGAGTGACATGGTCATGAAACATTGGAATTACAGTAAGTCTTTAAGGATAAATTAAAGTTAATGCACCTCCTGACCCAGGGGTTAGATTTGTCCTTTTCCCTTGTGAAACACTGGTGTAATGAGGAGTGGTCCACACTGTGGACAATTATCCATACTGGGAAGCTTCAGCATGACAAGGGGAAATAGACTTTAATAATGAAAAGCTTAATGCCTTAAGTTGTACACACAGGGTTTTGCTGCAAGAAGGGACTTGTGGATATTGTCTCCAAGTCTATAATTCTCTCAAAGCTCCTTTGTTCTTTTGGGTAGCCCAAGTCAGGCTGGGTGTGTGTCTCTAATCTTGAAATCTATGAGCTTTAAGGAAAAAATTAAGTTCATTAAAGCAGTTTTTGCATGTATTGTCAGGCAGTGCTTCTGAGTGTGGGACCAGACAGCCTGGATCCATGACCACTGAAATACAGGAATCTCACTATTATCCCCTCCCAAGATCTGCTTAATTTGGATCAGAGCTGTTTGAAACTCTGGTGTTTAGGGAATTAATATCCTATTTCTCAATGTGTCTGCTGAATAGATGCTGAATCCCAGGGGAGAAATTGGGAGCCATAGGAAGGAGAGGTGGGTGGGAGAGCACATTAAACAGCTGCCACTCCCACAAATATATTTCCTCCTAGCAAGTCGTTGATGAGATGCTCTGGATTTGCAGGAAGCTTGAGTGCTGCCACTTCTTTTTATCTCCTTCCTGTGTCCTGGCAGAGTTCATCTGACAGTAATTGGTGACAGGTTTGTGTTTTCCTCCAGTTTCCTGAAGCAGAAACTCTCCCTTCCCTTCGCTGCTGGCAGTGAAGTTGTGGTTCCAAGGGCCTTGGTTGTAGGACCCCCATATGGAGTTTGTTGGTTCCCCTATGTACATTCCTCAGCCAGGAGCAACATCTTGTACCACATCCAAAATTCATTTGGGCTTCTTTCTCCTGACATTGGTGCTGGGCAGGTCCTTGGGGTTCCAAAACCTGAGGGTTTCCTGGATTTCCTGTCCCTGTGGGGTGAGGTGGCTGCAGGGTCAGAGCCCAGGTTTGGTGAGCTGATGTTGCTTCCTGTGGCAGCCACCACAGATTGGATGTCAGAGCCACAGAAAATTGCAGAAAACTGACAAATGGGGCTTTTTTAGCATTGCTTTAATTTGCTCCCTTAAAAATGTCAGGGTCTGGAGTTCTGTCCTTATATGAACACCTCATCGAGGTGCTACAGCAAGCTCCCAGCTCTGAAGAACCAAAGCCTGGAAAACAAATGGGCTCTAATAGAGAAAATGTCTTCATTAATGTAATTTTATAAAATATATTTTATTTGTTTTGGGGTTTTTGCCATGTTGGAGGAAAACTCTTTTCCTTCTTGCATGGCGCAGATGCCAGTAACGTGTCAATCCTTGAGCATCACCAGGAGCTTGGACGCCACCAGCACAGGAAAGAAGGAAATTGTATTTAACTGCAAAAATACGGCAATGTGGGAAGCCATTTGGTGGAGGAAGCAGCTTTAAGTGTTGATTAATTGCTCAGAGTTTGTTTTTAATTTCCCAGTCTCAAGTTTTCATTCTTTCCCTGTGCAGCTGTAAACCCAATTTGTGTGTGTGGGCCTCCCTGCTTCAAAGAGATCCAAAATTTCCCAAGCCCTTTGGCCACACTTTGGGGAGGGAATGCTCAAGTCCTTAAGTAGTTTTGCACTGCTGGGCGGCACGCTGCTTCCACTGCAGGTTTGATGCCACCAAAGGCTCATGAACTTGCTTGACATGTTCAAAATGTGCTTCCCCGTTGCAGCTTGTGCCAAGCTGTCCCTGTGAGTGGCACGTTCCAGCCTGGCACACTTCAGCCCTGAGAGCCTCATTCCTTGGCTTGTCCAAACAAAGGCAGGTGGCTGATGTGCTCGACAAGGGAAGCAGGAGCAACGCTCTGTGCTTGGCCGGAAGGGAACAAAGGGGTGGGAGCTGTACCCTCTGTGGGGAGGTCTCCAGAAACAACAAAGCTGTTAGCCAGGCTGAGGCCTGGGCAGGGCCCAGAGAGAGATGGGAGCAGCAGCCATGGGGCAGCTCCCCCACCTGCCCTGGGCAAACAAAGTAGCACCTGCACGGCAGCACCTGAGCCAGCACTGGCAGGAAGCAGCAAGGGTCAAGAGGGCTGGCAGGTTTCTAAGGCACCTTTTCTAAGCTCCCAGGAATATCAGAACCCAGGGCAAAACATGTCTGCATTACCCTCTGATCCTAGCAAGGTGTGGAATCCCCAGGAATGAGATGGCTTTATTTCCTGAATGTCTCCCAGGATTCCAGCACAGCATTGGGTCACCTGTCCCTGCTGCTGTGTCCAGGGCTGTTCCATGAGCTGACAGTAGACTTGATACTATGAAAAATTTCTTCATAGAAAGGATTGTCAGGCGCTGGAATGGGCTAACCAGGGAAGTGGTGGAGTCACCATCCCTGGAAGTGTTCCCAAAGCATGTGGCTGTGGCACCTGAGGCCATGGGTTGATGGTGAACTCTCTGGTGCTGGCTGATGGTTGGACTTGGTGATCTTGAAGGACTTTCCCAACCTGGAGGATTCCATGGCTGTTGGGAGCAGGGCAGTAAGGATGCTTCCCCGTCACACAGAGGTCATCTGCTTGCCTCTGGCAGAGGGATCCTCCAGCTCAGCAGCACAAAGGACAGCCACACCTGGGCTGGGAAGAGCAGGCAGGTGTCACCTGCATGGCCAGGCCATCCCTGGGAGCCTCCCTGGTGTTGCAGAACCTTGAGAGGCCATGCCCTGCTGGCATCTCTGGCTCCAGGCTGGGCTCACGTCAGCGAGGTGGTTCCGTGTGCTCCAGGATAAGGCCGAGCTGTGGAACAGCCTCCTCGTGCAGTTGCTTGGTGGTTTGTTTGCTGACAGAGATAAAGGCTGGCATGGGCTTGGCCACACATGGGGCTGTGGCTCTTGTGCAACCCCGTGAGAATGAAAACAAACCCTAGTGTTTCTTTCCTTCACCCCTGGAATTTAGTGGAAATGCTGATGGGCCTGGTTGGTATTTTTATGTTTGTTTGTTGCTTTCTTTCTGGGCAAAGTCCATGTTGCTGCAGATTTTCAGTAAAGCTTTTTCCTGGAAAGCTCTGCCACAGAAGAGGAGGAGTGCCCAGAGAAGACTTGGGGCTCTATGCAGCTGCTTCAGGGGCTGCACTGAAGTGGGTGGGATGCACTGATCAGGGCTGAAACAGGTTCATCTCCTGGGGTCAGCAGGAAAACTTCAGCCTGGAAGATAGAGGAAAACTTGGATAAGAACAAAACACTTGAATATTTTGAAGATCACAAACCCAGTGGAGAACACATGAGGGAGTCATGGAATGGTTTGTGTTGTAAAGGACCTTTAAAAGTCATCCAAGACCAATCATATTGGTGTGAACAGGGGGTTGGATGCAGGAGAAATTCAGATACCACTGGGGATATGCAGGGAGAGCTAAGGAGCAGGAAATGTCAGAGCTGAGTGACACAGTGCCAGGCTGGCTGCCTGTCACCTGTCCCCACCATGCCCCAGGATGGAGCCAGGTGTTTGCTGAGCTGCTGTGTCAGGATGGGTCAGCCTGTCCTACCCTAGTCCATGTCATTACAGTGAGGGATCTCCACCCAGGGAGCCATGGGGACAGGAAAAGGACTTCAGCAGCAGAGGTGGTGCTGGAAATTAGCCTCCTGGGCTATGAGGATCTTGCAGTGACCCCGAGCCCAGCCCAGCCAGAAGGGCAGAGCAGGGTGTCACACTGTGGCTCTGTGGGCACAGTGGGTGTTACTTGCAGGGTGCCTTGGTAGGGTGGGGTGTTCAGTGTAGCTTTCTGTGAAAAATCTCACCCTGGGCTTTCTGTAGAATCACAGTATGGTTTGCTTTGAAAGAGACCTTAAAGTCCATCTCATTCCACGGCCTGCCAGGGGCAGGGACACCTTATACTACCCCGGGTTGCTCCAAGCCCATCCAACCTGGCCTTGGACACTTCAAGGGATGTAGCTGCTGGATGAGCAGCAACAGCTGCTCTGACCACCCTGTGCCAGGGCCACAATTTTCTCCCACTATCTCCCACTATCCAATCTAAATCTCTCCTCTTTTAGTTTAAAACCCTTTCCCCATCATTATTTTCTTGTAATAAATTCCTTCTCTCTCTTTTATAAGCCCCTGTTAAGAACCAAAAGATGGCAATAAGGTCTCCCCATACTTTTTCTTCTCCAGGTGAACAGTCCCAGCTCTCTCAGCCTGTTGGTGGCAGCTGCTGCTCTTCCTAGTGCTCTGTTCCTCTGCTCTTGTCCCCTCCAGGCACTGGTGTCCATCAGCCCTGGTGATGTTCCTGCAGAGAGGAGAAGGCCTGGCTCATGTTGACTTCATCCCTCTTGCCATCCCAGCTCCTGAAGGGAACCTTTTTTGTGGAGGTGATGGGAAGTGTTTTAAAGTGCCTTGTTAGCCCTGGGCAGGTGCTCCAGGAATGTGGGCATGTTATGGTTGTCTGGACTTTGAGTTGGATATTGCCCCTGGGCCCCTCTGGTCAAACCCTTCTGGAGCTGTTTCCTCCAGCACAGCCCCTCCTGATGGGAGCCATGCTGGATGGCTCCGTGGGACCCAAATAGAACAATGACTTCCAGGGTTTTCCTTTGAGAGTGTCTTGAGGGAGAACAAATAGGAAGGACTCAAATGGGCCATCTGCTCCCCTCCCATCTGGCCATGCTGGGCCAGGCCCTCGATAAGGGTGGGTGAAAGGCGAGGTTTGCCAGGAGGGTTGGTGTGAAGGGTGTGAGAGGAAGCAGCACACAGGGGCCCCATGAATCCCACCACAACAGGAACCACTCAGGAAGAGAATTCAACAGAGCCCATGAGAAAGTGCTGTCCCTGCCAGCCTGCTGCACCTGGAGCAGCTCTTACCCTTGGCACCTCCTGCCCTGGGCACCTCTGTCTTCTGCTCGGAGCCCTGGCTGGGCTGTAGAGCAGGGACTCCAGCAAACACAGTCAGCTTGGATTGGGCCTGACCTAGTCCTTGGAGCTGGAGAAGGGAAGCCTGCAAGAGGGAGCATCTCCTAATGTCCTGATTAGAGGCAGAACCTCACCAACAGCTATTCCCATGGGCAGGGTGAGTTACAGGAGCCCTGACACAAGGAGATGCCAGGGCCTGGCTCTCCTGCTGGTGCCTGGGGTCTGGTGTGGAGGGAGTGGCAGGACCTGGACACTAGCTATGTCCATGGGTGTGCTGTACCCTTGTCCCCAGGCAGGGCTGTCTGTCCCACCTGGGTGAGCATGTGCTTCCCTCCTGCACTTGGCAAGACCCAGTTTGCCAGCAGGATCCTGCAGTTGGAGCAGGAGGCACACCAAACTGGGAGATCTTCCCAGAAAGCAGGGCATGAGCCCCTCAGGGTTCGTAGCTTGTGCTGGAGCTGCCACATCCTTGTGGGTTCCTATCTCTGGGTGTTGTAGATTGTATTTCTCTGACCTCAGGTGCCTTCCTGGCTGTGTTTTTTTGATGAGGAGGGAAGGCTGGGAGGGAGGCTGATGCCCTGCTGGTGGCTCAGGTTCTGATCTGCTGAAACAAGGAATGTTTCTGTCTCTCCTCTGGCCCTAAGGGCCCCCAGGTCCTTGTCGAGCCCAGCCTGGTAGCTGAGTTACATTGGCAGTGCTGGCTGACCTTGGTGTTTGCAGTTCTCCCACCTTTATTTTGGCAAAAGACAGGTCCTGGCAGCCCTGCTGGCAGTGGGGCACCTTGTGCCTGCAGCAGGAATGGAAAGGTTGGCATGCAAAGCCAGGACAATGGAATGGTCAAGCACGATGACTAGAAGCAGCTTCCTTCCTGTTTTCCAGGAGCCTTTCCAGCTGCTCCCTCAAGTCAGTGCCAGCCTGGCCATGTCCCAGACATTCCTATTGCCCAGGCTCTTGCTGTGGGTTGGGACTGAGTGTCCTGAAGATGTTTGTCTGCTCCAGGAAAAACCCCAGGGCTGAACCTCCCGAGTGGGGAGCAGCACCTTGGCTGCACCACTCCTCTGCAAAAGGCAGCACGATGTGGCTCTGTCCCTGTCTGGGCAGAACAGGGAGGGCCTGTTCCCAGCACGGCACATCTCTTGGCACGCAGGATAACCCTCCCTTGCACTGGAGCAGCCCCTGCCAGGGCTGTGCCTCCTCCAGCTGTGCCCTGGCCACAGTGGGTCCTGCTAGGTGAGCACAAGGACCACTGAGCCCTGAGGGGGCTGCCTGGGCATGACCTAGCCCCCACCAGGGATCAGGCTGGGGATCAGACTGGGTCGGGTGTCCAGGTGCAGCAGATGGGTTGATGCAATGTGCCTGTTTCTGCTCAGCAGGGAATGTTGCTCACCTGCCTGGAGAGGCACACGTGCTCCATGTCTTGGCACTGCCTGCCAAGCCTTAATCTCCATTGTTTGACAGCTGGAGCACTACTGACGTCAATGCCATGGCTCAGGGGGCTTTTGGGGAAGAATGGGCAAGTCTCCGCACACATGGGCTTAGCAGGAAAACATCACAGTGAAACCACAGAGGGAGAGCAGAGAGATGGAGAAGGAGGAGCTGGTGAAAGGACATGGGGTGCAGTGCCAAGGGACGCTGCTCCTGTGCTGACTCACAGCTGGCTCTGTCTGGTTGGGCACCATCCCTGATGGAGGAAAATACCACCTTGTGTGTCCAGTTTGCTAGGAATCACTGCTGGATTCCCTTCCCCACCCATGCTGAGGGTCTGTATGTGCCCTGGAAGCATCTGGCCTGCCCTCCTGATCCCATGGGGCCAGCTGGGACCACTGCTGTGGGAAGCTGGATGTTGTCTGTGCTGCTGAGTGACAGCTGCTCTCCTCTCGTCCTTGTGTCAAGGCCTGGGGAACAGGTGTGGATCAGTCCCTCCCTTCAACCCATGTCATTAAAGAAGCTGCTTGCCCCTGTCTGGATTGTGCCACCTTTGGACATTACTGTCCTGCCACAAGAGAACTTTTCAGGATGCTCCGTGGAAGCCATACCCACATCACTTCTGGCTTTGGTCAACTCAGCTCTGCTGCTCTCCTCATGAAGGAGAAATGTCCTGTGAATAGGTTGTGGGAATAACACCCTGTGTCTCCTAAGGACTGATCCTTCGTCCATGAATCCAGGGTGATCCATGTGGTATTCAGCAGTCTGGGGAACACTGAGCATCCATTGTTTCTCCTTGCAAGAATGGTCTAGGTCCAGCTTCCTTGTGTCTGTCTTGCAAAGCCTCACTTACCATTGGAGCCTGGATAAAGCTCTCTGAAGAGTCTTGGCATGGAAATCATTGCTGCTTCCACTTGTGACCTTAGCAACACATCCTAATGGCAATTGTTCTCCAAGCTGGAAATCCTGTCTGCTCTGCCACAGGACTTGTGCTCCCCAAGCAGCTCGAGGTCTTTAGCCAAGGCAGTCAACCCTTCCTGCAGGGAAATCACTTTTGTCCTGTGGCACGGGGCAGCCACCCCTGGCACAGGCTGCTCCACTCCCTGGGCTGGGCTTTAATATCCTTAAATCCACTTTAATATCCTGAAAAATACTTTATATTGAAAAAAAAGGCAGCAACCCAGGGAGTGAGGAGACAAAAGAAGAGGAAGTCAGGAATTACCACAAGTAGCTCTGAAGGGATTTTGTTTTTTCCTGGCTTAGAAAGCAACTTGGTGGCAATTGTGCTGAAGCTCAACCTGGGTCATACCTGGGAAGTGGAAAACCCTGAAAGCCACTCCAGGTCCTGAGTTGAAAGCCAGGAGCATCAAAGTACCCTGTAAATAATCCACTTCTCAAATGTAAGTTGTTTTCTTTTGCTTCTCACCCCTGTCACAGCACAAAAGAATCTGCGTAACCCTGGAGTAAATTACTCAACATTTTGCCTTATGTTGCTTTTGGTTATATTTGTGCCACTGGCATGGGGCTGTGTTGCTTCCCGAGTACATATTTTTGAGGCCTTGGAAACTGAAAATTAGTTGATATCCACCAGGCAAGGGTTTTAGCAAAGTGCCTCAGTTTTCAGATCTCTGGGGAAACATCTACTATGGCTTGGTCCAGAGGAGGGGAAGTAGCACAAGTTGTGCCATAGTGAGTTTTTCTGGAGAAAGCTGGATTCCTCACTGTGATTAGTCAAATGCTGTTATTCAGCCCTCTCTCAGTAAATGAGGCATCCAAAAGAATGCAGGGAGTTTATCTTCTTTGAAATTCTGCTCCAGGGGAGTACATGTGGGCTGTATAATTCAAGTTTTCCTTTCGAAAGATAAAAATTACACTTGATGGCCCAAAAAGCCTCCTTTGATCACTTTTCTTAAATAAGCATCCTTATGCTTCTTATCCTTATGACCTTATATTCTTGTACACCTTGCCCCAGGGTGAAGTGGAAAACCCCACTATTTTCTAGCTGATATTCTAACAAATATTTTTTGTCTAATATTCCAGCCAAGACTTCACATGTGCACATTTCTGTAGCTGGGGGTGCAGAACATGCTCTGCAGCCCATCCCAGGCTTTGGAGATGCACAATCAGTTCTGACCATGCCAAAGGTAGTTTGAATATCAAAATAATGGACAAATCAGAGGAAATTACCATCTGCATATAAGCATATGGTAATTTGCTTATAAGCGTGCCAGAAGCTTCCCTAGAAAATCAGTTGGGAAGGATTAGGAAAAGTTTTGTGCACACCTTTAGCAGGATGAGGCTGAGGAGGAGACATGATGTTTTGATTAGAAGTGTTGCTTTCTCCTACAGGCCTGACCTACAGGGCAAATGACCACGGTGTTGGCACATGCTGTGACGGCTTTAGCCGTGACTTACAAAATTTGTGCTCACCTGAAGCATCAGGGAAGCTCAGACAGGGAACTGAACGATCACATGAAAAAGATGCAGCCTGGTGGCACAAGGGTGAGGGGACAGAGTGGGGCATGGTCTTCTCTGGAATCCATGAGCCCCCTTGTCCATTAAAAAGTGGAATCTGTCCTTCAGCTTTTATTTTCGGCTCAGCTTTGTATCCCCTGTGAGTGGTGTGGGTGTCAAGTTGATGCAGGTGCTGCTGGGTTTGCAGAGGCTGAGGGGATCCTGGATTGTTCCCTCTCCAAAATACCCCCAGCTGGGGTTTGGGCTGAGCCTATCCCTTCTCCAGGAGGGGCTGCCAGCCTTGGCTGGGTCATTGCATGGGAGGAAGAGTCTCCTAATCACTCCCACCACTGAATAGCACCATCAGGATTTTGTTTTCTCTCTGAGCCACAGTGGCAGATGCCACCTCCCTGGTGGTCAAGGACCAGGGGTCCCAAACTCCTCTTTGAAACACTGACAGCCCAAAAACATCGGCACAGGCTCGGCTTCCTAAAGAGCTCCCATTGTTTCACTGGCCCCAGGAGCCAGGGATTGTCTGCCTGAGAGCTGGTTCCTTTGGGCTCTTTTCAATCAAAAATCACATGTTTTCCATGGAAGAAAGGTTGTGAAAAGATGACATCTGAGAATCCAGGGGTTATGGTTCTGCTGCTACCCACCTTGGTCATGGGGCTCTCTCTGGGCAAAGCCTGGCCAGGCTGTGTCAGTCTCTGCCGTGTCCTTGCAAAACTACAATGGTTTTGCAACACATAATTCATTTTCCTTGTTCTTTCAGCTCTGGGAAGAGCACAGCTGGTGCTGAGAACTCAGCCTAGCCTTTCTGCTCGTGGCTTCCTCCATTTCAGGGAGTTCCGAGGCACATGCAGGCAGTGTCCCCTCCTGTGCCTGAGCTACCAGCACAACCAACACTGATCCCGCCTTGCCACACCTGCATGTGTGATGGTAAGGTTCCAGATGTGGAACACAGAACCCCAGAGGTGGAAGATAGAATCCCAGACTGGTTTAGGTTGGACAGAACCTTCAAGCTCATCTAATTTCACACCCTGCAATGGGCAGGGGCACCTTCCACTAGCCCAGGTTGCTCCATGCTCCATCCAACCTGGGGCAGCCACAGCTGCTCTGGGCAACCTGGCATATGTTTATGGAAAGATCCCCTTGAATGAATTGCAAAGGGCTCTGGGATATTTCAACTCCCAAGAAATGGAGGGAAGAGATGAAGAAGCATCCCAGGGAGGGAGAGGTCAGAAGGATTTTCCCATCCTTTTCTGCCTGGAGTGTTGCATGTCCTTGATGCTGAGATGGGGACCACAGGGAAACAGACACAGAGCCATGGGATAGTAGAGGAGAAAAGAAATGTACATAAACATGAGACTCTTAGAACCAGGCTTCTTAGCCTTTCTAGTAACTCAAACTTAGCTCAGTGCTCATCCATTTCTCCAAACAAGGGGCTGACATTTCCCTGACCATTCACTACTGAGAAATGGCCTTTCCTGTTCACTGACATCATCAGATAGAATGAGCTGATCTGTGACTCGTTGTGTGGTTTGGAAGCTTTTGCTAGCAAAGAATGTTTTGGGTGGAATTCTTACTCTATAAAACCTACTCTTCAGCCCCAAATCTAGAAGCTTTCAGAGAAAAATCAGAAGATGTGGGCAAAGCTCTCTACCTCACTCTACCCATCTCCCTGCAGATTTCTTAAATCCATGAAACTAGGTGGAGGAGGCTGTTCCTTATTCTCAAAAATGCAAGGTTCAGGCTGGTTGTGCTAGACTCTTGACCAACCTGGTTTCTGTAAGCATGAAAGACCTAAATGAGAAGCTTTCCCCGCCACATCAGCAGATATGAAAGCCTGCTTTTAGAAAAGTACTTCCTGCCTTTTATTAAAACCCAGCTGCAGGGTGTTCCTGGTGGAACTGGAATATTTTCCAAAGGCTAAATAATTATGTTTAATTAGTTTTCATTAAGATGATGTGAACCCACCCTTCTCTTTGGAAACTCATCTTCTGAAAGGGCTTGAAAATAATGAAGTAGGGAAAATATATTAACTGTACCTCACTGATTTCCATCTGTCATGGAAAAGTAAAGGACCACCACACTCTCAAACTCCTTGTGGAAAGGGACCAACAGATTGCACATTAGACATCCATCCCTCCCTGGTCATGGGAAGCCATGGAATGTCCTGCTGGGGGACACGGGTGTTTCCCCTCTGGCACCTGTGTTACATCGTCTGCACAGCCAGGCTGGCACAAGGCCAGCTGTGGCAGTAGATCCTTGGTCCTCGCTTGGCATACAACTGAGTCACTGGTTTCCATTTCATAGAATCATTGGATGATTTGAATCCTAGAATCACAGAGTGGGAAGGTCCATTCTGTTCCATTCTCTTGCCATGGGCTGGGATACTTTCCAAGTTGTTCCAAGATCCATCCCACCTGGCCTTGGACACTTCCAGGGATCCAGGGGCAGCCACAGTGTCTTTAGAAACCCATTCTTCTGCTTGAATCTATGGTGTTTGATCAAAAAATGGTTTCCTCAAGTTCTGCCTCTCATTGGTCTCATTTCTGCTGTTTTCCATTGAGTTCATGTGCAACGTATTCCCATTTAATTAAGGAATTTAATTTGGGAGCAAAACCTCTTTGGATCTGCTTTTACCCAGGTGCACACTTGCTTTAGGCTTTTCTCTGCTGTAATAATTGATTTTCTTCCTGAATCCTTCCCAAGAAGAACCCTTCCTACAAGAGTTTCTTGTACACATGTATGGTAGGAGAAACCAAAACCCACCGCCCAAATGTCTCCACACCTCCATCTGTGTTACCAATGCAGCCGCCTCTTTGTCTGGTCCCAATCCAAGCCCCAGCAGTGGCAGGGGAAATTCCCAGTCTAGAGGAAGCCATACCAGCATTCCAGTCAGCCTTTTCAAAATACTTGCTGAGGAAGAGCACACACCCTCTGTTTGAGTCCATCAAGTGTCCTGTTTACCTTTCTTCTTGGATGCTGCAGGAGAATGTCCTGGTATCACCTGGCCCAAGAAAAAGGGCTGTGAAGGCTTGAAAAATCCCCTGTCCTGGCACTTTTCTGAGATGAAGAGGTGCCAGCAGGCCAGGTGAGAATTCCTGGGATGGAGACTGCAAAAGAGGCTAAAAAACATTTGAGACTTGGCACTGTGTGGTGGGGATGGCTCTGCCCTAAGGAGCTACAGGTCTGCTTTCCCTCTTTGCACCCCATACCTGTTGAGTTTGCTCTGTGCCATAAGATTCTGCTTCTGTGAATTGTGTTGTTGTCCAGCAAGTAGAAAGGGACTCAGTTCTGCAGAGGGAAATGTTGCCCTGGGAACACATTAGAGACACCTTGTGCTCCTGGACAGGAAGTCAGGAGCAGAGGAGGGGCTGGATTTCCCTGGGTACGTTGTTGTGCAAAGAATGAGAAATGAGAATTTGCTTCTTAAAGGACCTCACCATATAAACACTGAGTGTCAAACCCCACATCACCATTCCTGTGTGATTCCCAGGAATGCTTCCAACACTAAGCTGGAAGCCAAAGCATAGCATCCTGCACCCTCCATGTGGATGGGCCTTGGAGAAACCTGGTCTAGTGGAAGGTGTCCCTGCACATGGTAGGGCTTTGGAATGAGATGTTCTTTAAGGTCCCTTCCAATTCAAACCATCCTAGGATTCAGTGGTTCTATGATCTGCCTGCAGCAACTCCAGGGAACAGCAGCTGTCTCAAACTCCCTATGGAGCATCTTTGGACTGTCACAAAGGTAGCTGGAACACTCCATGCTCCAGTGAGACCCCAACCCCAGCTATGTCCCCAGCAAAGTTGTCCCTTCCCTGTAAGAGAGCACTGCCATGCCCTGGCAACCCCTGGAATGTGTCCACGAGCTCTGGGAGGAGAAGGACCCCTGTGGGTGCTGGTGGGACATGTGCAGCCCCCAGTTTGAAATTGGTGGCCTCCTCACAACGAGGGGCACAACCTGCTGCCCTGTCCTGGGAATCTGGGTGCTGGAGATGATGGTCCTGAGGCTGGTCCCTCCAGGAGAGATGTTGGCTGTTGCTCAACACTCTATGAGTGGCTCTGCCTCTTATCTCTGGTGATGTAGGGCTGTGCTGCAGAACAGGGAGTCTCAGGCCAGCATCCAGCTGGGGATGTCAACAGCTCTGGACAAGCTGTTCACAGAATAATTCCATCTGGTTCGGTGCTGCCGTGCTCTCTTGTGAAATGTCCTGGCTGCATCAAGGATCAGGGCTGGCTCTGGGCACACAGGCTGGAGGAGGCAGGGAAAGGCTGGTTGCCTGTGGAACAAAGCACCAAATCCTGTCTTTCAACTCCTCTGTGCCCATAACCTGTGAGGAGGATGCCCCATGTCTTACATCAATAGTTATTTTCCCAAGGATCTGTCTCTAGACCATGCCACAGCATTGCTCTGTGAAAACCCAGAAACTTTGTCCATCTGGATGGCACTGACTGCATTCAAGGGCTAAAGACCTGCTGCCTGTACCCACCTATCTGATGGGTTCTGTCCACACCAGACTATGATCTTTCCCCTCTAGGTTCCACTTAGCCCCATATTTGCATCATATCCTTGGCATCTCTTCTGGGAGTTTTCCTGGCTGACAGGACAGTTTGATGTGGCTGTCCTTGGGTCTTCCCCAGCATTTTGGAGGGATAGCAGCTGCTGTCAGTGCCAGCACCAGCAACCTCTGCAGGAGTTAATTGTCCTTAATTTGGGTGAGTTAGGAACCTGCTTCCTGATGCATGGATGGACCAGGCAAGATCTGCACTGCTTATTGTGGCAGCAGAAGGGAAGTGGCTTAGTCTTAATTCCTCGTGGCATCTTCCCATCCCTCTGCTGCTGCTCTGTTTGTTCCCAGACTGGGTTTGAGCTGACGTCATTCATCTGAGAACAAACCTCCTGGTGGGACTGGAAAAGGAGATGAGTCTTCAGGTGCCTACAGCCTTCTGTTAACATCAAGAGGCCACAGAGAGGGCAGCTTGGATCCCTGGAAGACCCCAAATGCCTGGCCCTCTGGGGATGGGAGGAAGTACAGCCTGAGTCATGCAAGAGAGGAACTGCTGTTGTGCTCCACCTATTCCAGTTATGTTCCATCCCCTGCCTTGCTCCTTCTAGCAGGGAAGCAGGCAACAAAGGATGAGTCAAGCATTGTCCAGAGAATCTCCATGGGACAAACTTGCTATCATCTTTCCTTGGCTATCTCCTTAACAACTGCATCCTACAGCTGGCCTGGCGGCTTCTCCTCTTGTTTGCTTGTTTCCTCCTGGCTGCAGACCACTGTCTCTGGAAGGGGAAGTGCCGACAGTGCCTCTCAGTCTATTCTACCTAAATTTAAACCACTATTTTTGTCTTTCCAGGCTCATTGTGTTTTGAATTTGGAATAAAATAGTCACATGAGGAAAGCTGTTGTCTGATGTTTGGTGCCTTAGTGATGAAGACCTTGGGCCAGGACAGCCCAATTTTGCCATTGAGTGTCCTGACTGCGAGGAACAGGGTTGTGTTTCCTACAGACATTTCCCAAAGGTGCAGGGAGGAGGCAGGAGTGCGATGGGATGTCCCATTTCTCTTCCTAGCTGAGTGTTTCCAGTCAAGAGGCTCCTTCAGCAGCGTGTCAACACAGAGATAACCGATGTGGGCACGTTTCAGGACAAAGTTCCCAGAAGTGATTTGATATTTCTCACTAGTGTGACCAGGGTTGAGGGGTGACCTTGTGAAAGAAGGAAAGGCAAAGCCAGAGGTCAAACAACAGGAATAGGTATTGAGGAAATGACCCCTTGCTGAAATTACTGAACTTGTGTGGATAACATGTCTTTGGGTGTGAGTCAGAGCTTTTCCCTTCATGGTGCTGAGGGGAGCACTGGGGTATGGGGTTCCTGGTGTACCTGGGGTGTCATGGATTCTGGAATCTGGGCTGAATGGGGTGAGGACTTTAGTGGCTCCTCACCAAAAGAAGCGCACTGCTTGGCATGGCATGGCATGGCATGGCATGGCTGGGCAGCCCCTACTGAAACCGCCCCACAGGCTGTTTGTGAAGACCTCAACTGACCCCAAAAAGTGTGCTGGTGTCCATGCAGCTTCCCATTGTTCTGGCTAGACAGTGCCCACCCCTGCCAGGTGAGGCCAATTCTCCTTAATTCCAGCTTACGAGGAGGTCTGAAGAAGGGAGGGAGCTGAAGAATGTGCAATTCCAAATGCTGACCCAGCTCCCCCAGTGGCCTCTGCCATCCTTACAGCAGTGGTGCATGGCACTCCCTTCAGGTGAGTAGCTCAGGTGAGTTTGTTGTCTGAAGAACAGCAACTCCTGTCCCTCTCCTTTTCTCAGGGTGTAGGGAAACTTTAAAATGCCAAGGGAAAACAGGCAGTTTGCTCCACGAGCTGGCAGCTCACTCTTGAAATGATTGATTTTGGGAGAACTTCAGAGGACCACCATTGACTACATCCTTTTCACACTGGAATGTATCTCTACTCACAGCTCTGTGCTGGTATGTCAGAGAGAGCTGGAGTGGGGTCTCTGTGCACCCAGCCAATATGGATCCAGCTGGTGGGATCTCAGCCACGCCTTTTGCTTTGGAATTCAAACCTTATGACAGATCCTTCACCTGACTGTCAGCTGTCAGATACAGACAAGGAACACAATGTTCCTGATTCAAAACAAGTAATTTCTAAGGTGAGTAAAGTCAAGCCCATCAGGATGGGTCAAAGGAGTTCTTCTGAGTGGGAGTGCTCTGTCATGGCTGTCAGAACAATTTACTGATTTCCCTGTAAAAATAAACATCTGTCTCATTTTTTAGGGTGAGGCTGAGCAGCCGTGGCAGAGGCTGGGAAGTCAGTCAGTCACTCTCTCTGTCACCTGGCAGGGTGGCTCTGAAGTGACTCAGGTGGAGTGTGAAGGCAAAATGTGTGTCATGGGAGCTGGCAGCTCCTCACCACACCTGCTCTTTGCTCCAAGCTCACTCCCTTCCTGTGTGACTTGGGTCCTTGCTGTCCTCAGAGCAGCCAGGAACAGTCAGGTTCCTCTGCTGACATTGCAGCACTGGTACCCTGAGGCAGGGACTGTGTGGGCTGGACTTGGTCCAAGGATGTGCTGCTGAGTTGTTCCTTCCACCAGCCCATCCCCAGCACACTCAGGGGGGCACGAGGTGTGAGCTGGTCTGGGAGCTGAAGCGTCATCTCCATCAGGATGTTCTTGAAGAACATCATGTAATCACACGATGGTTTGGGCTGGAAGGGACATTAAAGCCCACCCAGTCCCACTCCTGCCAGGGACAGGGACACCTTCCACTGGAATTGGGCTTGCTCCAAGCCCCATCCAACCTGGCCTTGGACACTTGCAGGGATCCAGGGGCAGCCACAGCTGCTCTGGGCAACTGTGCCAGGGCCTCACCATGCTCACAGGGAAGGATTTCTCCCCAGTATCTCATCTAGCCCTACTCTCTATCAGTTCCAAGCTGTTCCCCCTTGTCCTATCTCCTAAAGGAGAAGAGGAAACAAAGGATCCTCTTTCCAACAGGTTTGACTGGAATACTGTGATTTTTTTCTGTTTGTGTTAATTTATTTTTTTTTAATAGAAAGGAAAAAAAGGGCAAATTTTGTTTCAAACCCAAAGATTTTCAAAGTCATTTAGAATTGGGGTGGATGGCGGGGGGGCGGTGTTGGATGAGAGGAGGAAGATGTTTCAGAGTCCTCAGCACACTTTGAAAGGAAACAGCAGCAGATTATTTTGCTCAGAAATGATTGTTTAGGAAAGTGAGCTAATCACATAGTGCTAAAAAAGCCATATTCTAAAGGAAATGTTTTGAAATTGTGAAAGGGTAATACTGCAGCCAACCTGAGACTGCAACTTTCTTCTGTTGCTGAAGCTTTCCAAGAACAGAGGTTTTGTCTGGATTGGAGATAGGGGGTTGGAGGTTCCTCGAGTTCTTCAGGTATGAGAAACCTGAGACTTCAACAAAGCAGGGCTCAGATTTCTCAGTTGTTACCTCTTTTCCTTCTGGAAAACTGACAGGGGTTTTGGCTTCTCTCCAGTGCTCCTCTGGTGCCCTGGATGTGGGTCCACTGGGTGCTCCCACCCAGTCCATGGAGGAGATGCAAAGAGGCCTTCTCCTCTGGTCAGGTAGAAACCAAGAGCTTTAAAAACCATCCTTTGGTCTCCTGTTGACTTATTCTGTGAAGTGTCACATTTCAGTACTGTTTTTCTCCTAATTTGTTGGCCTTTCCCCAAGGTCTGATGTCTCCTCAGTTCAAAACACATCCCACTGAATGTCTTGGACTCCATTTTCCACATTAAAATATGTGTTTCCCTGAGCTGCACCCATGGTGATTTCTGGGATGACTCTCCATCCCCTTGGATGCGATGGGCAGATGGCTCTCCACTGCTCCTGCATGTGGCTCCATGGATCCCTCCTGCTGAAGTGGGAACAGCCAGAGAAGGCTGGGAACTGTGAAAGGACAACTCCTGTGTGTATTAGCAGAAATGAAATGTCATTTCCATTGGAAAACATTTCAAGGTGTTGCAGCCTTTCAAGATGCAACAAAATCTTTCTTGCAAAATGTCGATTCCAGCCATTGTTCCAGTTGGACTTGACTGTTCCAAGGAAAACAAATTTCACTTGCAATGGCTCATGCTGATAGCAGCTCAAAATCAGCTCTTCCCTGCCCGCACTCAGAGTTTGGGGAGGCTCCTCTGATCCAAAACCCTTTGGTTATTTTGATTCCAGCTTCTCCAAACAGAAATTTTCCAGCACTTTTTGTATAATGGACATTGCAATTTTCCATACTGCCCTGGGCAATGCCCTCATTCTCCTCTTGGAATGATGCCCAGGATGGAGCCAGAGCTGCCAGTACCAAGGTATGGCCAAGCCTTCACCTTAATGTTGGGGTCTGAGCTGTTAAATCTCAGAGCTGGAGGGAACCCCATGGGAACAGACACCCTCCAATGGTGTTTTATGTGGGGACATACAGAGCTCCTAGTAGTGTTCTCTCTTTTGGAAGACCTTGGAGGAGGAATGAAGAGATCCAACTGCTTTGAGCATTCAGAAATGGGGCTGTCAAACCTCATTCCCAGCTGGGCTCTACAACACTCGTGTCAGCAGGGCCTGGTGGCTGCCAAACCTCGGCACCTTGCTTAGAGCCGCTGCTGCCTCGCGTCCAGCCTGAGCAGAACAGGTTTAATGGCTTTGTCCCAGGGTGTGCTGATGAGTTTGCTGCCTGAAATCCAGGCTGGCTTACAGAAAGGCATGACCCTTCCTCGGTGGCAGCCAAACCCTGCAGTGACACTCCACAGCCTCAGGAAGATCTGCAAGATTTCGAACCAAACAAGGAGCTTTTATGAAAGTTTTGAGCAGTTGAAAAACAAAATGGAAGAAAAAAAAAAGAGATGATTACACAACTTTGTTGGCACTCTTGTTGCCATTATTGTTAAATAAGTCAATATATAGTATAATAAAAATATTTTGCTGCCTATTAGTGGAGAATGAAGCATTTTCCTTCCAAACACATAACTCTCATTCCTTATTTAACAATGCCCAGAACTTCAGGACTTGCAGCAGTGTGAATGCAGACAAAGCCAGAGATAATAGGTGCTGACGTACTGAATTCACTCTCACTTATCCTCTTTTTATAGAATTTAACGTTTTTTTCCAGAGGAAAGCCTACAAGCATCCAAAGGTTGTGGTTTTACTGTCCTTAGATTTCAGGAGGAATCAGATCAGAGCTGTGATCTTTGCACAGTGCTTGCACCAGCTCCTGTTGTGTAATGGGGTAAGAGCCATTAAAGCTTTTGGACATTTTGCTTTTATAGTTTAATTTCCATTCAGTGGTGGCTGCCAGAGCACTCTGAGGTCTTTTAAAGGTGGTTAAACAGCAAAAGAAAATAATTTCCAAGTTTAAGGGTCACAGAAGCTGTGGCTTCCCCATCCTTGCAAGGCCAGGTTGAGTGGACCTTGGAGCAACCTGGTGTAGTGGAAGGTGTCCCTGCCCATGGCAGGGGGTGGAACTGGATGGGCTTTAAGGGCCCTCCCAATCCAGACCATTCTGTGATTCCATGATATACCCAACAAGGATCAGCTCTTGGAGGAACTGAAGGTTTCCAGTGGGATGTGACCAACATGGGCACTTGGGTGTCCCATGTCTGAAGCCATAAAGGTGATCCCACCCCTTCTGTCCCTCCCTGGGGTGTCCCTGGGAACTCTGTGCTCACGTCAGTCCCTTGTCTGTCAGAGAGCAGAGACTCCTCACCCACAGTGAATTAGAGGGTGTCACAGGGTGACACATCTCACACATCACCTGCCAGGCCTTCCCAAGGGAAGCAGAAAGCTGACACCTGAGCAGAAAGCTGACATCTTTTCCTAGGATGGCCAGTGCAGCTGGATCACACCTAGCTGTGAGCAGCTGCTGGGACAGATGATGCCTGGGCTGGGATGAGCCCTTTGCCATGGGGTGTCCCTCTGGATAGGACCCTCTTGAGCTGCTCAGGGTCTGATGCAGCCCCATATCTCACCCCTCACAGCTCCACAGACCTGCAGGGATTTAGGATATTCCTGCAAGCAACAGCAGGTTTTGGTGCTGCTGGATGCACCAGCTTTGCCCTGCAGCCCATTTTGAGGCAGAGGAGAACCTGGAAAAGTCTGTCTCTCCAGGGTGTAAGTTCATGGAGGTGTAGAGGTTAGGGAATTTTACATAAATATTTGATTCTACCTTTTCAGGCAGCAGAATCCTTGCTTAGGGGCACTGTTCCTGAAATATTTACTAAGTGTGCAGTTTATTGGCAGTGGGCAGAAGTAATTTGGATTGTCTCATCATGATCACTTGAAGCAATTTCAAGGAAATGTAATTCTGCTTTGACTGGCTCTGTCAGATCCTTGTCTGCCTCCTTTAATTGCTTTTCCTACAGGATACTGATGCTTTAGATTGCAAATCCTCCGAGGCAAAGACTCTCTCTTTGTTCTGGTGTGTAGAACACATCCTGCAGTGAAGGCTGGGGCTCTGGCTTGGCTACAAACATCTGGCTGTTTGAAATACTGTGGTCAGAGAGTGCCAGGAGGGTGTGAGGGCTAGAAGGGTCCTTTGGGTGCTGGGTGACCCCTGGCATTCACAGCACCCACATTGCACTGAGGAATGCACGTCATCGTCCGTCCTTCCAACTGCTCTTGTGTATGGCGCAACACAGATGGGCAGGGTGTGGAATAAATAATCTTAATTCCAATCTCCCACCTCCTCCTTTAAACAGCCAGAAGAGTTTCTTCTCTGGAATGCCCTGAGATAAAGGCCCCACATGTGACACCTTGGGGCTAGCATCTCCAAAAGCTCTTGGGGAGGAAAGGGAGGTGGGAAAGGTGTCATGGAGAATGGAGTGTTGGCTCTCCCACCAAAATAATCCACCCATCCTGTTTGACTGAAGAGCCTCTGGTGTACTATGGCATTGACTTAACTCAACTGGCCTCAGAATAAATAAGTGGTACGTGAAACAGAAAAGGCAGAGGAAAAGAAAGTGGCTGTTTTAAGAGACACAAAGCACCACCAGGGCTCATTTAAAAACATTTCCTCCGTTCCACTGTTAGCTCTTAAAAGTGGAGGAGCTTCTGCTTTCTTCACTGCTCTTTCTAAAGTCTCAGACTGCCAAAATCAGGGCCTCCCTGTTTCAAGGCTCCACAGCCATCCTGCAGTGACAGCCTGGCAAAACCTGCCTTCCCATTTATTCCTCCAGAATGTATCTTCTGCTGCTGCCCTGCAAGAGGTTTGATTGCCTGGGTTTGGATTTGGGATGGAGTTGCTTGACATATTTATTAGTCAGCATCATGGGAGGGAAGGTTTAACCCTGACATGCAGCTCTGCTGTCACCTCCCAGAGGAGGTCCCTGCCCTCCATCCCACCTTGATCTCACTCCTAATCCTGGGCATAGCTCTGGCTGCCCTGCAGGGCTGGTGGTGGCCTTGGATGGAGGGCAGGCAGCGTCACCTCCTGCTCTGGGGCTCAGCTGTTGCTTGTCCCAAAAAGCAAATCCCCTATGGGCAATTTCACCGTGGGGACAGCAGTGTCCCCTCCCCAGGGGGTGGACGCCTCTGGGGGTACTGGTGAATCACCTGCCCCTCACTCTCCATGCCCAGGACAGTCAGGCTGTGAGCCAGCCAAGCCTGTTCTTCAGGTACAGCACTGCACTTCCCTTGAGTACTCTTCCTGCTCCAAATACACGGTGCTGGCAGATCAAACCCAGCTCTGTAATTCCCAGACACAGACACTGGCAGGAACCACTGATGCCACTTTGGTCCTTGTTCCCCTCCCATGCCACACCACCAGCCCTGGAGAATAAATAGGGGCTCCAAGGGTGGGGTTAGTGTGCTGCTCTGCACTCCCAGGGACTGGCTCTGGTAACATGGAGTGGGTTCCCAATCCACATTCCCAGAGCAATGTTTTTACTTGCAATTCTGAAACCTTCTGGGAGCCCAGGGGCTTCATGTTTGCTTCCCCAGCAAATCAATTTCCATTCAGTGGTGGCTGTCAGAGCACTCTGAGGTCTTCTAGAGATGGCAGCTAAAGAAAATAGCTTCCAAGTTTAATGTTCAGAGAAGCTGAGTCTGCCCCATCCCTGGAAGTGTCCAAGGCCAAGTTGGATGGGGCTTGGAGCAACCTGGGACTAGTGGAAGGTGCCCCTACCCATGGCAGGGGGTGGAACCTGATGAGTTTCAAGGTTCTTCCAACCCAAACCTTTCCATGATTTTCTGTATTTTTAAAGCCCAGTCGGCAACAAATAATTGAGCAGGACAGGTTGGAGATACTGTGGAGGAAAAGTGAGATGCTTCAGTCCCTGCCAGATTGGAGGTGGATGGTGAAGCAGAGCGAGCCTTGTCCTCAGCCCAGGAAAGCATCAAGCCTACCACACAGTGGAAAGAACTGAGGTGGGGATGTGGGGAAAGAGTCTTCTCTTTACTTGTGGTCATGTTGAAGCAGTTTGACCCTATCACCTCCCCAGCAGAAGGAAAGTGGCTTCAGAGCCACTGTGAATAAGGTGAGCACCCCAAAGAGGGACTTAGTTCCTGCACTGTTGCACCAGTGAAAGTTTGCTGTGGCCACTGGAAACGTGCAAGGTGGACATGTTCCATGTGGAGACAAACCATTCCACTGGTGGCTTGTTCTGGATGAGGGAAAGGGCTGGGTTAGAGGATGAACTGCTGGGTGCATGGAGAGCTGTGGCCTGACTCAGCCTTGCTGACTGAAGCAGCTGGTTCCTTCTCAGTCAGTGGCACGAGGCACCATTCTCCTTCCCACTGAATCTTTGCCCAGGGGAGCATGACTGCTGGGGGAAGAGCTCATTTCAAGGGCTGAGGATGAAGCACAGCTCAGGAAATCTGTAAAACAAACCAAACCCTGCCAATGTGGGATCTCTCTTGCCAGGCATGTTAACATCAACCCTATCACCCTGACCAAGCATGATGAGAAGAATGTGAAACCCCTTGTCAGGACCACCATAAATCACTTCCCTCCTGCTGTGCACTTGTCTTCAGGATGAGCTGCTTCTTGCCAAGAAGGTGAAATGCAGTAGAGAATCCTTAAAAAGAGGCAAGAGACTCACATTTTCTCACATGCAGCTCATTCTGTTAACTCCTGTTGCAATCCGAAGCCCATGACTTAAAAGCAGCGTTGGTGTAAGAAAGCTGGAGATGAATGTGTGTCCAAGGGCTGGAATTTCTCTTCCAGAAGGATAAAAGCATGAGAGATGTCAGTGTTCTCCAATGGTTAGAGATGACTGGACTTCAAATTCAGATTGTCAGCTTTTATTTTGTTACTATGGCTATTTAAGCTGCCAAGGCTTGGGCAGTGCTCCTTGCTTGGGAAAAACTTTCATTGGGTGATTTTCCTGGAGTGCAGACCAGGATGTGGAGTGGGTCAGCAGGGCATGCAGCCTCTGGGGGGTCCCAGTGCAGCCCATGGCTCATGGCTAGGCATGAATCAGCTGTTTTCTTGCTGTACCTATTGCAAGAGCTGCACATTGAGAAATACAACAGCAGTGTGGTTTGCCAGCGTTGTTTCTTCCGGCCCTCCAGCAAATCAGCCCCACTGGGACACCTCTCCATGTCTGACATCCAGCAGGGGCTTGCTGGGGGTGGCCAGACCCGAGGAGGACAGGGGTGCTTGGAGGGACAGGTCTTGTGCTGCCAAGCTGAGGCTGCTCCAGCCACTGAGTGGGGTGTGTGGTCAGTTCCCACCAAGGACCTGCATCCATGAAGGGGCTGGAGCACCAGGAGCAGCTGAGGGAGCTGGGGGGTCTCAGCCTGGAGAAAAGGAGTCTTGGGATGGATCTTCTGGCTCTCCACAACTCCCTGACAGGAGAGAGCAGCCAGGTGAGGTATGGGCTCTGCTCACAGGGAGCAGGGACAGGATGAGAGGGAACATCCTCAGGCTGCACCAGGGGAGCTTTAGATTGGATATTGGGAAAATTCCTTCCCAGAAGGAGTGGTAAGGCATTGGAAGGGGCTGCTCAAGGCAGTGGTGGAGTCCTCATTCCTGAAGGGAATTAATGTAGGTGTGGATGTGGCACTTGGAGACATGGCTTAGAGCTGGACTTGGCAGTGCTGGGGGAACAGTTGGACTCCATGGTCTTAGAGAGCTTTTCCAGTCTAAACAATTCTAGTGGGGTAATGACATCCAGCCCCCCGAAGTGTTCACTAGAGGCATATGCAGAGGGTCCCAATTCCCTTTTGACCGACCTGAGCCTTTTGACTCCACCTGTGGGGGTCACCACCTCCTCCCTTACAAGGTGTCCAATCTCTTCCCTGGGACAAGGCTTTAGGGCAGGGCTTGCTGTTGCAGCTTGCTGCCAGGCTGGGCTCAGATTTGTCAGGCATCTTTCTCATTAGGCTTTGCTGTATGGAGATAAATTTGTAGGGAAAAGCTGGAGTCGGTGGCCAGAACAGCTGCTACATGAGGGGGTTGTTATGACAAAGCTGCTGCAAAATAAATGGAATAAGGAGCAGGTCAGGCACTGCCTGAAAAATTAAGTCAGTGGCACACTGGGCTCCTGGGGAGGATGGGAGAGGAGCAGAGATGTTGGTTTGCTCGAGCTTTTCTCTTGGTAAGGCTGAAACTTCCACATGTTGCCATAGAATATTGGGTAAAAGGGCTTGGCTAACTCTGACAGGGAATAAAGGGTCTCTTCACGCCATGTCCTGCACCCCAGATCTGGCAAATCCAGGGATGGGAGTGGAAAAAGAAAGCTTTAAAATTAAAAATTGCTTTCTTTAAAAAGAAAGCATCCAATAAGGATGCTTCTTTTGTCACCCTAATGCTAGTGATACCCACCTGTCCTGGGACAGGGTGCAGAAACTGGGAAGCTGACAGCTAAAATGACCTCTTCTTATCTTAGCAGTGCTAATTGTCACACTGCCCTGGGCAGGGTCACATCCCGAGGGTCCTCACCTGCGGGAGGGAGGACGGCAGCGCCCGGGAAGCCGCTTCCCACGGGTTCCAGGCACCCTCTCGTGGTGAGCGCCCACGGCCGGGGCCTGGCGGGACGTGGGGCCGGGGATGGCACTGAGGGGCTCGGTCCTTGGCACCACACACAGGGACCCACCAGCGCGCCCAGGGGAAACCATCTCGGGAGCTGGAATTTATTTCTCCAGCCTCAGGACAGTCCAGGGTGGGCCCCACTGTTCCACGTGAGATCCCCCTGCTCTCCCTACCTGCTTTGTGCAAGGAAAGCGATAATGCCTACAAAACACTTGCAGCTGGTTTCTCCTCTGGCTGGATCAACCTGCCCTTCTCCTTCTGACGTGTTTCCCGCTGAGAGGAGCTTGCAAAATAAATCAGTGCTTTGCATAAACAAAGCTCAGAGAGGTGTTGGTGAAAAAAACCAACAGTGCTGAGTAGCTTCACAAATGCAGCTTTTTCTATGAAAACAAACAGCGAAGTTTTTCTTCCCTCCAAAACCCCTCGGCCCAGGGAAGGATTTCTCCATCTAGCCACTCAGTTTCCCGCTCCAACCACCTGGGAGCCGTATCTCAGTTGCTGAAAGGTGCTTTCCCTTCCTCTCGCCCCTTCAGGGGGCCTTCGAATTAAAATACCAGTCGTTTTCCTTGCGGAAAGGCTCCGCTGCCAGTGCCGATTCTTTGTCCAGCCACGTCCTGCAGCCTGGCACATGAGCACAGAGAGGGGCCGGGGCGCTGGGTGTCCCCAAGGGTGGGTAGAGCATTGTCACACCACCACAGCCCCCACTGCCGAAGTGTCCGGGCTAACCGAGCCCTCACCCCCACCTGCTCCGTGCGCGCTGCCTTCCCTTCCTGCGACTTTAAAGTTCCCTCGGTGCACAAAGCAAAAGAGGGAGGAGAAAGCGTTTCATCATCGTTCCCAGGAGCCGACTTATAAGAACTTGACGCTCCCGCTGCCTGGCTCACTCGCAGCCTTGGAGGGATTTCGGCACAGTCCGTGCGGGCTGCGGGCGGCGAGAGGAGCCGGAGAGCGGCGGGAGCCCACGCGCAACCAAACAATTCCGGGCTCCCCGGGAAACCCTCGCGATGGGAGTCCGCCCCGAAGTTGGCAAACCCCCAGTTGACATCCCCAAGAGCTCCAGCACCTGCTCCAGGAGTATCTTCTGCAACATCAAAGTAAGAAAGGGGCAGGGATGCTCGCGGGGAAGGAGGGGTATTCCTGCTTGGAGAGAGACCCCAGCCCATCCCAAGCATCCTCGTGTCCCTCGTGCGCACCGCGGGTGAAACATCAGATCCTGGTGCAGTCCTGGGGAATCCTGCCCTGCCCGATGCCTGGGCAGGGCCGGGGAGCTCAGTGGGTTCGCAATGATGCCCTGCACAGCAAGTGGGTGTTTCACCCCATTGGAGCAGCTCTCCGTGAGCTTCCCCGCGGCGTCTAGTACACGTTGTGCTGCTGCTGCCTAGTGAATGATTAACCACATCCTGGTGTGAAAAGAAAACACTGCCCTAAGAGTAACACGGGCTTGCTTTAAAAACTTGAGCGGGCAGAGTTTTTTGAGTTACAGAAACAAAAGCTCGGTGGGCAGGGGTGGGTTTTCCAGTGCTGGCTGCCCGGTCCCTCACCGGCTGTCACCTGAGTGCCGGCCCCTGCCTGAGCTCCAGGCTCCTGAGGTGGAACTCAGCCTGCGTGAGAACACACCGCTCACCCCGGCGGTGTGTCCCGTTTCACACCCAGCCAATCATCCTGGCTTTACATCACCCCTCACCTGTCTTTTCCCCCCCCGGCTCTCTGGCCGGCTTTGGGATGTGCACAGAGGCTGCTGCACGTGCTGGTCCCTGTCCTCGGGACATCCGTCTGGAAGGGTGCCGCACTTGGCAGCACCTCCACACATCGGCACCTGGAGCAGCCAGGTGCAGTTTTTGGGAAGGGCCGCTGCCGTGGGTAGTGCAGGTCCCAGAGGGGATGTGGTGATGGGTGGCTCCCAGGGGCCACGGGCGGGTAGGATCCCCTCGTGCCGCTGTTGCCTTTTCCCACCGCTGTTCCTGGATCCCAGTGTGTGTGCTGCGGTGTGTCATCACTTCCCAGCCCACGGTTTTCAGGATGTGTGGCCCTGGATAAGATGTCGTGGTCGGGATGGCTTTGGGATTTGTTTGCCATCCAGGTTCCCTCACCCTGCATGAAGGATGGTGTTGCCCGCTCCTCCCTGCACTGTGCTGGAGTTCTGTGGGAATGCTGTAGGATATCACGGGGCTGTTCCCAAGCAGCTGCTCCTCCTAAGAGCTCCCAGGGCTGGAGACATGATGTCTCCCAGTCCTATACCCCTGAAGGTCCCCACTGCCCAGGATGGGCTATTCCAGCAGGTGACTTGATGACATTTTTGGCTGTGGGCTCCAGGAGAAAGAGCTTGAGATTACGCTGAGTGATTTGGGGTTGCTGCTGGGCTACACTGATGTTCCTCTGTAAGGGACTGCTGACTTGTCCCTGGCTCTGCTGAAGGTGCAAAATGTGCCCCCAGTCCCCTTCAGGTTGCTGCAGTAATGACTCTGACTTGGGGTGAGTAAAATCACCCAAAACCTGAGCCCTTCTTGCAGTTCATGCTCGTTCCTGGAAACTGGAAGCAAGCAAAAATAGCCTGGAGTGAAAAAGCATTGCCAAACCCTCTTGCAGGATGTGAAATTTTCAGATTAAAAAAAAAAGCCCCAACAAATAAATGCTACTCCATTTGTACACCCCATAGGCAGCCACAGGGTGTGGGATATGGGTGATGAGACCCAGGCTGGGTGCTCAGCACCCCACATGTCCCAGGGCACTTCGAAGGGACCTTTTAGGGGCATCTGGTCAAGGGCAAATGACTAGGGGGTGTCACTTGGCTAGAGTGGCAGGAAAACCATTGCATGAAGAAAAGCTTTAAAACTGCCTTCTGAACTTTTTCTTTTAAAACTTCTAGTTCAAAATTGTTTCTGGTTTAAAAGGTCAGCAGTCTGGCAGTGGCACTGTGCAAGCACATGAAGGAACAGTTTGAGCTCTACCCAAACATGCTCGTTGGCATCACAGGGATGATGTGCTCCGTCTGGGATGGTGGGCAGTCAGGACACTCATCCCTCAGAGAAATGTTCTTGCTTTTAAGAGCAAATGTATAGATTGATAGGCAACAAGATCCTCCATCCTTTCATGACCTATTCATTCTTCCTGCCCTGTGACATCTGCATTAAAAACATATACATTAACAAAACAACTGCTTCAGGGTCAGAAAGCATTAGCCAGTGTGCAACATCAGACCCCTCTGCCCCAAAAAATGAGTAGGACATCGAAGTGTCACAGTGGAATTTCCAGGCTTGGGGAGTTTTGGAGTGAATGGTCATCAGAGGGAAAGGCGTGGTCAACATCTGGGTTTGAAAGGGTTTGTAGCTCTTATTTGCACAAGAAGCCATTGGTGCTATGAATGATGGATTATAAAAAAAGCATAATCCAGCCCCAAATTTTATGGGAAGCTGCAGGCATTCCCCTCCCCAGAATGTCAGACACAACATCCTTATACAGGCAATGGCATTTTCTGATGGGGACGTTATTTCCAACACAACAAAATTCCCTACTTTTAACAGGCTTGGAAGGACATGATTAAGACTTGGAAGACTTAATCACAAAGCTCATATTTAATCTCCAAAGTCCATGTGATGGGATCATATTCAGGGTGTCTTTTGCAGGGCTGGGACCAAAATAACAATTTTTCCATCTTAAACCAACTTGCCCCTCCATGATCCCTGTGACAGGGACCACCATCCCCTGCACTGGGCCCCATCTCTCTCAGGTGTTTTCCAGAACTGGACCCATTGCCACTGACGTTCGGAGGTGTGAGAACACAGTGGTGCCAGGGGTGGGCATCAGGGAAGGAGTCCTGGTGGGAAGGGACAGTTTAAGGAATTTTATGGGACTCTGAAGAGTGGGATGGGGTTGGAGTCATGGGGATGCTGCTGGAGATGCAGGAACAGTGTAGCTGTGCTTCAGGAAGCAATTCCCCATGGATGTGGTCGTGGCCTTGGATCCGTGCAGTTCCAACTGCTCCCCATTCCCTCTGGGGCCTGGCTGTGACAGTTCCATGTGGTGCTGTGGTGTCACTCCCAGTCACACGTGGGGATTAAATGGCTGTGGCAGTGACACCAAACGGGCTGGGTCTGTGCTGATACCACCGGGCTCCGCCTGGCCTAGCCAGAGCGTGATTGCTGCGTGCCATGCCTCACAGCTGCCCTGAGCCCAGCCACTGCTTTGGGTTTGAGTGCAGGGCTGCCAAACCCTTTGCCCACTGCTTCCACCCTGGTCCCCCCAGAAGAGACAAAGCAGAACACAAAAGGCCTTCGTGTTCTGGGGCTGGGAGGTTTTAGGGCTGCTGAGCTCTGAAACCTGGAGCATCCTGGTAACCCCACAGCAGTGGTGGGAGATGGGGGTGATGATGAGACATTCAAATGGGATACTGGGGAGAAATTCTTCCCTCTGAGGATTCTGAGGCCCTGGCACAGGATGCCCAGAGAAGCTGTGGCTGCCCCACCCCTGGAAGTGTCCAAGGCCAGGTTGGACAGGGCTTGGAGCAACCTGGGCTAGTGGAAGGTGTCTGCCCATGGCAGGGGGCTTTAAGGGAACAAGATGGGCTTTAAGCTCCCTTCCCACACAAAACATTCTGCAGTTCTATGATTTCTCTGATGAGCAGGGACATCCCCCTCCTTGGATGTTCACCAGAGCTCCCAGGGTTGTGCTGACTGGCACTGGGTTTTGGGGGACTTGCAGCTGTGCTACTCTGGAAATGCAGGATGAACCAAGCCTTCGGGTAGATGCCAGCACCTGGTGGCACTGGGGACATCGAGAACCTCATAGCCTAAAGGATTAAAACAGGTTTAAAGGATGGAGGAGGCAGTTGTTCCTTTTGATACCCACACATGGCCAGAGACCCCATCAGTGTCCCCCAGTCCAAAGCCCCAGCCATGTAATTTAAGCTCATGTTGGACTTGATAATCTTGGAGGTCTTTTCCAATAGCATCTTTAATGATGTTATGATTCTATGTCCATTTTCTTCTCCCAGACAACCACTGGAAAAGGATTATTTCACAAGAATTCTCTGTTTACAGAGCCTGAGATATTTTGGCTCCTTCACCTTTACTGTCTCATTCGTGGTTTTAAACTATTTTAATTGATTTTGGGATCCCCAGAAAGATCACAAGAAGAGCTTTATAAATATCTTTTGATTTAGAGGAGCTGGACTGGTTTCAGCTGGAAGCTGGAGAGCACAGAAGAGCAGTATGAAAATGCTGCGAGTGCAGGCAAGGTGAAGCTTTTTTTCCATGCCTGCAGACTGCCTAGCATGGAAAAGGAAACAGGAGGACAACAGAGAATTATTCTCACTTATGTCAGCCAGAGGTGATCCAGAGAGAGATTTAAAAGCCTTGGGAGAGGTTTCAGTTGAGTATTGTACCGGGGCAGGGAGAGGGAGGGAATGGAAGTGGATGGGAGAGGGGACAACAAGGTCAGGAGGAGACTATGGGCTCTCACAGTGTGATAAGGCTTGAAGGCATCCCGGGGTGAAGGTGTTGGAAGCACGCAGGGAGCAGGGAGCAGTGAACAGGAGCAGGGAGCTCTCGCCTGCCTGGGGAGGCTGGATGTCTCCTGCAGAGGAAACAGAGCCTGGCCTTGGGGTCTGAGGTCCCAACAGCAGCAGGGCAAGTTTTTTGTCCCTTCCTTTCAAGAGAGTAAAAGAATTTGCTGAGGAATGTATTCCAGAAGCCTGGAGATGTACCAGTTGTGCTCTCATATCCTGTTGGAAAAGATTATGCATTGCTTTGTTTAGCCAGAACAGGAGATTCATCAAGTCACAGGTCTGGAGTCAGTGTGGCTGCAAGTTTGGAGAGGGAAACATGGAAAGGAGAAAGTCATGGCTGATTAGAGCCATTGATTTAAGCAAAAAAATCAAAGCAATATTGCAGTCCTGGGCACTTTACAGGCAGGCATGATGGGTTGGAGGAATATTTATGGCAAAGACACAAGAAAGGTCCTTAGTGACATGAGGAGAAGGACCTGCAGTGACCAAGGTGTTCCAGCATTTGTGGTGATGGTGCTGGCACCAGACAGCACAGACTGGGTTTGGATGGTCCAGCACAGTGGTCACATCTGCTTTTGGTGGGATCAGGCTCCAGAACGGAAGAACCACCTGGTCTTCACCAGCAACACCAGCAGTGGGATAAGGAAAAAGATGGGTTGGAAAGTTTAGTGGGATCAAAGTCTAGGAGACCTGAGACAAGGTAATTTTATGAGGGGTGAGGTGGTTGGGTGCCCAAACACAAGCAAGGAGTGGTCAGCATAGATAAGATTATCGGGAGCAGAACGGGAGAGGAGTGACACTGATAGGGAGCACGAGGCACGGCCAGCCAGGTGGGAGGAGTGTTTGCACACACTTCTGGGTCAGACAAAAACCCAGCCAGCCCAGACCTGCCCTCAAAGAAACCCTGATTGGATCCTGATGCCCCAGAACGAGAAGAGACCTTCAGGAAAGAGTGAAGGAAGAGCAGCCACCTCACCTGCCAGAGGGAGGAAAGGCTGCAGGATGCCCGGCATCTTATTTTGAAAGTGATACTTTCTTGGGAAGCATCCCACACTGAGGGTCTGTCTCAGCAATCCTCCACAGCCAAAAACCTCCATTCTGGGCAAAGATGGGCTCACATGGGCCTTGCAAAGTCACCAGGATATAGTGCCAGGAAATGCCATGTCTGTGTTTGTTGCAAAAAGAGCAAGTATTGTCTTTGCACGTGATGGTTGGGGGACGTAAAACATGCGTAGCTTGGCAGTAGACAGTTGTCATTCCAGCATGCTTCAGGCAATCCCTGATCAGGTTAATCTTTATATTATTTTATTATTTACAATAGAAATCCCACTTAGAAGACAACTTCTGGCATCGGGCCAGACTCAAGAGGTTCTGTGCTAAAGGATGGGCTCTGTGTAGGGTATTTGGTTCCTTTTGTGGAAATGCTGTGCTTTCTTTCATCTTTCATGGTACTTTTTAATCTAAAAATCCAGGCAGCTGCCATAGGAAAGTGATGCCAAGGAGGAATGTGTTTCCCCACGCATCCCTACACTTTCCATATCCAGTATGATATAGATATATTTCTGATATATTTCTTTTGGGCTGAGTGGCTTCAGCTGTCCTACTGCAGGAAGATCCCCCAGTGTAGTAAGAGTTGAGATCATACACAAACTCTAAAATACTCTGTCTTCTCCCTATTAAAATTTTGGGGATATTCTTATTAATCCTACTGTTCCCCCCCACTTTCCTTTTTTTTCCTTTTGCAGTCTCAGGAGATTAAAGTGGAGAGAGTCTCCAGAGGTGGGTAGCTTAGAGTCTCCTGCTTTGGGAGAAATGTTCCCTGATTTTGGGAGGAAAGTCTTCTGACTTTCCACTCAGGTCAAAAACAATTTTGCTTTGGACTCAACTCCAATTGTACTCTGCGCAGGGAAAGAACTAATGGGGCACCCTTACTCCTAGTCCTTTCCAAAGGTTTTACTCCAGCCAGATTAATTTTGCTCTTGGCCACGTCCCACTTCAGTGTCACCTGTCATCTGGGAGCACTTGGATAAGTTCTGTGAGGGTCTCTAGCTCTCCAGGCAGTCCTTGTGCCCATCTAATGAATAAAGCCCTGGCTCTTTCCATCCCCACTGCTGTGGGAAAGATACCGGGCACAGAGATTAGCACAAGTGCCATTAACATTTCCACCCTCTTTATCTCCAACCAGGGCTGCCAAGGGGAAGACACTGAAAAATGAGGTGAGGCATGACTTTGGACATGAGCTGTGGAAGCAAATCAAGGAATTAACCCTTAACTCACTCCTCCAGGTGGAGCAATGGCCATGCCACACATAGCAGGATCCTCCCAAACCTGTGGTCTCTGCAGAGCAGAATTAGGCTCCTGTCTGGAGGAGTCTTACCTTGACTCCTGGAGATCCATGATGGCTCCATAGAGATGGTTCGCTCCTATGAAATGAAACCTGAGTATTTGTTGGACGCATCTCAGGAGGAAGTTTAGGCTTGGATTGACCGAATCCTTGCCAGCTCCTGTTGTACAGAGCATGGAAGGAGCAGTCTTCCCCCTTCCCTGCACTGGGGTGGGTTTCTCTTCCTTTGGAAAAAGCGCTGCCCTGGGAGGTGCTGGTCCCCATGAATTGGGTGGGGGCAGCAGCTGTCTCCCCCAGGAGTTTGCTTCCCTTCTAAATGCAACTCCTTTTGGAAAGGAGTCAAGTCCCTTGTATAAAGAGCCTGGAGTCAGGATTGCTCCAAAAGAAGTACAGGGATGATTATTAGAGGATTTTGGGGAGGTCCACGTGGGTGCATGCTGTTTGCCTTCCCGTGCTGCTCCCTGCCTGTCTGCAATCACTCCTTGCCTGCAGCTCCAAAAATACACCAGGCATCCGTGGGAGCCTCTGCTCTGGAGGGTCAGCACTTGGGAGTGTCCCCAGCTCCTCAACCTCCCACCGTGCCTTTGCCCTCGTGTCAGTTTTGCATCAGCAAAACCTCGCTGCAAGTGAGCTTGGCCCTTCCTTAAGAACTCCTTCCTGTCATTAGGGAAGATGGATTACAGCAGTTCCCTCCCCTCCTGGGGCAGGAGCGTGGGGCAGCGCAGCACATCTGGTGCAGCTGGAAGGGCCAGGCCAGGGCTGGTTTCCGTACACCAGCAGCTTGTGGGTGGTCAGCATGAGCATGTGGGGATGGGAACGCATGGGAAGAGAGACAGGGGTGAGAGAGATTCATGAGGAACTGTGAGGGGACAGAGGACAGTGGTGCCCTTCATGTCCACCAGCCTCCTTCTTGTGGGGAGCCCTCCAAGTAAGGTCCTCTCCCAGTTTTTTGTACTCACAGCCTTCAAGGTTTGGGATGTCCTTGTTTTAATTAAAACTAAGTCTGCTGAATGCAGGGGAAACCTTGGATTAGGCCTCATCTCACCTCCAAACACATGGAGTGTGTCTGGAAAAGCCACACTCCAGCTGCATAAGTCCTGGAGCAAAGGTTGTTTTGCCTTTCTCTGGCTGTCTTGGGTGGCAAGTTCTTCCCAAGGAAAAAAAAAATATCCCTGCCTTTCCCCTCCCATTCTCTGGGCTCTGCACATCTGAGGGCTGAGGCTGCTGTGTGGTCTCAGGGTGGGATCACATCCCTGGAGCATCTGCCTGGCTTTGCTGCCTTTCCGGTTAATCCTGTGGACAAGAGTTGGATTAGAAGGACCCATGGGCAGAGGGAAGCAGCCACACCCCAAGATTTTCTTCTCCCTTTGCTGGTGCTCTCCAGCTGCATTTCTCCCATCTCATCTTCCCTCCTGGCAGGCAGCCCCAGCTTGCTCCCAGGCATCTCTGGATCCAGGGCTCCGTTGGCCATCCCAGGTTATCACCAAGACATAAACATATCTTGGGCCATCTCCTGGCAGTTTTGCCTTTTCCTCCCTGCCCTCTCTACCCATGGTTTGTCCCTCTCCTCTCCTGCTGTGATCCTTCCATGCCTCCAACCCATCTCCTGCCAACCCCAGAATTCTGGGGGGCCAGGCTGCGTCTCCTCCTCATCTTCCCTCTGTTGCCAGCATCCCCTCTGTCCTCAACATTCCATCTCCCCATCTGCCCTGGGACCAGGCTGGCATTTGCTATGCTAATTTCAGCCTCAGTGATCCACCCTCATCCCTCCCTGTTGGTAAACAGCTTTGCTTCTCTGGCTGACTCCTGGCTCTGGGAGAGCTTTGCCTCCAGCTGCTCTGCAGCTCGGGCAGTCCCAGACTGCTGCTGTTCAGTCAGCTCTTCCTTGCTCCAATGGCTTCAGTAGAGTCTGGCCAGAGCCATATGAGCAAAAATTGATGTTCTCTGGCAACAAGATCCCCTCTCCAGTTCCCATCCTCACAGGAGTCACCCCTCTCCTCCATATCAGCCCCTGATGATTCTAGTTCAGGCCTGGGGAAGGTGGTGGATCCAGCTTCCACCTGCAGGATTTTGTCCTGGGATGGGATTTAGAGTGTGGGAGCTGATAGTGGGAGGGTGGAGAGGTCATTCTGCTTCAAAAGTTTACTGGCAGATATTCCACTTCCACTTTGGCCCTGACTGGGAGGATTTCCCACATTGCACCCCAAATTCCTGTTCTGCAGCTTTTTGTCGGGGCAAAGTCCCAGCATGGGACTTTTTCCTCTCCTAGTTAATGCAATGGCAATGCCACCTGATGCCAGCCTGTCTGCTCTCACCCCTCTGAGATGTGGCTGGGGACACCATGATGGCAGCTTGTGCCTGTGATCCTTCTTTCCTCATTTTTTGGGTGTTTGTCTTTCTCCTTCATCTTCCCCGTGGTCTCCAGGTTTTTCAAGCCTGCCCTCACACTGCCATTTTCTCCTTCTCCTTCTTCTCCATCCTCTTCTCTTCTGCTGTCTGTCCCATCCATTATGCTTTTAGATTCCCAGCCAGGTCTTTTGGCTGGATCTCTCCTCCTCCCTTACAGGAAAAGACTCCCAAGAAACTATTATCTTCCCCATCTTCTCCCCAAATTCTGCTACAATTGCTGGGCCTGGCCCTGCATCATCATCTGCTCCAACAGAACTCCACCCACTTATGGAACTGGTGACCTCCAAGCTGGGTGGACCATTTTGGTCTTTTTTGAATTTATTTTATCATTTAGTGGGTCAGGGTTACTGAGTGCTACCACACTTCAAAATAAATATTCAGAACGACTATTGCTGCTCTCCTGGCCAAGGACATCAGGAATTTGTCACCCTGCTGTACCTTTGATCCTCCATCCATCATCCTGCACTTCCCAATGTTATCACTGAGGGACACTCTTCCGGTATTCAGCAAATATTTTGTTTCCTGTGAATGTAAATAAAAAGACCTTCCCTGTTTGTTTGGGGTTTTTTTTGGTTTGGGGTTTTTTTGTTTTGTTTTGTTTTGTTTTTTAATTTATTTTTAAATACTTTTGGCACCATGTGGATGCATTCAATTCCAGGAAAAATAAAGGAAAACTGTTCTGACTAAATATAGATCAAAAGATTCTTGTGAGCTGCCTTTTGCATCCCTGGCTGAGAGCGCTCTCCTGTCACAGCCCACCCGGGCTCTTTCAACCAGATCTCTCCCTAAACTCTCTGTATTCCATCCTCTGCCTCTGCTCAACTTGACTCAGCTCACTGCCTGGCTCAAGGGAAGATGCTGGGTTTGGAATATTATTTTGGAGTCTTCCACTAGTGAGACCACACTGTGCATATTTCATCCTCTCCCTCTGGGGCTTTTAACGACCCTTTTTGACTTTTTCTAGCAACACCCCTTGGAGTGGGTTCGGTTAATTGACTTTCCAGCTGGGTGAATCCCAGGATGCTCCATGCCAGAGGTGCAGCTACTGGCCAAAGCCAGCTGGAATACGCTCGTGCAGGATGTGGTTGCCAGCAGTTATGCAGCAGCAGGACACTGTGGTCTCATATGGCCTCAAAGGGTGCATGGAAAGGCTCACATTGGATATCAGGGAAAATTTTTCACTGAAAGAATGGATAATCATTGGAACAGGCTGCCCAGGAGAGTAGTGGGGTCACCATCCCTGGAAGTTTCAAACAGCGAGTAGATGTGGCTCTTCTCAATATTTAGTGGGCATGGTGGTACTCTGTCAAGGGTTGGACCTGATGACCTCAGAGGTCTTTTCCAACCTTAATGAGTCTGTGATTCCAACTGGGTCCTCACTGAGGTGGCACTCTTTGTTTGCCCACAGGTGTTTGTGCTGTGCCATGGGCTCCTCCAGCTCTCCCAGCTCCTCTACAGTGCCAACTTCAAGAGCAGCCTCACCACCATCGAGAAGCGCTTTGGGCTCTCCAGCCTCTCTTCAGGTTTTATCTCCAGCTTGCACGAGGTAACTGGGAAAAGAGCACCTGGAGGGTGGCCAGGGCCTGGGGGACACCTTCCCAACAGAGTCTCTGGCCTGTTCATGCCCAGGGCTTCTTCAGCCCACGTGTGTTGAGAGGAGCAGCTGTGTTGTGCTCTGGGACACTCATCACACCTCATTCTGCTCTGCCATGTCCAAGGGGGAATGGAGGGTCCTGTGATGATGGCCTTTGGACAAGAGCAGACTTCCACTGGATGGAATTCCAGAATGGCTTGGGTTGAAGTTCATCCCATCCAGTTCCACGCCCTGCCATGGACAGGGACACATTCCGCTAGCCCAGGCTGCTCCAAGCCTTGTCCAGCCTGGCCTTGGACACTTCCAGAGATCCAGGGGCAGCCACAGCTTCTCTGGACACCCTGTGCCAGGGCCTCCCCACCCTCACAGGAAAGGATTACTTCCCAATATCCCATCTAACCCTGCCCTCTGGCAGTTTAAGGCGTATTGGTGAGCTGGCTGAGGATTTTCTCACACTTTCTTAACAAGAAATCCCTTGGAATAAGTTTTCTTGTTCACATTTTCAGGAATTCTCTCCTTCCTAGCAGTTCTTCAAAGCCTGGCAAAGGCCAGGAAAAGATCTGCTGGCAAAGACTTTTTTGCTGGCACCAAGTGGCAGCACACTTTTTTGTGAGTTCCCTGGTGAGCACATGGGATGCCCCATCAAGAAGCTGGACACTGGGAATCTCCCTGGATCCTTGGGGAAGTGGATGCCCAGGTCTTACGTCAACCAGCATGAACATTTGGGATTAAAAAGATGTCTTGAGGCCCACTGAGACTTCCTGCTGTCTGTGACTGTGTGAGTTGCCCTGCCTGTACAGGACAACAATCTTATTGCATTGGTGCCTACAGCAATTCCAAGAACAAAACCCACAAAGAGACAAACAAGGGAGCCCACGCAAACATAAATACAAAGTTTTCTTAGCCATACACAGAATCACAGAATGGTTTGGGTTGGAAGGGACCCTTAAAGGCCATCTTGCCCAACCCCCTGCAATGAGCAGGGACAGCTTCAAAATGCCAAAGTTAAAATGATGTTTAGCTTGTCCCGAGCTGTGAAAGCCCATGTAATGGGAATTTTAGTGGTGGTCACCCACTCGCCTGAGTGAGCTGTGTGGTTTCATGGCTTTCTAGCTGATGCTATCTGCAGTTGCAAATGTCCAGGGTCATAAATATTTGCAGTGATCTGGACTTTGTAGCAGGGCTCATGTCTGAGTCACAGGAATGGAGGCAATATGTTTCATTCCTTGCTGGTTTTGGAGGAATTGCCAGTTTATGCCACACCAGTTGATCTCTTCTCCTATGGAACAAGGGACAGGACAAGAGGAAATGGCCTCAAGTTGTGCCAGGGGAGGTTTAGTTTGTGTATGAGAGAAAATTTCTTCACTGAAAGCGCTGTCCAGCCCTGGCACAGCTGCCCAAGTCAGTGGTGGAGTTCCCATCCCTGGAGGGGTTTGACAGATATATGGATGTGGCACCTGGGGACATGGGTCAGTGGTGGCCTTGGCAGTGCTGGGGGAACAGCTGGACTTGATGCTCTTGAAGGGTTTTTCTAGCCTAAATGATTCTGTGATGCATGTGGGGTGGGGGACAAGTGTGGGTGCTGAAAAAGCCCCAGCCAGATCACAGGAAGGCAGGCTGTGATGTTGTTCTTGCCAACAAGGGATGCCCAGAGGTGGCCAAGGCCACGCAGTGACCCTCTGGCTGGAGATGAGAAGGGAGTACTGATGTGCTGTGAACAAGCAGGGCAAGGGGATGACACAGCAGTGTCTGGATGTCATCCTTGATGTCTTCTCACATTCCTCCCACTTCTCTGTGCCTTTTCCAGATCGGCAATGTGGTGCTCATCATCTTTGTCAGCTACTTTGGCAGTCGAGTGCACCGCCCGCGTGTGATCGGCGTGGGAGGGCTGCTGCTGGCGCTGGGGGCCTTCCTGGTGACCCTGCCCCACTTCCTGTCAGGCCCCTATGAGTACACTGCAGTCAGCACTGGTGAGTGCCACCAGCTGTGCCCCCACAGATCTAGCTGCTCTGGGATGGGTCATGTGTGATTGCCCAAAAAAAAAGGTGTTTCCAGGGCACACGTGATTTAAACAGTGGTTGAAGGCAGAGCCTGAAGGTGCGCAGTTGCTGATTAAAACTGACGTCATTATAGCTTTGGAACCCCTTCTGAACGCAAAATTTCATGTGGGATTTCTTCTGCCTCTCCTACACATGTTATTCCAGCTGTTGTTACAGAATCATGGAATGGTTTGAGTTTGAAGGGACCTTAAAGACCATCTCATTCCACCCCCTGCCATGAGCAGGGACACCTTCTACTATCTCAGGCTGCTCCAAGTCTGTCCTTGAACACTTCCAGGGATGGGGCAGCCATAGTTTCTCTGAGAGAGAGTAGCTTTATATTAACTATTAGGGAGAAGTTCTTCTCTGTGAGGGAGGTGACGCCCTGGCACAGGCTGCCCAGAGAAGCTGTGGCTGCCCCTGGATCCCTGGAAGTATCCAAGGCTAGGCTGGACAGGGCTTGGAGCAACTTGGTCTAGTGTAAGATGTCTCTGCCTGTGGCAGGGGGTGGAATGAGATGGGCTTTAAGGTCCATTTCAACCCAAACCATTCTGGAATGCTGTGATATAGCAAAGCTCCCCTGTCCCCAAGGGTTGTTCTGCTCTGGCCAGGATCCTGGAAGTCCAAGGCTGCTGCTTTAACTGGGAAGGCTTTGGGAACAAGCTCATGTGAGCAATGACAGCTCTATTTTCCATGCAGAATGGAATAAGCAGAAGAACCTGCATCAGTTGCCACAAGACTAGCTTTAGTCTCTCCAGTGGTTTTGGTCCCTAAATCCTCAGAATGCTGATAAGCCTTATGCTACATGGGGATTGCCAACTCTGAAACCCAGATCTCTGCTTGTCCCCATCTCATGAATCTTGAGTTTGGGGAGTAAATCAGGCATCAGATGCCAAGTTTTCCAGCAGCTTAAATTCGTGCATCAGGCCAGGATTTGGGACAGGGGCTGCTCTTACTCTGAAGGAAATGAGGACGGTATCACCCTGCTCCCTGCCCAGAGCCGGGCTCCCTGCCTGGGTGAATAGGTACAACAATAAAGAAACTGGACAGGAATTATGCATTGGTCAAGTAATGCTATTGCCCCAATTGATTAGTGTTGGACTTGGAAGTATAACCATGGAAGTATAACCAGAAATCACTGAAAAGGTCGAAAGAAAGTGTCAAGAACTCTGTTTGACCCAAAAGTTCTGTACATATAACAATTCTTGCAGGGCACCTTTGCTAAACTGAACAGGATTAGAGGATGCACTACAAAAACAGATGGACAAGGCAGAGATATTGACATTATGGGGACTGCCTGATGATGGAAAAGAACACATTCAGTCTGTGAACAGCCCCTGAAGATACTTCAGTCCTGGCTGGAGTCTGGAACAGGGTGAAGACTCCCAGTGTCTGGGCTGTGTGAAGAAGCTTCCTGTTTTGGAAGGAGCTGGGCTGCTCCTGAGCCATGGGGACAGCAGAGATTCAGGGCAAGGTTGTCCTGCTTAGGGCAGCCAGCTGACCCCAGAGGGCATCACTTCCTGTGCCTGCCCAGGTCCCCTGAGACCACAGACAGCAAAAACTATGGGTTAGGTCTGCCCTCATTAAACCCAGAGCATCTGTCGGGTTATTCCCAACATGTAGGGTGGCCTAACTAGGCCAACCCCCTGAGTTCTTCTTTGGTTTTATGAATGAAGCACAGGAACATCTTTTTGGTCTTCAGGGATTGTTTATTATATCTTATCATAAGTTCTGAGCCATGGATGGTGCAGGCTCTGCTCTCTTACAAACACAAGGCCATTCTGCCCTCAAGGAGACAAAATGTCCCCTTAGATACAAAACAAACAATCCAATTATTTACCACTCCGTATTCTAAATGTTTATTGTTATTACTGTATTACAATAACTGGTTATCAATCTAACTATTCACTAACGTGGCACTGCACAAACTCTACCCAATGAGATTGTGCTCTCACCACTACAGAAAATGGAGTGAGGGAAGGAGAAGAAGGGAAACTGAGGCAACACCCACAATCCTCCATCTTGAACCCTCACTTACACCCACAGTATATAAACCCTAAAGTATACATTTTTCACTGAGCAATAACTACCAACTACACTACTATCCAATTCACACTAGGGTTCTTTCCAGCTCCTCAGAAAGCTTTGGAAGCTTTCTCCATGGATGGAGGTTGAAAGGCGTGCTTTCTTGAGGGTGAGGAGTCCTCAGGACAGGCAGAGAAATATTCCCTCTATCCTGGGTTCCCACAAGCACCCTCACTTCATGCCATGAACTCTTTAAAAGTTTGATTAAAATTACAGCCTGGTTGTTTGCTACTCTGACCTCAGTGTAATACTCCAAAGGAAGGGCAGGGTGATGAAAACTGCTGAGTAAAATTAGCAATCCATCCAAAATCCAGCAGTTTGTGCCTACTCAGCGAGTTTGGGAGATTCCTGTTATTTGAGGATTTAGTGTGGGAGGAGGCAGGGGATGTACCCAGTGTGGAAATGTTCATTTTTTCCCCTTCCAGGTAACAAAAGCCAGGGGCAAGTTGAGCTGTGCTATGCAGAGAGTAGATTTGTGTGTTCAAACACCACCCGAGACCCACAGAAGGAGGCCAGCAGCATGTGGGCTATGATGGTCATTGCCCAGCTGCTGGCTGGGATCGGGACCGTGCCCATCCAGCCCTTCGGGATATCCTACGTGGACGACTTTGCAGACACCAACAACTCCCCACTGTATGTTGGTAAGCGGGACCACTGCTGTACATTGCTTTGCTTCACAGAATCCCAGCATGGTTTGGGTTGGAAGGGACCTTATAGCTCATCCAGTTCCACTCCATGCCATGAGCAGGGACACTTTCTGCTAGACCAAGTTGTTCCAAGCTCCAGCATCCTTGTCTCTGCAGTGAGGGATCACTGTTCAAATGAATTGTCCTAGTGCCTCCTTAGAATTCCCAAATCTGCAAGAAAAATGAAGGAAAGAGGACTGAAAGAACCTGAAAGGTTCTGAAGAGAAAGTGGGATCAATGTGTTGTTTATAATACAGGTGCTCTCTTTAGGGATGTGGGAATGTCTGTCAGAGTGAATGGCTCTGGGGGATCTGGGTTGCCTCACTATATCAGAAATTCCATTTCCCATGTCTGATGCAGCTCAAGCTCACTATTTCCTTTTAAACATCTTGAGAAGGTTGTGTAAAGAATTTCTCTTAAGGAGGGAACTTGGATCAAACAAGTTAAAAGAAAATGTTCTGACCTTTCAGGTTACCTGCTTCAGAATGGGAGAGTTCAGCTGCACCCAGGGTGGTCTGGTGGCCTTTTTTTTTTCACCTCTCCTGACATTTGTACCAAATGTTTTTCCCTGGATCTGAGGATTAGGATGTGTTTGTTTCTTTGGCATCCTAGAGGAAATGAAGGTCTCAATCACCTCTGTGAGCCCAGGATGTCCCTGCCCTGCTGCTCCCTGAAGTTCATGAATATCATGGATATTCATAGTGTAGCTGACAACTTGTATTGTGTCAGCAAAGCCTCGATGGCAGCAGAACAGAGGGACTTTTTTTTTCCCACAGGCAGCTGCTTTCTCCCTCCTGTTCCTGTCAGACAAACCACAGTTTCAGTGTCAGGGCAGTGAGGACCTTCTCAATATCTGAAGCATCATGAAGGGTGGTTTTTCCCCTGTGTGGTGTGCCACCATTCCTGCTTCTCTTCGGAAGAAAAAGCCATATCTGCATGGAAACTGTCATTCCCTGCTCATAGGAGCTCTCTCTGCTCCCTTTTTCCAGCCATTCTCTTTGCCATTGCTGTGTTTGGCCCTGCCTTTGGATACTTGCTGGGATCTGTGGTGCTACGGCTCTTCGTGGATATCGGAAGGGTTGACACCGGTGAGTATTGCTCAGGTAGCAGTGCTCCTAGAGACCCTCTGTGGGTCAGAAGGTCACTCAGAGATGAAAGGTGACAGAAGCTACCAGTCCTGTGATCCATAAAACCCACTGCCCTGGAAAGACCTGACCTGGAAAAGCACCCTCGATATAGTCCTCCACTCTGGCACCCCATAAGGACAGATATAGGTGGTCCTGACACCTCCACTGAAGCAGAGCCCTGGGGCAGGGACGTTCCAATGCCCAACTCATGGTTCTGCACTGGAGGTCATGGCTGGGGTTTGCCCACTGCCACCACACTGAGGAGTTACCTCACAACCCCAGCATGGTGGTGGAGAGGAACAGGGAAATCTGAAGAATCCAGGGATGGAGAAGACAACCATAGAGCAACTACTGCCCCATGGACACAAAGGGAACTTGAGTCTACTCATCCTCCTCCCCAGCACCCACCACCAGCGTCTTCAGAGAGAAGGGCTGAGCTGACACCACCACAGGGATAATTTGCTTTATCTATGGCCTGTGCTTATTATTTCTGGTAACTTAATCACTAAAGAATTCTCCCCAGCTCCATCATTACCGTGGCCTTTCCTGTGTTTCCTTTAGAGAGATCAGAGCCTGCCTGACATTTTTTCCGGTGCTTGATAAGAATAATAAATGAACATGGGCAGGAAACACCAAAAAGCCTTGGCCCACTCTCCACGGCAGCAGACGGAATTAGCAGCCTCTGCCTGCTTGTTCCATGATGACGTCCAAGCTCCAGAGTGGAGTGGTCCTGTTTGGGGAAGTGGGGTGATTGTTTCAGTGGGGCGTGGGCTCCTCTCCTGTCACACCCTGGCATGGAGCTCCCACGCAGAGCTGGCCACTGGTTCCTTCCCAGCCCCCACATCCCAGCTGTGGGCAGCCGGGTCCCCATGCCAAGCCAGGCAATCTATCAAACCTCTCATGAGCATCACTTGGCTCAGCCAAAGGATGTGTATGCTGGAGACAGAGCGGCTCTCACCTTCTCCTCCTTTTTCCGGAGAAGGCGCCTGGAGTTTGGTCCACTCAGAAACCAGGAGCTTCTGCCAGCACAAGGCCTTCCCTTGGTCCCTACAAGCAGAAAGCGACCAAGCCTGGAACAATGGGAGAGCAACTTTTTCCAAGAAAGCAGCATGCCCTTTCTCAGTTCCTGTCTTGTCTCAGCATCCCTGTCAGGCAGCATGGTCCAACCCACTGTGTTCTCCAGGCAGAGGATCGAGTTGAGCCCCCATAACCTCTGACTTGCTGGTTGGCTCAGGGGTTAGAGTTGAACCTGTGCCACCAGTGTACTTCCATGATGACCAAATCCATCCTGCAGTCACCTGGGAGGCTTGGTACAGTTGGCATGAGTGGCAGTACAGGGCCCTGGCCAGGGAAAACACAGGTCAAACACAGCCAGGGGCAATCTTGCTGCCAACAGCAGTGGGAGCTTCCACCTCCATCCATTTGCTCTTACATGGCGGTGGAGAGACCCTTTGGCTGTGCCTACAGGGACTCTTCATACTCTACCAGTCCATATTTTCATGGAGATTTTTCCCTTTCACTCTTGGAGTTCTTATTGTGTGTCCTTATGTCTTGCGATGACAGTGGACCTGGCACCAGGTGACCAGCGGTGGATTGGAGCATGGTGGCTGGGGCTGCTCATCTCCTCGGGCTGCTTGGTGCTCACCTCTATCCCATACTTCTTCTTCCCTCGGTACATGCTGAAAGGAGAGGTGAGACCTAATCTCCAGAGGCTGAAGTGCCCTGGAATCAGGGATGTGCTCAGGGAGGGAATACCTGTCCCCAGAGGAGAGGGGTGGGAGGGAGGAAAGCAGTCCAACAACCCTTTCCCATTAAAACAAATTTTAAAAGATGGAAAATAATTAACATGTATCATTTTGGTGTTTTCAAAGCCAAACCCCACTGGTTTTGTTACAAAAATACTTCAGTTCTGTTTTGAAACTGTTTACTCATTGATTCTTTAAAGGTAAAATCAAACCCAAAATATTTCATAGTTATGGCTAAAGAACTTCCCAGATTTGAGCTGAACTATCTCTAACTTTCATTTTCAGACTTTTTGCAGAATTAAAAGGGAGGTGTTTTGTCAGGATTCAGGGGAGGAAAGATTTCCAAGTTCTTAAATCTCCCAACAACAAGCTGTCTTGCTCCTCTGCTCAGGGGCTGCAGTGATATTTGAGATAATTCACCCCTTTAATCACAGAATCCCAGAATGGTTTGGGTTGGAAGGACCTTAAAGCTCATCCTGTTCTACCCCTTGCCATGGCAGGGACACCTTCCACTAGCGCAGATCACTGCTACAAGACCCATCCATTCTTGCCTTGGACACTTCAGGGTTGGAGCAGCCACAGCTTCTCTAGGCAACCTGTGCCAGGGCCTCAACACCTCAAGAATTTGTCCCCAAGATCCCATCTGACCCTAGTGGCAGTGGGAAGCCATTCCCTCTTGTCCTGGCATTCCAGCCCCTTGTCCAAAGACCCTTTCCAGTTCTCTTGGAGCTCCTTTAGGCCCTGGAAGGGGCTCTCCCCAGAGCCTTCTCTTCTCCAGGCGAACACTCGCAGCTCTCCCAGCCTGGAGAAGTGCTCAAGACACGTGGGATGGGGTTTTGCTGTAATTGTCAGGCTTGGCTGGGAGTCAGAGGCCCCTGGGACAGACTCTGCCCCTCCTGAGCCTCCCCTATGCCAGGACAGTGCCAGCCGTTCTCACCACAGGCTGCTTCTCTCTCCCCTCCCAGGAGCGGAACACAGAGGCCGGGATGCTCAGGAAGATGGAGACGGGCGCTGCTGAAGAGACCTCCCTGATGGAGTTTATAAAAAGTAAACTCCTGGCGGGTTCAGGCAAGGGTGGATGGGGATGCTGGGCTGTGCTGGGCCATGCTGGGTGGGCAGATTCACACCAAGGGGGCTTGTTGGGAGTGCTTGGAAGTCCAGCACCGTGTGTGGACCAGTTCTGGCACCACAAGGGCATAAGGACCACAGGAAGGTGGGCACAGCCTCCCTCTAGCTACAGACCTCTTGAGGCCCCTCTTCTGTGGGGCCTGAACTGCTTCTAAATTTTGCATTGTGGACCTAAAAGTGGTACAAGTGTGCAGGAAAAGGGTTACTGGGAGGTTTAACCCCAGCTCCAGGAGGGGGCATGGGGCTGCCAGCACCACCACCTCCTTGATGAGGTCACCCCACTGCAGCTGACACTGTTTATGTGGAGCCAAAACAGGCTTGAAAGGGATGTCATTGAGAGACCAGTCTAATGACTGTTTTTGCTCCAGGAGGATTTCTTCCCAGATAAAGGCCCTCCCTCATTGTCTCTTCCTCCCTTGCAGTCATATCCTGGAGCTGCCAGTTCCCTTTTCTCCTCTCTTTAGGCTTTAATGGATGCTGGCTCTCCACTGCTCTCCACTAATTAGAAAGCTCGTAAGAGACCAAATAAACAGAGTTGCTCCCAGGGTCCATCTGACCCAGTTGATGGGGCCAGAAGACACAATGTCTCACCAGGAAAACATATCCATGGTCCTTCCAACTGCTGGGACACATTGGGGTGTCTCCTCTCCCGCTTTCTCATGCCTGCAGACATCCCCAGTAGATCATCATTCCACAGACATCCTTCCTGGGAACAGGCTAAGTGTGGGGACTTCTTCCCAGTACAAATTGCTGGCATGAGGATCACACAGCTAAAAGACATTTTTTCTATGGTTTCCCTGTAGAATTCCCAAAGATCTTCCTGAGGCTGCTGCTCAACCCCCTCTTCATCCTCCTGGTGCTGGCTCAGTGCAGCTTCTCCTCCGTCATTGCGGGTCTGGCCACCTTCCTCAACAAATTTCTGGAGAAGCAGTACGGTGCCTCCCCCTCCCAGGCCAACTTCCTCATAGGTGAGCATAGATGGAGTCAAAAAATATCCATCAGAAGGGAGCCAATTGCCCATATTCCCCAGGCTTTTTAAATCCTGGAGAAGAAGTCACCGAAAGCTCATTTTTGGATGAGATACGGGGTTCACACAGGGGTACAAAGTCGCTGACTTTCCTGACCTGTGGTTCCCCAGCTGCCTTGGGTTTGGGCTGTCTTGGACAGCTGTTGGGTCTGTGGGTTCTCCCAACTCCTGTGAGGTACAGAGAGCTGCCTCCTGCCCGTGGAGGGGTTCTGGGCAGGCAGGACTCCCTGATGCCTCCATTCCTCTGCAGGAGCTGTGAACCTACCGGCAGCGGCACTTGGGATGCTGCTGGGAGGGATCATCATGAAGCGCTTCTCTTTCTCCCTGCGCACCATCCCGCGCTTCGCTGTGGTGGTGCTCGTCTTCTCCATCCTCATCTGCCTGCCCATTTTCTTTATGGGCTGCTCCACAGGGCACATTGAGGGCATCTACCACCCCAGGTAAGAAAGGTGCTTCTCCCAGCTCCTTGTTTCTCCTCAGCTCTTACCCATGGGGAGGGATACATGCTGGTGGAGGGGCTGAAGACATCACCATGCTGCTTCTTGCTCTTTGACCCCCACTGCATGGAGGAGATCCAGGTGCTTCACAGCCCAGAGAGCTGGGGAGGGCGTTTACCTGTGATTTTCTGGTCCAAATAAGCCAGGTGTAATTTTTCACACTGGATTTTTAGGGGAAAATTAGTATTATTGGGTCCATATCACTCCGCACGCTCCCAGTGTTCCAGCTGGACATCATCTTTCTCCTCACCTCAGTGGATATTTTTGGCTCTTACCATGACTTATTAAGATAAAAATGATATTTATATACAACCATGGCTTGATGTCAAGTGCATTGAGCTTGTTTCCCAGCGCACTGCCGGCAAGGAAGAGATTTCTGATGCCATCTTCCCACAGGAGGTGCAGAAGCCCCATCCCACCATACCCAAGGGCAGCTCTCCAGTGCCATATTCCTGCAGGATTCAGGCTGTGTGACTCCAGCAGATGTACTCCTTGGGGGAGTGAGGGAAGACAGGGTAGATTTGGGTTTGCCCACTTCCACAGTAATCAGACTTGTTTGGGAACATGCCCATTTTAAGTTTGTATCCATGTGGTGTTGCCAGCTGTGGTGGTTCACATGTCTGTTTGTGCAGCTCTGGTTGGCATCCAGATCCATTTCTCCAGGCTTTTGGCCAACTAATTTTCAGCTGAAAAAAAAAAAAAAAGAAAAAAAAGGAAAAAAAGAGAAAATAAGTATGTGAGTACTTTTTTGTAGACATAACATAATTCCTGTGACATTCAGTGCACCCTTCCAGAGGTACCTGCAGGGATCAGGGACTGGCAGAAGGCCAGGCTGCTGCTGGCAGTGTCTCAACCCAAAGAGGAACAGGAAAACTGCTCAACTAGTAAAAGGGACTTTTTTTTTTATTGCTCTTGTCCTATTTCTCAATGTTTTACAAATTTTTCCCCCACTCTTTTCTGGCAGTACACCCAATTCCCAGCAGCAGGTTAAGGTGCGGGTTGGGTGCCAATGCTCTGAACAGATCTTCCACCCCGTGTGCTGGAAAAACTCCACAGAATATATCTCACCCTGCTTTGCTGGCTGCACCAACAGCTCCACCAACCCCTCCAACCCGAGACAAATGGTGAGTAAAGCAGGTGGTTAGAAAAGCAGCCTTGCTGGGAATAGTGGAGTGATGCTGCAGGAACCCAACAAATGCAATAAGAGGGTGGAACCTTTTCCACACGGTGTGCTGAGCCCTGGGAAGGTGCTATGGAGAATTGTTGTAATGCCCTCAGAGCCTGCTTGGAGCAACAGGGGTGGAGGCAAATCCCATTACAGGATGCCATGGCTGTGCCTTAAAACTGGAGCTGGTGGTTTTGTTGGTGTCCTGCACAGGGATGTGGGACAATGGGTCACAAGAAGCCTGCTCCTGGTGCTGGGAGTCTGACATCTGCTTTGTTATGAACATTTCCAACAGATCTACCACAACTGTTCCCTGAATGGGAATGAACTGTTCTCCACCTACACGGGCTCTTGTCCAGTCAGCTGCTCCCATATGCTCCTTCCTGCCATATTCCTCATCTCCTTTGCTGCCCTGGTTGCTTGCCTGTCCCACAACCCACTGTACATGATGGTGCTACGGTGAGTGGGGGTGGGGGTAGTTTTGAGTCCCAGGGGGCAGCCAGTATGATGGTGCCCCAGGCTGGGATCAGTGGGATGTCATAAACGTGCAACAAGCCCAAGTCTTGGCCAAATCTAGTGCCAGCAGCTCTGACTTCCTGTGGCTTCTCCCCTGCAGGGTAGTGAACCAGGATGAGAAGTCATTTGCCATCGGAGTCCAGTTCTTACTAATGAGACTGCTGGGTGAGTGTTCGTCTCTGAATGAGGCTGGGGGTTTGCTGGAGCCGCGGGAGGCACCGAACCTCCTCGGGATCAGCACCTGACTCCATCCTCTCTTCCTGCCAGCCTGGCTGCCGGCCCCGGCCATGTTCGGAGCGCTCATCGACTCCTCCTGCATCTACTGGCAGCAGCAGTGCACCCAGCGCCGCTTCTGTGCCTACTACAACAACGATTTCCTCCGAAACAGGTACCCTGGGCCCCAGCCTCCAGCAGAGGAGGAGCCCTAATCCAGCTTGGAGTCGGCTGGAAGCGCCAGCTCCGGACCTGGCATGTCCTTGCTCTTCTCCCGGCAGATACCTGGGGCTGCAGGTGGGCTACAAGGTGGTGGGCACCGTGCTGCTCGCCCTTATCAGCTGGAAGGTGAAGAGGAGCAAGGAATACAACGTGCAGGAGAAGGCGGCGGGGCTGGTGTAGCCCCCGAGGACTGACGCGCATCCCCATCATCCACTGCCACTACTTTGTCTTGTTTAGGTTTGTTTTACTTCCCCCGGGAGCGACTCGGCCTTCGCAGCTCCGAGCTCCTCTCCAGCAGCTCAGGTGCTCCCGGCGAGGGACGCTCCTTGCCAACCCCATCCTGGGAATGGCATCTCCCGGGGTCTCCAGCTGCACTTGCCCGTCACCCTGGGAAAGGGCGGTCCCCGGCCAGCTAGAGCAGGAGGCAGAGGGGGCTGGAACACATGGACCCGGAGAAGTGCCTGCTGTGGGCGATGGTCCTGCTCCGGCGTGACATTCCCCGCCCGGAGGTGCCTTCCTGGCTGGGACAGGAGCAGGGGAGGTGGTTGCCAGCCCGGTGTCCTTCCACCCACAGCCCCCACAGAAGTCAGCAGGGACACCGCACACGTGTTAGGACAAGTCATCACAAGGGATTCGTTGCAGAATATCTGGGGTTTGTTGCTCCTTCTATTTTTTAAATAAAGGTCACTTTTCCAATGGTGGTACTTTCTTGGTCTCCACCCCAAACCCCTACCAGCAAGACAAGCCCTGGGGAGGCTGCAGGTCACAGCCTGGCCCACACTGAGCACATTCCAGCTGGGAAAGAGGAAGAAATGGTGGCAAAGCAAGACATCCTTCTGCAGCTCCAGCGGAGATTGGGGGAGGGCTGGTAGGGACTACAGAGCTCGGGGCCCGGCAGACGAGCCTGCCTGCAGTCCTATGGAACCTGCCCAGCCCTGCCTGCATCTCCCGGATGGGCAGGGTCTCTGGGCAGGCAGCTGCATGCAGGAGGATACAGGCAGGGACAGCAGACAGAGGAGATTTTGACCTGAGGTTCTCATCCCCGCGAGGTTTATTGGCACAGATCAATTCTGGTATTTGGTTGCTCAATCTGGTGCCTCAGAGAAGGGACCATGAACAAATTAATGCCTGGCAATTAAAGTTTCATTCCCCATCCCTCACACCACAGTCCTCAGCAAGAGCCACATCAGGGTCTGAAGTCCTTCTCACCCTTCACTGAGTTGCTGTTTTGGTTGTTTCACACCCCTCAGGTGGGTTTTGGTGAGGGTTTGGTGGGTTCTGTTAGTTCACACTGTGATTGAGTTGCTACACACAGACCACAATCTGCTCCAGCATTTCAAAGTAATATTTTAACTGCAGCTCTGCCTATTCTATTATTAATGATCATTACTATTATTATTGATCAGACTGTCAGTTCCAGGTTTCCTTCTGATCCATCTCTACCTGACACAGCACAGCCTTAGGGTTCACATCAAGTTCAACCCATGGACTAACAAGTGCAGTCACTTATGTCAAGCACTGAGCTATCTTAAAATCCTGTAATTTCTTCAGTGCAGTGGGTTCTGGGCAGGGTAGTGGGTTTGGGGCTTTCTTTCAGGGGTTTTATGGGTTGAATGAATTCAGGCCCTGCTGTCCCTACCCCATGGCTTTTCCCTGTGCTCTTGGTCCTGCTGTATGCATGTTCAGGGAGGGAGTCAAGGGAGAGGACAGAAGGGGACCTGACAGGGATTTGCTCTGGATCACCAAAGTCTTCATGAAAAAGAGCTCTCTTCATGTTATTCCTATTCCTGTTCCACCTCCACCTGGCAGATTTTCCCTGAACACTCACCTGACCTTCCATGTTTCTCCACTTCTTTCGCAGCAGGAGTAACACCCAGCAGGACAAGAGCCACAGGAGGGGCTGGTCACAAAGTGCACAAGGTGGCCCAAATGGGGCCAACAGAAGCTCCAGGTCCCAAAGGTGTCAGGGTGGTGTCTCTGTGCACAGAGAAAGTCGCATCTGGAACATCTGCTTTGGGAAGCCTTGGAAACCACCTCTCAGGATGCTGATGTCCAGGCATCGTTATTTTAGCTTTGCCTTTCAGCAATCTCTCCTCCTCTTTCAGGTTTTCTGCTACCCCAGTTATCACTGTGCTCATCATTCTCCTCCAAAAACATCTGCCTTTTCCAGGGCAACGATTCAGAGTACAATCCATAGGGAAAAAAAAGCAATGACCAAAAGAGCTTTAGCACAGTGAGGGCCTCGGTTCCTGGGGATGTGTATGTGAATGCAGCAGGTTCCTTACTCAGGGTCAGGCAGCTGGAGCAAGAAGGGGCTGAGTTTATCACATCCCACAGTCCTGCCAAAGCCATCCCAACACAGCCCTGCTGAGCTGAAGCCTCAGGAGCAGCACTCACAGCCAGCAGAGCCACAGGCTGGGAACAAGGTCAGGAGAGCAAAGAACAAAACACAGAGCTGACTGGGGAATAAAGAAAAACAAGAAAACACGCAAGAGTTTCCAGTTCTGCTCTTTTCCCTCAGCCACTGGGGAAGAACAGCCCTATATATTTAAATATTTTAAAAATCATGGAGCGAGGCCCAAAAATCTCCAGGAGTTCTGTTTTGTGCTTTGGCACAAGTGGCTCCAGGCACGCTGGAGTGCAGCTGCTCTCCAGCCCGGGAAAGCTGAGGCATCTCATCTCAATCCAGCAAAGCCACAGGCTGCCACAGTCACCTCCAGGGTAGAGTAGTGCTGCTCTGTACCACAGCCACCACAGCTGGCTGGAGCTTTCCTGTGCACATCACCAAAGTGCCTTTCAACTGTGATTTGTGAGCATTTTTTTGCTATGTGATTATCAATTTCTCAATTAGTCAGACCAAGGAGTAAATACAAAACCAAAAAAACACCAACCACAAAGCCCACTGCGTGCAGAAAACAATGTTTTTTGACAACACACACCTGGCCACAGAGTAGGAAGGTTGACTTGCAACACTGGTGAGCAGAAGCAGAGCCCAATCCATGTGGATCTGACACTGCTGGGAAGAGCCAAGGCAATCACAAAGACTGAAGCAGGACTTGAGAACAAGCATTTAAGCAAAAAAGAATTTACTTAAGGAATACTTTAAAAAAGAATAACTTAAAACCCACCATGGCCTCATGGTACCTTCCCCCTTTAAGCTGAGACTGGTGCTTGGCCTCTGTCCTTGCAAGAACAACCACCCAGGGAAACAACAATTTCTTTGCCCAAAATCACTTCAGCATTATGGATTCGAAGCAGGCTAAAGGTGTTCAAAGCACACCAAACATGTTCCAACAGGACTCTGCCTGAAGGAAGCAGAAGAATATGCCATGTTTGGTAAATATAACCCTGCCCACCTCTGGCATGGATGGTTCCAGAGGCTGGAGATGCAAGGACCAGCTTCATTACAGGCACAGGGCTTTGCTGAAGGCTATTCCTGCTCTTCCCAACACTTGGCAATGCTGCGGGAAGGCAGGAAAAGCCCCAGAGAAGTAAAAGAACACAACAGATGAGTTATGAAGGAGGCATCAAACCACAGGGGAGAGTGGGCTACAAACAACAAAAATGGTCTGCCAGGAGCCAGCCACCCCCTCAACCCTCAAACAGGGAAGCCACAAAGGGAAAATGTCACTGCACTAGGATTCTGCAATGTGCAGTGAGATACAAACTGGGAAAAACTCCCATTTCTTTCCCCTCTTCCTTAAGCACCTCTGACAGAAGGAGGAAGCACACCCACGTGCTGGCAGCTCCTTGACTTTCCCTCTCATTTCGCCACAAGTGCTGATTAATTTATACAGAAAGCAAGATCTTCCTGCAGTCACTGGAGCAGGAGGCAGCAGGAGACTGCACAGCAAATGCCTGGCACAACAGGTCCCAGGTACAGGTACTGATCTGAAACTGTGCCCATCTCAGTTTCATGCCATGACCCCCTGCAGCTCTGCCACTCTCAAGAGTGCAGGTTCCTGGCTGTGGGAGGAGAGCCTGCAAGGAGAAGTAGAGTGAAGCTTTCAGGACACAGGCCTCAGCCTAAGAAAAACTCCCAGGAGCTGATCAAGAGAGGAAATCACCAAACATGTGCACCAAACTGGGCCCAGGGAGTAAAGCAGGGCAGTCTGGTTTGGGCATTCCACACTCCCACAGCCCACAGAAAGGGGGCTGCACCAGTTTGGAACAATGGGAAGGCAGACACAAAGAGGAAACCAGCTTTTTATGCTCCCTTAATGCCTGCCCAACTTAGAGACCCTGTGTAGTGCTCCCCAGCAGCCCCAACCATAAGGCGGTCGGGGAGGCACCAAGGGTCCAAACCATGGCAGGAAACGACAAGTACACTCCAGTCTCTAAAACTCACCTGCCAGTGCACTCCTTCCTAATTTGCTTGGCAACTACCAAATGAAAAGCCTAAAGATAAAGGAAAAAGAAAAGCCCAGAGGTTCAGCAGCACAGAGGATGGCAAGGGAAGAGGAGAGAGGATAAAAACATTGCAGCATGAAGGGACAGTCAGAGGGAATCACACCAGCAATTGTCACATGGCTCCCAAGCCCACAAGCAGCAGAGGAAGACAACACAGTGCTGACTTCCAGCTGAAGTTCGTCCTTTTTACATCAAGATGAGATTTGAGTGCTCCAGACCATCTTTTTCCCTTCAGCCTCCAAGCCCCATTCATCTCTGTTCAGGCCACCTTCGCCAGCCACTTCTCAAGGCCCTCCAAGTCAGCTTCTCCCTCCTCTCCCTTGCTGCCTCGAGCACTGCACTCCACAAACTCCACCTTCATGGGCAGCTGGGAGAAGTCGAAGTCCTTGCCCTTCTTCCCCAGCTGAGCAGGGCCCCCTGTGGCTGAGCCATCCAGGATGGTGGGAGCTGCAGAGCGCGTCACCCGCAGGGTATTGCTGCAGGGAGAGAAGGGAAAGGGTCAGGAACTGAGGACCAGGGGAGTATCACCTGCACCATGGCTCTGAGATGTCTGGGATCCAGCTCTGCCAGCAGCATGCCAGCTACACCAAGGACGCCCTGTGAGGCTCAGCCAGGGCCTGTGGCCACTATTGGAAGGCACAGGTGCAGAGGTTTGAGGGAGTAGGAGGGCACTCAAGGAGAGGTGTTCAAAGAGGTTTGGTTTTGTAATAAAGGGCAGTAGAAGCCTGATGATGATGTCCTTATCCCAATTTGCCTACAGAAAACACTGGAATAACGGTGCCTAACAGGGCACAGTAACAACCTAGAAATCCAACACCGACACACAGGTAAGTTGGCAAATGCTCAACATCACAACAAGCAATCCTTATTTTTCTGGAGAATGTGAATATGTGGCAACCAACTCCTCTGCTAAAAACCAGAAGGTTGTGTATTCGGCCTGGAAGAGGCACGGCAAGAACACCCCTGGCTGCCATCTGCTGGCCAAAGGGGAGCTTGGAAAAGCCCTCTAAGACCACTGAGTCCAACTGTAAACCCAGCATTGCCAAGCCCCAGACTGCTCCCAGTTCCACAGGGAATTCAGACATGACTCAAGGGAGCTCACTGAGCACTAAGGTAAGAGAGAAAGGACAAGAGGAAAAGCTCAGAGAGGTTGAGATCCCATTCCATACTTACAGCTCTTTCTCCAGCTGTTGCTGGATGAGTTTTGCTGATTTTGCCATTGTGACATCTGGAGAAAAAATAAGGAAATGAGCTCTTCAGTTGTCAGAATTCAGAACTTGGTTCCTCCTCCTAAAGTAAGGCCAGTTCATACTGTAAAGTCACTGCACCAGGACAAGGACAGCTGTGCCTGCAGTAGGATGAAGGATGCTGGGGCTTTGGGATTGCAGGCCCAAATGGGAATGGGAACAACCCAACAGCCTGATACAATGCAGGGAATTAATTTCTTCTTGCTGGGCAGGAAGACACTTCAGATGATGGGTTTGATGCACCAGCACTCCCTCCTGTCCTGTGTTTTCCATTCACGGCATGCAGAGCCATGAAGGCCTCAGGCAGCTCCTGAGTTAGTGCAAGAAATAACTACAAAAACCAGATCTGATACTGCCCCAAAACATCCAACTGCTAAACAGGGACCCAGACTTTCACCGTAGAATTTGTAGGAATCTGAAAATCTCTTTTCGCATAGCTGGATGTTCCTGCTGCTCCAAAACAGAGAAAACATGGTACCCTGGCAGCCAGAAAACTTGTTTTAACTTTGAAGACGCCAAGTGTGTACAGATAGTTCATTATGCTCCAGCTGATCCTATTTCCTACTGCCTGGAGACTAAAGAACAGCTCTGCACAAAGCAAGCAGAAACAAAAAGCCACCTGCCTTACCTACACCCACCCAAGGAGCTGTAGCTCTCCCAAGTGATCCTCCAAGCACACCTGCTCAGTAGTCAAAGTTCAAATCTAAATTCCAGCCTTCCTTTTGCTGAAATCCCAACTCCCAAGTTCAGAAGCCATGGCATGAAGCCCTGGCCTGCAGAACTGGCCAGGTCCAGCCCCAGGGCAGCCAGGGTACCTTGCTTGTTGCAGGCGATGAGCAGTGCAGGCGCATTCCTGAGCACGGTGCTGTCCACCAGCACCTGGTACAGGAATTCTGCCACATCCTTCACCTCCCGCTGGAAGGCCACGCTGTCCACCACGAACACAATGGCTCTGAGACAAGAGGGAAGGACAAGTGCTGGGGATGAAGTTCTGCAATCACCTTCCCCTACAAGTATTCTAGCCTGGGCTGAGATTTCCACATGTGGTCTCATCCAGCCCAAGCACAGATTTGCAGCATGTACTGGCTGAAACACACCCCATGGCCAGCTGCAGGAATTCTTCCCCTGTCTGTGCCAGGATGTCCCACATCCCCTAGACCTCCCTGCTGCAGTGGCTTTGCCTCCTGCTGCACTACAAGCACAGGTAAGTACAGAATTCATGGTGTGATTTTTGGGATTGCCCTGTGCAGGGTCAGGAGCTGGACTGGATGATCCTTGTGGGTCCCTTCCCACGCAGGATATTCTATGAGGGCAAAATAAAAATTAACCAGCACCACTTGAGAGCAGAGCTCTGACTCTTGGGGCACCACCAGCCCAGCTCACAGCATTCCCAGCACCATCATTTGGTTTATCCCTTTCCAAAGGATAACCCATCCACGCCCTCCTCCCCTGCTGATCCCCTCCACGTTACCTGGCTGCAGCCTTGAACCTCTCCAAGAACTGCAGCCTCAGGCTCTCATGGCCTGGAAGGTCAATCAAGGTCACATTTGTGCTCTGGAACACAAGCAAAAAGGAATTAACAACACCTGATCTGGGGTTCCTCTGATAACAGACTGGGGAAAACCAGTCTGACCCTGGATTTGTATCCTGAAGGCACAATCCCACCTGCCCCTGACACAGCATATAAACCTACAGCCTCACCTATTCACATACACAAAATCTCCCCAAATACACCAAACCTTGCTGGGAATAACACAAAAATGCCTTTGCAAGAGCCTTCCTTTAACTGAAAGCTGCAAAGGCTTCCCTCCCCAGGAAAGGAAACAGCCAAAGCCGGAATGTGGGAGAGAGCAAACAGCTGAGCAGGCCACGTCACCGCTCTCAACGTAAGGCTGCAGGAGCACCTTCCTGCCTACTGCTCTTGGATTTTACTGGAAACTTTGTCTATGATTAAAAAAAGGATCAAAAAAGCAGCAATCTGCTTTGCAGCCTTCACCCTTGTCCAAATATTTGTTTGCCCAATTAAAGCAACACAAAAATGGGAAAAAAATGTTTAAAACCGTGAATGTCCTTTTACCAAGTCTGTAATCTTATTATCACTGTTGTTAATGACTGAGGAGGTGAAGCCACAAAACCACCTTCAACTTTCACAATTCACCAGCAGCTAAAGTGCCAGCATTCTGCTCTCTCTGCCATGTGTGCATCCAGCAAAAGAAAAGAGATTTCCAGAATGAGGGAATTGGCAAAAACGGAAATTAACCAGGTCTGTGGCAACCCAGGACCAAAAAATAACAAAGTCCTTTCTGAGACCATGTAAAGTGCAGCTAGAGCCTCTGCCTAAACCTAACGAAGCTCTTAATTTCAGGTTTTCTTGGGAGAAACAGAAATCACTGCCAAGGAAATAAACCAATGCACCAGAACAGTGAAACCCCCAAATCTCCCTCCTGCCCCAACCCACAGGTGAGGGTTTTCAGTCAGAAAGGTTTCACTATTTTACAAGCAAAGAAAAAAGAACCTGTGGAGCTCAAGAGGCTCTAATACATCCCAGTATCTCCCTACTTTCTCAGCATGCATTGCCTGGAAAAATCTTGTCCTGCACTCAGACCAAGCTGGGGCCTGAGCAGCCCAAAAAATTCACAGGTTTAACACAGGGAGCAGGCAAAGGCTGCAGCCGGAGCTGAGGCTGTGCACTCACCTTGTCCTGGCTGACCCTGTAGACGGCAGAGCTGTCGGTGATCGAGGTCTGGGTGTCGTGGTACCGTCCCGACAGCAGCTAGGGGAACAGGCAGAGCTTCAGAACAAACAGCCTGAGTTGCTCCACACCCTTCAACCAGCATCAGCATCATGTCTGATCTACTCAGAAACTGAAATGGTCTGAGGGGTAACGGTTATCAAAGATTTGATCTCAGTTTCCTGCAGGAAACTACTGCTGGGGTTACTTTCCCCAATTAACTAAAAAATAGTCATTAGGAAAATAAATATATATTTGTATTGTGAATATCCACTAAAACAAGAAGGAAGAGAGTGTGCCTGCAAATCCTTTAGAGCTTTCTAGCTGGGACCATGGTAAAAGCATGGTTTTGCCCCTTTCATTTTCAGACTTAACAGTAACAGAATATTCAGGTTTGGAAGGGACCTAACAGGATCATCAGCCCAACTCCTGGTCTTGCATGGACAGTACAAAAATCTCACCCTGTGCCTGTGAGCATTGTCCAAACGCTCCTGGAGTTCTGGCAGCCTTGGGGCTGCGCCCATTCCCTGGGGAAGCCTGGTCAGTGCCCCAGCACACTCTGGGGAAGAACCTTTCCTGATAGCCAACCTAAACTCCCCTGCCACAGCTCCAGCCGCTCCCTCAAGTGCTGTCCGTGGTCCCAGAGAGCAGAGATTGGAACTGCTCCTCCGCTGCCCCTGGGGAGGAGCTGCAGACTGCAGTGAGGTCAAGTATCTCTAAGCCTTTTACTATGACAAATTCAAACCAAAAGGCAATTTTTTTTGTTATTCTGTGGTAGAAAAAACTCGGTCTCCACCACTCCTTACATCTATAAACCCCAACTTTCAAGTTTCATTAAAAGATTAAAAAATCAAACTAAAGGGAACTCTTTCACCTCCGTACGAGAGGCCCCTGCGCAGCTTCCCGCTCACCCGCGCGAAAAGCAGCGTCTTCCCCGCGTCGCAGAGGCCCAACAGCAGCACGGCCTTCCGGCTGCTCCGCCTGCCCTGCACGAACCGCCAGATCACTGCGGGAGAGAGGAGGGTGAGGAGGAGAAGGGGGAACCCGAGGCTCACAGCACCGGCGACCCCTCAGCGAGAGCTGGCCACCGGCAGGCCGCGGAGCGGGGGCAAAGGGAGGTTCCCGCAACTTACAGAAAGTGATTGCGACGGCGATGAGCGCGACTAGCACGGCGAGCACAGCAGGGCCGCGCAGTTCCCCGCGCAGTGCCTCCAGGTGCGGCTCCAGCCCGCCCGCCATGGCCCGCACGCGTGGCCACGCCGCACTTTCGCTTCCGGCCCCGCGGCACGCCGGGAAGGATGGGGCGCGGGGGCTCACGGGAGCTGTAGTTCTCACATGAGGAACTGGGAAGGCAGGGAGTCGTTAAACACTGAATGGTTTAGGCTGGAAAAGATCTCTGACCACAGCGTTGACAAGTCCACCACTAAGCCATGTTCCGAAGTGCCGCATACACAGGGCTTTAAAATCCCAGGCAGATGTGCCCAGGTTGGACAGCTCATTCTGGAAAGAAATTTTCCTGATGTCCATCCTGAGGCTCACCTGCCACAGCTTGAGGCCCTTTCCCCTTGTCCCGTCCCTTGTTCCCTGGGAGCAGAGCCTGACCCCCATCGTGGCTGCCCCATCCTGTCAGGGAGTTGTGCAGAGCCAGAAGGTCCCACCTGAGCCCCCTTTTCTCCAGGCTGAGCCCCTTTCCCAGCTCCCTCAGCCTCTCCTGGTGCTCCAGCCCCTTTCCCTGGACATGCTCCAGCCTCTCAATGTCTCTCTTTGCTGTGAGGGCCCAGAACTGTCCTCAGGACTGGAGGTGCCTCACAAGTCCCAGCACAGAGGGACAGTCACTGCCCTGGGCCTGCTGGACACACCATGGCTGGGACAGCCCAGGGGCCATTGGCCTCTTGCCCACCTGGGCACACCTGGGCTCGTGTCCAGCCACTGTCACCAGCACCCCCAGGGCCTTTCTCAGCTTTCCAGCCACTCTGTCCCACACCTTGAGCATTCCATGGGGCTGTTTTGTCCCGGGAAGGTACAGCTATTTGTACCAGACAACAGGACGCAGAGCCAGGCTTCCCACAGTGGCGCAGGGCGAGTAGTAACAGGAACACATTGAAACAACAGAGGTTCCAAGTGGATATGAGAGGAATGTTATCCTTTGGAGGCTGCCAGGAGCAGGACAGACTGCCCAGGGAGGTTGTGGAGTTGCTATCATTGGATGTCAAACACTGAGCACCCTGGTTGATCCCTTTCTTTGAGCAGGAGATTGGACTGGAGACTCCAGGAGGTCCCTTCCAGCTTGAGTGGTCCTCTAGTAAGGTTCCTTTTATCCATGTCTTCTACTTATGGGACAAGGGCTTACACCTGACATGAAATGCAAATGGTGTAGCTTTTTTGGGGAAAAGTTTTCTAACTGTAGCCATACTGAGTTGTAGAAATAACCTGTTAGAGGCACTGATTCTCTTTCTTTGCTAATTTTGAAGAATGGGTAAAAAACCCCACCTATCTAGTGTATTCGTCCTACATAAATGGAGGGACTACATTTCATCCCTTCTTGTCACATTCTGCATTTCTGAAATCCAGGGGGATTTTCAGCCAGACTGGTAGAGATCTCACCACACTTATCATATGCATCAAAATCTTCATTCCCTCAAAGCCAGGAGCTTTATGCTCTCAGCAGCTCCTCCACGCCTACCTTGACAGAAAGATTGGGACACCCTGGATGAGACCAGGCTGTTCCTCTGGAGCAGGGAGGTTCACCAGCCCTCTTTGTCTTGCCTTTTTATTTTCACTGTGGCTCAGAATCAGGCAAAACAAACTACATGGGTTTTTTTTCAGGTCAGCAGCACAAAATCAGACATACTACCAAAACAAACATGTTTCTGAGCAAAGCCTAGATTTTTCCAGAAAGTAAGCTTAAGCCTGAACTCTCCCCATCATACATGTATGTGCTCAATGAGTCCTGCCTGCTGGAAGGGACTCAGACCCAGCCAGCTGAGATCTGAAACACAGCAGCTTCTGTTCACACCTTCCATCTTACTCCCACTGTATTATTTTGGTTTGGAGTGGTTTTTATTCCTTCTTCATCCTTCAGCTTCCCTGACACAAACACTCTTCCTCTGTCCCAGCCACACTGGGGATCTGTCACCTGCTGGGAAGACAGTGTGATAATCTGGGCAAAGCAAAGCACAGAGAGTACAAAGCAGCTATTAATTAGGCTCCAGGGTATAGTCAATCCATTTTGCTTCAGCAAATGGTGAAATAAATTTCCCTAAGGGGCAGCAGGAAGTGACAATTGTCATGCTGGTATCTGTCACTGTCCTACAGTGAGAGGCACTGGGGAATGAATGGGTTTAAGAATCATTTGGAAAAATCTCAGGACACCGGTTTAGATTTGAGATTTTATTTTTTGCCTTTCTGGCAGCAGAGAATTGTAAAGTGTCAAAGAGCTACTTTCAGAGTGATGAGGGAGGGCAGTGAAAGCAGTGAAGGCAGAGGGCCCTCTGTGAGTCACTGTTCGGTGCTGAGGGCACAAGAGGAGTCATGGCTTGAGGTTTTCTCACCCACTTTGAGGATCCTTCCCATCTCACTACTTATCTCCAAGGAAGGTGCACACCTGGAGAAGATCTGGAAAGAGAAAGGACAGGGAGAAGTTCAGATCCTGCCTTTAAACACTCCTGTCCCACCAGCACACACCCAGCCATGCCAACAATGTCACACCATAGAAAATCCACAGTGTGCCATAAAAAAAGAGCTTTAACCACAAATCCCACATTGATAAGTCTGGGGGAGATTATCTGTGCCTTTCCTTGAAGTCTAAAGGTGAGGAAAAGTCTTTTATTCATGTTGCTGCCAGAGCAACAGATTTAACCTTTGTTCTCAGTTCACCTAAGGAGCTTTGAGAAAACAAGATTGACATCTTCGTCCTTTAAAGGCATTGAATGGACAGTTCCAGAAGACACTGCTCATGCCTGCAAGATAGGAACTGCAATTCAGGACTTCCTCTTGGGCTGTTCCTGTTACCTGATGGGTTGCAGGTGTTGAGGCTGGCAAGTGAAGCGTAGTACTTATCTCCGAGGAATTCCTTGTACGATATTCCATCACGGAGCTTGATCAGGCACTTTGTCCGGTCTTTAAACAGAAGGTCCTTGGATTCATATGCAAACATATTGAAATCTTTATTCCTGCTTCCTTTTGCTCCAAACAGCCTCTGAAATAAAAGCACGAAGAGGAGAGAAGTAGAAAGCTGGCCTACTTCTTGTTCCTGGTTCTTCACCACCAGCCTGGGGAGCCCCAAGCCAGGCTCCAGAAATTTAGGATTGAACCTTCTGTCTGTATGCTTAGAGGGGGGATCACTCACAAATAGGCACACTTTTCCCCCTATTTTAACATGTCCCTATGTGCAGAGATTTTCCAGCAGGTCCTGTAACTTAACCATGAGTATAAGCAAAAAGTCCCAAGCGCCTCTCACCAGACCCTGATGGTGGAACTGGTATTAATGTTTGCAGGGAGAAACAGAGAGGTGGTTTAGCCTGGTTCAGGTCAGCCCAGGAGGACTGTGTGTGTGCAGGGAGGCTGCTGTTGGGGCTCAGCCCGGCCCAGTTGTGGCACAGACCAGGCACCACAAAGGAGTTTCTGAAACACCCTAGCAAGACCAGAGGCCAGAAAGGAGGTGATAAACTCGTCACACAAGTATAGTGTGACAGCAGCAACAACTGCAGTCCCACTGCTACCTAAAGGTGTGTTTGCTAAGGCAGCAGACGAGAAAGAGCACTTGGGAAGGAATGGAGGAAGGGGAAGACCACGGGACAAGGCTGTCATCCCATAGCAGTTCAGGTAAAAGCTTCCACCTTATGCTGACTTAGGGAAAATCAGAGCAACCCCACAACATTTCTTCTGCTCTCAGCACTACAAACCTCTTGGTTCTCCAGCATCTCACGGACTTGTTTTGCCTTCTCAGGACGTGCCATCACAGCATGGGTGGGGACTTTGGCCAGGTTGCATTTCCTGTAATCCATGACATTTGCCCGCTCCCCATCAGTGCACAGCAACTCAAATTGGTCCATTCTCAGATTTTTGGCCCAGCTTTCTGTATTTTTGCCTTTAAAGAGAATGAGTTTGGAGATTCAGAGATCTTGCGTAGCAGGAGAATGTCAGCCTCAACACCACCTAAGCAATAATGAGATGAGGAAGGCAGCCCTGACCACATACCATCAGTGTTCTCCTCAATGATAGAATGCTTGATAAAGGCCACATCTCCCTGCTCGACTAGACATCTGGGAAGTAGAAAAAGAGGCCAGTGATGTAAGTAATGCAAGTGCTTGAATCTTGTCCCTTTCCCACAGATTTGATTTAGACTTCAGTCATATTCTGTACAATTAATCTCCAAGGACCTCCAGGTCTAGGAGCCCTGCCACAAATATTTTAAATATAGCGGAAACACAATCTTTATACACCTTATTTATGTTAAAAGAGGAGCCCTTCTGCCATTGTGGGAAGGCTTGTGCCTCTCTGGGTTTGCCTGGAGGCACCAGGACATGTGTTTTACAGATTGGGGAAATTTTACATCAATTTGCAGAAAGCAAAGAAAAAGCATGTGGAATATGTACAGTACTACAGAGACATGTACTTTCAGTGGTGTAATGGAGAAAAAGAGTAGGTCAGCAAATTATTGTCGACATGAGGCTGTACTTCACCTGTGACCTACCCTCTGTGACCAGCCCCAGGGCACTGAGGAAGCCTGGGTGTGCCCAGCACATACCGTAAAGCTCCGGTGTATCCGTAGTACTGCTCATGGCTGCTGGCAACGCACTTCTCCGGAGGGACCCCCCCAGAGCCCTTGCACAGCTGGCAAAGGCGGGAGTTGGGAGGAGACCCGGGAGCACAGCCCTGACTGAAGTATTCATCTGGAGGCAGGAATAAGAGAAATTCGCTTTTCCTGTCCTGAGAGGTTAGGTTTTATTTTAATAACATGTTCTCACCCCGAGTTTGTGTTAATGCTCACTGGGGAGCTGGAAAAAGGCTGGGAGAAGGAGCATGACTTAGTGGGCAGCAGATCACATGCATCCAGCTTTGATCATGGAATTTGGGTCCTGTTATAATTGATAATTATGGTTATTGTTGCCCAGAGAAGCTGTGGCTGCCTCTGGATCCCTGGAAGTGTCCAAAGCCAGGTTGGACTGGGCCTGGAGTACCCATGTCTAGTGGAAGGTGTCCTGCCCATATGGCAGGGGATGGAATGGGATGGGCTTTAAGGTCCCTTTCCACCCAAACCATTCCATGATTCTGTGAAGCGGGACCTAAGGCTCAAGGGCAATAGGCACTATCTTGGCATAAAAAGAGGAATGTTTTCCCTGCAAACCATTCCCAGCTCACACAGAGCCAGCCTGAGCCTCCACAGCCTTTATGGGTTGGAGAGGTGCATTTGGCATCAGTGTCAGAGCTCTTGGGGTAGAAGGGAGGGTGGGAAAGCAAGGCAGGAAGATAGAGAAGCCAAGAATAAAACTTACTAACACTAATATCTTCATGTGGTTAGAGATTTCCTTTTAATAATTATATTCTTACTTTGTCTTAGTTGATAACATTGATAATGTTTCCAAATTATTTGTGTTGGACCATAATTTTAAGTGAATTCTCAGGCAGTCAGATCAGACTCTCTTAAGTTTCTTGAAGATCAGCCTCTGTCCCCTGTTCTCAGCTATTCCCCTCCCTTTGAGTTTCATCTTTTAACCCCACTCCACACCCTGCACAAGCACCAGGCCCATGTGGGGCACACCATATTCAGTTTTTGGGAATACCTCTTGGGCTGTTACAAAAGGAAGGGGAGAAATGTGAAAAGAAAGGGAAGATCCCCAAAGCAGCTGATGTGCCATATCTTACTCTGAAGCAGACACCAAAAGCCTAACATTTTGTTCAGTGAAACCTTAAATAACAGAGTTTTCTCCATTTCATCCCTCCAGGAGGGAATCTTTGAGGCACAAGAAACTTTGAAAACCCGATGAAGGATAGCAAAACATTTTTTTGTGAGCAGATTCCTAGCTCAAAGAAATGGATACCAAACTGGACTCACCAAAGTTGCAGCTGCCTGTCCTGTTGTGGATCAGACCCATAGGGATGTTCCAGCCAGCAGTTCTCCCCACGGCAGTGTGGCACGACTTCTTACCCTGCAGGTTATTCCAACTGATATCGCTGTCAGACTTCTTCACAACAGCCACAGCAAAGTAGGTTGCTTTCAGAAGATGAAAGAGAAGGATTGAGGCCTGACCCAAGGATCCCACTGTGATCTCTTAGGAGAGAGCACTGACTTCACTTGGGAAAGGGCATCTACAAACAGCACAGAATTACTTTGTGCTTATAAATACTTGGCCAGGCAACAGCAATGGAAGAGTTTGTAGATGTGATGCATCTACTTTCACCACACTGCTGAGAAATTATCCCTGACATTTCCCTACCCTCCAAAGCTCTGACATCTGGATATATGAGAAGGCAAGACACATGTGAGGATTTTGTATCCACTCCTGATTTCTTATTCTCTCCTTAGCAAAGGACAAAACCCTCACCTCCTCTCCCCCTTTCCATTTCTGGAAAGAATAAGTTCCTAATGATGAAGCCCAGACCCATTTTTTCTGTTCACAGCCCTGACACTGTTACAGTGTGACCACATCAATCTCTGCCACTACCAAATGCTTCATGTCAATATTATGTCAGCCCTTAATTTTCCCTCTGACTGCTAAACCTATCTCCCAAAATTCTAATATCTACACTGGGCAGTCTTTTGGTGGAGACTGGCCATTTATTTATCACTCATGACTCATATCTACTTTTCTACTTATATCGCTCTGGACTGTTTTCTGTTCCTCTGTTGGTAGTAATTACCTGGTTCTTCTTCTGATTTGCAGTGATCATCTGTGAGAGAGGAGAAGATGATGTTAAGTTAAATCATCTAAAATCCAAAAGAATCGAGCTCACTAATTTCTGGAAAAACTCTGTTGTAGAAGCGATCATTGCAAGTAGCATCTTGTGCATCAGCAGAACTCATCAGCAGCGTCCAGCTGCTTCTCTGAGCTAAAACAAGTAGTTTTGCCAAGGCTGGTGCTAAAGGACCAGGGCATCCTAACAAAGAAGAGTTCCTTACTATCCATGCCTGCTCTGCCAGGGCTCTTCGGCTTTCATGGAAAGACAAGAAATGCAATGGTAAGCAGAGTTGCCCCAGACCACCGTGTGTTAGGTTGGATATCAGGGTAAGGTTCTTCCCCCAGAGGGCAGTCAGGCACTGAACAGGCTTCCCAGGGAATGGGCACAGGAGCCTTTGGACAACGCTCCCAAGCACAGGCTGAGATTGTTGGGGTGTCTGTGCAGGGCCATGAGTTGGACTGATGATCCTGGTGGGTCCCTTCCAACCCAGGATATTCTGTGATATTCAGGATGCAGCACTGCAGGTACTTTGTAAGATTCCAGAATAAAACTGGCACTTTGGCACCAGTGCATTCCCCACCACCTGGGCCCTGAGTCAGAGCTGTGCTTACCCTCATAGCTCTCTGCCATCACTGGCACCAAGCCACACATGCCAGCAGTGTAGACAAAGCCTCCATCTAAGCTGATGGCATCTGCTTCACCTTTCTGCAAGAGAAAGGTGCAGAAATGCAACACTGTGCATCCTCAGGCCAGCGCTTTCCAGAGCTCAGATGATACAAGAAGCACCTGAGAAATTCACACTGAGAAGAAAAGGGGCAAAAAGCTGTACCATGATCTTTGTGATGCATTCCTTGGTGTCCTCTGCCACAACACACTCCACATCTCCGTTGCTCATCACGCTCCAGACATCACACTTCTTCTTCTCATCCCTGCCAATTGCACACCACTGGATCTTGCTGCCTCTGCGGCTGGGGGTCAGGCGATCTGCAAGGGCAGGACAGGGAAAACAGGGATGAGCCCTGAGGAGCCACATCCTGGGCGCAAGGAATTTAGCTACAAACCACTTGTACACACCAGCCTGCTGCTGCTCAGGGTGAGGAGCTCTTGTTAATTATGCCCTGGGCTGGCAAGAATAGAAAAGCTGATTCTTGAGCTGAAGTAAGCTCAAAAACCAACTTACAGGTCAGAACATACAGGTCAGAATGGCTTGTGCATAACACAAGCCATTCAGGCAGATTTCTGTTAGCTAAAACAGCACAACCACTAAAGGCCCCAGTGATAACAGTACTTGGAATTGCTGCCTGTAATATGTCCCACATTTCTGCACTCCTCACAGCCCAGACAGCCATGAGACTAAGATCAGGTAGAACTCAAAAATTACAACCCAGTTGTAAAACTGTAAAGCTGTGAAACAGCACTTGAATTATCTGGTTTGATGCTATGTGAAGTCCATTCACCCCCTTCCATAAATGCCACTTACCGGAAGCGAAGTACTTTACATGAACGAATTCTAAGTGGGTTTCAGAGATCATTTTTGGGGTGTTTGACTCTCAGAAAGCTATCAGAAAATGCTTGATGAGTCTAGATGGAAATCAAGGACATTGTTTCCCTCAGGTGTCTGAACCTTGTGTCCTAGGATATTCCTTCTTTTTACATCCCAGAAATAGCTTATCCATCCTTAGAGCAGCAGTTTTGACTATGCCCAATCTCTACCACCAGCTGAATAACTGATATGCAGTTTGTGTAGATTTTCCATATTTGTCAGTGTGGTGATTTGGGTTTGGATACAACAAATTCCTTTGCTGATGTAAGTGAAGTTTGTGAAGGCTCTGTGATTTCACAGGAAATATTTTACAGATTATATAGTCTGTGTCTGAAAAAATCATGCTCCTTTTTCCTGGCTGTATTTGCCAATGCCAACTCTTCCACACAGCCCATACTGACATGACATTGGTATTTAATGTCCTGCCTACCTTCCTGGAGGCTCTGGACAGCACTGTAATACTCAAAGCCCAGGTAGAGCTGAGCATCCATAAGTGATGGGATTTGCTTCAGCTGTACTGCAGAGTCTTTGAAAAGCAAGTCTTTGAGGCCTGGGTCCTTCTTGCCAGGTGGCCCAAAGAGGTAGAAGGTGCTGGTTGTGCCCATGCCAAATTTTTCCTGCCACAAGGGAAAATTAATCAGCAAATAACCACACCAAAACTTTTGGAAAGCTGGAGAAAGCAATCAAAGCCAGAGGACGGGGGATGTTAGAAAAAGGTAAGGAGAGCTTGGTGATACCTGTGCTTTGGACAGGAAGTTCCAGATGTCATTGACCTTGCTGTCATCTCGAGCCACAACAGCATGAGCAGGAACCCTGGCCCAGTGGCAATCCTTGTAGTTGTCCACAGGCTGGCGGGTGCCATCCAGACACAGGAGCTCGTACTCATCCTTCTCAGCTGGGGCATTTTCTGAAAGAATGGAGAAACCATGAGCTGCATCACCATGAAAATAGACAGAAAGGCCAGTTTGGGAAGCTTTGTAATTAATTTATTTCTGCTGAAGCTCCAGGGGGAATTCTTTGCAGAAGACAAGTTGCAGGCACCCCTCTTGCAATAGGGTCATCTTGGGCATATGAAGGCAAGGCCTTTGGAAGGAAGATCACCTCGGCCTCTACCATAATTAACCCAACAGATTTATGCACAAAGGGATACAAATAAGTTTACAAATCCCAGACAAATGGATTGAGCAGGTCAGGAGCTGCACAAGGTCTGTGAAGGCCAGTAGGTGACTAATGTCAAGGCTGAAGACAAAGTCCAGGACTGAGATCACAAGGTTACAGGGGAATTCAAGTGTGAAGGGACTTTTGAAGATCCCTGGTCAAGGCGGTGACAAGAGCAGGATGTTCCAGGTAGATCTTTAAACCCTTCAAGGATGGAAAGTGCACAGCTGTCCTGGAAACCTGTCCCAGTTCCTTACTGTCCTCAAGGGGGAAAAAATTCCCCTTGTATCCTGTTAGGCTGATCAAGCTCATCCCACAGAGCACCTCCTTGCAGAACAGTTATCCTTGCCCCATGACCATCTTGGTGACCCTCCACTGAGCCCACTGCAGATCCTGGGTGTGCCAGGCCATCCTTCATCCCCAAAGAGTTAGTGAACTCTTGCTGTGGGCTGAATTCCCTCCAAAATCCCTTCCAGAGGGATGGGCGACCTGCTCAATTGCTCATATTACAGCTGGCTCTGAGATATGGCACCAAGCAGGTTTTCCAACTACAAAGAAGAACCTCAGAGAAGAAAAAGTGGATCCACCATAAGCCCATTTCTCAATAACAAGGATGAGTCAGTTCACAATGTGCAAAACTTTTTTTAAAAGAGGAAAAAAACCATTTTGGCCTGGAGAAGAATGAAAGCTGCACAGTTTAGACAAATTGCAGGATGGTGTGGCAGTGAGAGGTGGGACCAGAAAGAGAAGAAATGAGAGATCTTGCAGGTGTACCTTGAACAGTTGTGTGTTTCACAAAAGCTACCTCTCCTTTCCCGTCTTTCAGACAGCTGCAGGTGGGAGGAACATAAGAGAAATTAGAAAAAAAGACATTGTGACTCCCTATCTCCCGTTTCAACAAATTATTTTTGGCATAAACTGCAGCCCGTAGAGCAATGGTCTTCCCCAAAAAAGCTATGCTGGGAGGGAAGAAATTGTAATGGCAGGGAAGTAATTCAGTTTCCTCAGGACCCCTGATTCCAATACAGCCCTCCTTGGTATAACAAAAACTTGCAGGTCTAGAATGTTTCCCCAAAGGAAAAATAACCCTCACTCACTGAAAAGCTCCAGAATATCCAGAATAAGGTCCTGTGCGGGACATTTTGGTCTTGGCATCTCCCTTGCACTGACGGTACAGTTTGGATTCAGTGGTGGCACCAGGAACACAACTGGCAGAGAAGAAATTGGCCACAGCTATGGATGAGAAGGAAGCAATAGTCAGTCAAAAATTCACTTTTAGAAGGACTGGGAAGGGAGGGGATCCACAAGAAACATCGGTGTCCTGAGAGCTATCTCCAGACACCCACAGAAGACTGAGCAACACCCCTTCCACTGTGACACCAGCCCTGGCTTGACTGCCACTGCCAATCTCGCTGTGCCCCACCTCACCTTGCTCAATGGAGCCCGAGTCTTTGCCGTCCCACTCGATGTCCCCACGGTGGGTGAGGATCCCAATGGGGATGACCCAGCCAGCTGACCTGCCCAGCCCTGTGTGGCACGAGGTCTTGCCCCGCAACTCATCTATGGTGAATCCTGTTCCTTTCTTCACAACAGCCACAGCATAGTAGCTGGTAGTGGAGCCTGAAGTGCAGGAAAAAACAAATAAAGCAATGAGAAAAGAAGACTTAGGAACATTTCAAATCCTGCTAAACCCCCGGGTTCAGGGAACAAAGTGCTGCGTTTCCAAACAATCAGCAAATTTGGTTGAGCACTTGTGGTTTTCTCATTTTCTTGGGGGTGAGCTAATGCTGTCCATACTGAACTAATGCTGCATATTACAATTTACAGTAAGTGACCCGAAAATGCAATCACATTCAGGGTGCCATAGTTTTGTAAGGAACTTCAATTAATCTTTTTGAAAGTCTCCACTGGCAAGTCACTTCTCAAATGCCATTGCCCATGGATGCCTTGTGAGACTGAAACTCCATATTTAGTCTTTAGAATTTTACCCTGTCTGTCACATGCTATATATGGATACAATGACTGAGTTTTGGGGGAGGTAGAGACCTCAGCCTTTAAGGTTTAAGAGGTTTTGCTTAGATGACTCTGTCGCATTGCTTTGATCCTGAATATTGCATACAAACTGGCTGAACTCTAGGGAAGAGGTCAAAAGAGATTGGGAGCTTTGGATGTGGCAGGGAAATAGCATCTGTTTGGCTCCCAGGAAAAAGATGGGAGAGATGAAGGATGGTACAGTGAGTAAATAGGGATGGAGCCATGGATCTCACTCTGATCAGAAAGGATTGTTGAAGAGCCCTATTTATGCTTCTCTTTTTTTTCTGGGGATTGCCTGCATTTCTCAACTCAGTGATCTCAACTGAGTGTCCCTCCCAACCATTAGTAATGCTGTTGCCTCTCCAATAATCTTTTTTTCTGTCTTGACGACTGCACAGGAAATCACAGAACTTACCTGTGCCTCCCAGTTTTGTGTTTTACCCACAGAGTTCAAGGCCACTGAAAGCAGAAGATCTCTGGGACCAGCACAGTTTTTGTGCCATGTTTCAGGAGGACCATGATTTCTGTTCATGTGACCTTCACTGCAGCAAATTACGAGAAATGGGGCACTGTATCCTGTAACCATGGGTGATGATTCACATTTTGCTGAATTGCCCCCCCCACACCTTCCCTTCTGGTAGCTGGAAACCAGGGGCAATATCTTCAACCCCCCAACCAAAATATATGGGAACTCTGCATGGAAAGGATGGCCTTTGCACTCTCAGTTTGTTACTACCACTTGGCTTAAAAACAGTGCATGGAAATGTACCTTCACTATGTTCATAGACCTCAGCAGCAATGGGCTTCAGCTTGTAGGGAGCAAGGCCTGCCTCAAAAATTTGACCTCCATCCAAGCTAATGGCATCTGCTTCACTATTCTAAACAACAAAGAGATTACATCAATTAACAAAGAGCAAGAAAAGCACTTCCCAGAGTCTCTCCTGGATCCTTGTGTATAACAGAGGGATCAAAGGTAGCAGCCAGTGACTAAAAGGGAACTCCATCTCCAGGTGTAACAGGCTGCTGAAACATTCCAGCAGAGGAATTTGCTGCCCACTCACCGAAATGGCTTTTATGCAGTCAAGGTACGATGCTTTCTGCAGGCAACTGAAAGCAAAGTTCTCCTGTTGCATGTGGTCCCTCAGGTTATTGCATTTTTTCTCTTCTGCTGAGGATATTGTGCACCACCTGACGCTTGGCTTTTGGGGAGCAGCAGAACACAGAGCTGCAGAAAGAACCAGAAATAAATAGTCTCAGAGAGGTAGAAAGGCATTGATTGGAGAGAAACAGCATCTCTGTGAGCACACGGTCACTGCTTCCCTGTGGTCACAGACTTGGGTGATGGCCACGTGCAGGATCTCCCAGGCCATGCAGGAAGGTCCTTTCTTTCTTTCTTGCCTGACATGTGAACCGACAGGAATATCTGGGACAATCATTCCTGTCCCTAGACTATTGTGATTCCAGCAGCCTGGACTCACAGCAACATCCACAGGATTAGGAGAACAAATCCACACACTTCAATAGAAATCAAGCTCAAGCCTTTGCAAAAACAGAGAGAAAATTTGGAGTACAGAGCAATGCCTGTGCCAATAAACAAAGAGAGGGAGCAGTTCTGACCTTGTCAGGCCGTGTGCAGTGCAGTGCGACTCTCACGTCCTTGGTAGCTGAATGATCTGATATATTGAACTGTCTCTGTGTCTCACCTGCTCCATTGCACCCCATGAGAGATGCCATGGCACCACCACAGTCCTTCCATGAGTCCCCAACCAGGAAAGACAGCTGAATGGCTGCTCTGGGTCACCAGAACAAAGAAAAAGCCTCAGGTGGATGCAGATTCATGTCTCCTGCTGAACCTGAAACCTGAACCCAGAAATGCTGGAAACTTGCACTTCAAGGATGTGGCCAGCCTGTGATGACACTTCACCTTCACTCTGGCCCTTCCAGGCAGGGCTGTGCAGACCAAGAGGTCACTTGCACCCTTCCAAACCATCGATGGCACATTTCATCCAAACACCTCCAGATTAACCTGTTTCGTTTCCATTTTCTCTTTCATCTCAGAAATAGCCTCTCTTTACTTGAATTCTGAGCCTCTCAGTGGAGATGCTGAATTTGGCCATATGCTCAGCCTCAATTCCATGGCCACCACCTCTTTTTTCATATGTTTTTCAAGTTCATCATACATTTTTCAAGTCTTGGCTGCACAAAACCATGGTCACCTTAACCTAATTCTGGCAAGCATCCTGCCTGGGGCAGAGGCTGGGTGGGGATCTCCTGAGCTGAGTCAACCCAGCTGCACTGGTGACACTGGGAAGATAATGGCAGCCTCAGTGCCCCAGCCACTGTCACCTTTTGGGTGACCTCTTGTCTCTGTGCAGGGGAGGAAGAGGAGGAACCATTAAAAAACATCTTTGCATGCTAGTATTCAGCAGAGGTGCCGAAGGACTTCCTGATGCCAGAGGTCACCACCACACTTTATGGGGGATCAGAAGAGATCTGCTGCCTACTCCAGGAAGGAGATTCCTCTTTCCCTGTCCAGGCATCAGTCTCCAGGCCAGGTGCAGCCAGCAGTCTCCTTGCCACAGCTACCTGCCCGTTGCCTGCCAGAGCTGTGAGCAGAGAAAGAGGAATGAATCGCCCCAAGCAGAGCCAGCCCCGCGGTAGCACAAATTTGGCATTAAATAGGCAGGAGCCTGAACGAAGTGCAGCTGCAGCAGCAGTACAGAGCAGTGCAGGAGCAGAGTGGGAAGCACACCGCCTCTTTCATTATTTAAGCTCTATTTTATTGTCAGTGCCCTCAGGTTTAACCAAACACACGTAAAAGCTTGGCAGGCAGGTCTTGAAATAATTTCTCCCCCCTTGCTGAGCCCGTGCTCCTCTCCTAGCACAGTAGTTGGCCGGAGGATGATTTTTCCCTTCACCCCGTGACAGCAGGAGCCTGTCCCAAGCATTCTCCTCCGTAGTGGTGGAAGCGGAGCATCCCTCCTCCGTGCAGAGTGGACATCGGCAGTGTGGGGAGCTGCAACCCTCCCTCCACCCCACGAGCTGGCCAAGGGGGCCGTCATTAAAACTCAAAACACCGTCCTCGACAGATCCACGGGTGCCAAAGCAATCAGGTTCCGGCTTTTCCTTAACAGCTGCCTGGGTCTGATGTGTGCCGCAGCTCCAAAGCAGCCTTGCCTGGGGGAAGCCTGGGCTCCACGGAGGTTTTGACTTCCTTCCCCCAAAGGCTGCTTTCAGCAGACACTTACCCACTATCCCGAGGGACAGCACAGTGAAAAGTTTCATGCTTGAGCAGGGGGTCGGATGCCAAGGGAGGGACGCAGCAGCCTTGGTCACAGACCGTTCCCTCCAAGTCTGTGATGGCTCTGGAACCGCTTTCTGCCCCTTTTATAGAGGAACAGCTTTGGCTGTGTTTGCAGAAGCAATGACCTAACATTGTTTGTCCTTCCTTGTTTCTCAATAGCTCTTAAATCGCCCCCCTCCCTGGATCAGCCCATTTTTAGGAAGCCTTTCACTTTGGCACTGAACCCTTCCGCAGGCAGGAGCCAGAGCAAGGCACAGCGCTTTGCATTTTACAAGGGGCTTCAGATGGAAAATTCCCCAAGTTGTGACATTTGAATTCTGCGGGCTAAAACTCCGCAGGAGGGCCGATTTGCTCTGCCCACCCCCTGCCTTGGTCAGAACTAATCTCAGAAAGTCTCTGCTGGATCCAGAGCCGAGTTTTGTGTGATTGCCAGTAAATGTTGCTGCGGTGCCCGTTGCCCCTTGGCTCCCAGCACCGAGTGCCTGCCCGCTCCCTTGCGTGGTCCTGGCAATGGCAGCGGTGTTGAAAGGCAGTAAATTATTCTTACACATGATCTGGCAAAAAAATTCAACAGCAGTGACCAGACAGCTCAATAAGTGCCCCGCAGACAGAAGGAAGCATCACACAATGATTTTGGGAAATTTTGGGGATGAACCTAGGAAGAAATGCTGAGATTAGCAGTCAGCCTCCTCCACTTCCTAAGCAAACTTTCTCCATCTGATTGTGTCCCCCGGGACACGCTTGGTTTATGAAGGGCACCCTCTTAGTGATGCTGTCCCAGCCTTCGTGTCTCCATCTTTGCTGCCACGTACAGGACCAGCTTCAGCCTTTGGCACATACACACAAACTGAGAATTCCCTGCACCACATTAACCAGTCCTTGAGCCCAAACAGCATCCCTAGACCACTGCTAGGGCTGGTCCACTCACCATATCCACCCCACAGAAGCTACAGGTTTGTTGTTGGAAGCCCAGCCAGGAGGTCCAGCCCGCAAGCTTGCTTTCAGCAGCCTCCCTTGGAGGGAGGATCTCCTGGATCCTCTGCACAGGTCCTTCATCTCCTACAGCCTTCACTCTCTACACAGCTGGAGGTTGACTGGAAGCACCTGGGTTGGCTCTTGTCCCTTCTCCCAGCAGGCTCAGGGCAAAGTGACCTGCAGGTGGTGGTGCCCAGAGTGGCCTCAGTACAGGTGGGAGCCCAGTGCCAGGCCAAGGATTTGGCTCTAGAGAGTGACTCAGGGAGGGTGGAGGCACTCAGGCAATGACCACCTCCACCATGGTACCGGGAGCCCACCCTGCCTGTGACTGAGTGAGAGGTACTCCTGGCCACGCTGGTTATTTCAGCATCATCTGTGGCACTTCCTTCTGCATGGCTGGTTCCTGTTTCTCATCCCTGCATCCCCTACTTTCCCAGAAGTGCAGAATTTCTTGTGTCCAGAGTGTTTCCAAACACACTGCAGCTGGAGGGGGACTGACTTTCTCCCACTTCAAACCTCTCCTTTTAAAAGATCTCCTATCCATATTTACTCCAGCAAGCTGTGGCTTTCCAAAGTCTTTTTCCACCAGGACAGGTAGATGCCACTGAAATCCATTCCCAGCTTCCTGCAGATCTCGCTGATCCTGCCTCACTCATGCAGCCTTAGCAACATCCCCATCCTTGGGAAGAAGAGGCACAAGGGCTTGCAGGAGACTGTCCCACATGGTTCTTCCAGACACTTTTGCTGATTTGTTCCAAAATGCCTCTTCTAACAGATGTATTGAGAAACTGTAGTTGCAGCTGAAACAACAAAGACACCTGAGCACATAAATATTGATAGAAATGCTTGGACAGTGACTCCACTAGTTATAGTGCTACCTAGATAAAGATACCTTTACCACATGACAGATGAAGGGGAAAGATGCAAAAGAGAGCTTGGAAGACATAGGGGATCCACTCAAATAACAGAAGAGCAGTTGCTGGAAGAATCTAAACTATCTTTGCCTTCTGTACATGGTTCCTAGACCTTTTTCTATGGACAACTCACTGCTCCTCTCTCTATTTTCACATTATGCTTATATCTCAATGCCTTCTCTACCTGCCAGTGGGATGGTTGTGATGTGCTGATGGGATGGGTGGTGTTAATTTGATTTCTCTTTTCCTTGCTCTTCCAGATGGCATCAGGACAAATCTAGGGGTGAAGGAAGACACTTGGATTAAATACCTCTTGTACTTCTTCCTGTATTTCCAAATGTCCAGCCACAAGTCATCTGGAACATAACCAGCCACATGCAGAGGTGCTTCTACAACTCCTTTTGGTGCTAGCAAATCCCACCTTTCTCCATGATGGATTCCACTCTCTTCCTGGTGTGCATCCTTCCTGTGGATGGTCATTCAACAGCTTTGACTCCTGTGGCCAAGCCTGCAGAGAAGAAACTCTTCCAACACACAGCTTTCCTTGGAGGTACCCCATGGCAGAAGCACAGAAGGCCAGGGCTGTGTCCTCTAGGCCATCTGGGCTGATAGCTCGGGCCTTGATCTCCAAAGGACCCAACAGTTCTCCAAGATGGTTCTTTCTAAGGAGTACAGCCCATCATGGGAAGCCTTGGAAGGAAAAGTGTCCTGGGTGGCCTCCACCTGAAAAATGCCATTCTTTTTTGAGTCCAGGAGGGATGTACTGCATGCTGCAGTCAATTTTCTCCCCCGAATATCCATCACATTCAATCAGAATTTGGCTTTGCAAAATTTTATGTCAGAAAATGCATGTTTGGTCACTCAGTGACTCCTGCCTCTCACTAAGTACATGCACCTCCCTCTGCAGGTTCTTGTCAGACCCGTACCTTGCTGCCTGGGTACATGGTTGGTCCCATTCCCAAATGCCTGTGTCTGCCTGACTAAGCTGAAATTGAACAGCAAAGGCCAATTTTTAGTAATGCTGGAAATTCTTGTTTCCTTTCAAGGCAAGAGCTCTATGCTCTGGCTCATGTGAGCAGGAGCAGCTTTACCAGAAAGGAGAGAGCTAGTTCAGTGCCCCTCAGACATTTTCCCAGTTATCCAGAAATATCAACCCTTCTATAGTGCACATCTTCATGGAATGACCTGAATTATGGTCATACATCCCAAGCTGATTGCATTGCAACACTGCACATTCCAGCTGCTGTGTTTTCCAAAAGAGGGTGCTGCTAAAAATTACATGAATGATGAAGAAATACAAATTAACATACCCTCTGCCTAACCACCAGTCACTGGTGATTTATAAACATAGCTAAACCCTGGGGAAAGAACAATGCCAAGTGAAAGAGAAGGTAAAATAATACTGTTTATTTCCACATCTCCCTCATTACTGCAAGCTTGTGTATGTGCCCTGGAGTTTGTGGTTGAGATGAGGCTGCGCTGCAGTTTTTGTTGTGTCTTAAGGAAAGGATGTTGCAGCTGGGATAAAGTTAGAGCTGGCATGGCTGTGTGGGAGAAGGCTTGGCTTTACCACAGAGCTGGCTGCTGCCTGTGGCACAGCTCATCCCAGAGCCAATGCAGGTGAACGGGGCTGTAGCTGAGCTCTGGTTGTGTGTGGGACTGTGGAAAACACCAAAAAAAGAGGGAAATAAGGAAAGCTGCAATCAAGGCACCACACCATCACAGGTATCTCACCCAACTCTTCGGAGCAGTTATCTCCATAGAGGTGCTCCTGGGCAGCTGTGGAAACTTTTGGAGTTAATGCTGTTCCCAGGGGTCACCAGGCTGGCAGTTGTGATGATAAAAGCCCAGCTCACCTTGAGTGACTAAGGAGAAAATGCCCTGAAAATGGAAGAAAAAAACCAAAGGAGAATCTACTGAACCTTGAGTTGAGTGGGGCTGAAGGAAGAGGGCAAAAATATACACCCACCAGGGGTCTTGGCTTCTCCAGAGTTAATTTGTTTCCCTCTAGAAATAGGGCTTAGAGAAGGTTGGAGCATCCTCACGGCAAGGATGCCAGCGTGGTCAACTGCAAAAGCTGGGCTCAAGTTCTTGTCCTGTCTTGGGCCCACATGTGAAGGCAGATGAAGGCAGGAAGAGCAGCCTTATAGGAACACATTTTCCCAGATTATCATGTGTCAATAGCCAGGGTGGGACAGAAGCCGAGGCTGGCACTCAAATAGCAAAGGTGCCTATCTCAAGATATGGGAGATGGTGACCCGGGGTCGTGAATGGATCAGGAGTGTCCTGGCTTAGGACAAATTTGAGAGGAAACCTCCAAATGGGGTTTCTCCAGGGAAAAAAAAAAGAAACAGATTCAAGCTGCCCCTCCCCCAACTGGTTCAGGAAAAATATTTCCTTGAAGGAAAGTGGAAAAAACTGTTTAGTTAACAAGCAAAATATCTACAAGCATGAAAATGGAATAATATTAAACAATGAAACCTCTTGCTGCTCAAAGAGATGGCAGATCCAGGAAAGTCCTTGCTGTGAGGTGCAGCTCAGCTCGCTCAGTCCCTTCTCAGTCTCTCTGGTGCTGGAGAGTGCCGAGGCCCAGGCCCCTGTGGGGCACAGGCCTGAGCTCCTGGGGTGTGCTAGGTTTCCAGTCCAGAGCAGGTTTGTACAGACCCAAGGAAAAAAAAGGAAAACCACAGTCCAGGGAACTTCCCTGCCCCAGCTAGCTAAAACTAACTAAAAGCAAAGGAGAGCTCTGTCCCGCTGTCTGTCCGTGCTGCAGACAGCACGGTCCAGAGAGAGCTGTGGGGGAGTGAAGGCTGTTTCTGAAAACAAACTTCGTGCTTCTTCTTTCTCCTCTTTGCTCTCAGAACCAGTCTTAAAGGTGCAGAACTTAATATGTAACATAAACAGAACACATGACTGGGGATACAGGCATCATAAAGTCCCCAGGACAGGGAGCATCCCTGTGGAGGAGGGTTTGGGAAACTGATGGGTGATAAACTGAACATGAGCTGGCACTGTGCAGTTGCAGCCAAGTGTCTGCTGGGCCACATCCAAAGCAGTGTGAGCAGCAGGACTAGAGAAGGCTCTGGGGAGACCTGAGAGCCCCTTCCAGTGTCCCTAAAGGGACTCCAAGAAAACTGGAGAGGGACTTTGGACAAGGCAAAGGGAAATGTCTTCCCACTGCCAGAGCTGGGCAGAGTTAGGTGGGATATTGGGAAGGAATTGTTCCCTGTGAGGGTGGTAAGGCCCTGGCACAGGCTGTCCAGAGAAGCTGTGGCTGCCTCTGGATCCCTGAAATGTTCAAGACCAGGTTGGACGGGCTTGGAGCAAACTGATGTAGTGAAAGGTGTCTCTGCCCCTGGCAGGGGGTGGAACAGGATGGTCTTTAACAGTCATTTCAAACCCAAACCATTCTGGGATTCAATGCTCAGGTACCTAGGAGGAGCAGGGGAAAGTCACAGGCCTTCTGCAGAATTGGTTTACCTCACCTCTGTAAGAATCTGGGGTAAATCTCAGCCTTCTTGCCTGATGCCAAGCCTGTCCAGGAAGAGGGAGTCACTCATGCCCTGGAGCCCAGGTCAGTGTGGGGCTTGCAGCAGCTGTAATCCACTGTGGGAGTGCCCGCTCTGAGAGCATGGCCTTGGCTGACGATGGACTGGGACCAGCTTGGCATTCCCTGTGGCTCCCAAGGCCTGACAGATACCTGGAGAGCTGTGGCTGACTTCCCAGAGACAGGCTTGCAGGCCATGTTTGGACCTATGTGTCAATTTTGGGGCTATGCTCCAAATGCAGAGTCATTGAGCTTAGTTTTTTTTTTCAGGAAATGCCACAAACCTGTTTCTCCACTTGTTAGGAGAAATATTCGGTATCAGGTTTTGACTGTGTTGCAAAATGCTGTTTTCTATCTGGGATGAGCCAAACTGGCCACTGGAGAGTTGGAGCTGATGTTGTTTGAACCAATATTTGCTTCTAAGTATTGCTTCTAAGTATTGCCTAATTTCTAAACCACACATGGCAAACAAAGAGCTCTCTGTCGATTTTAAGCTGCTCTTCCTGCCTTGGAGTGCTAAGCCCAGCTGCAGACTGAGGCCTCTTGTCCAGAGCTGCTTACCAGGTCATACCATTACAGATTTTCATTTTTAGGCTGGAAACTAGTGGCAGCTCAATAGCCAGGTGCTAGCAGCTCGACCCTCTGTGCCTTGCATGGCAGCTCTGCAGGATGGTGCCACTGCCCCACATCCTCCCCGTTCACATCCCCCGCTCCAGCAAACACAGCTGGCCCAGCAGCACTGAGGAAACAGGTTTTCTTGACCTCCTTTCCCAAGCAGGCCCCCATTAACTCCCCAGCCCCCTTGCTGAAGTCAGCAGTGGTTTCTGCTCCACCAGCCAGCAGTTCATGCAAAACTCACCCTCTCAGACATGCAATTAGTGCCATTCCTCCTAATGAAAGATCTCTGTTTGCTTAATTAACCCAAAGGTTAACAGGATTACCAGCAACTCTGTGCAACACCAGCAGCTGTGATATCCCTGAAAGGATTTTGGAAGGGAAGGTGGTGAATTCCCGCTGAAGACATTCTTGTAAAGAGAGCAGCTGGAGCCTGATAACACTCAGCCCTGCCTCCTGTATATTTTCCAGAGATCTGTGGGAACAAATGGGTAAATACTGATATCTGGGAAAGAAATGGCAGGAGTGCCAGCTGCCCTGTGTGGCCACAGCACCTTCTGCTTCTCTCCTGCAGGACCCCAGGTCCCACAACAGGACATGCACGAGACAGTTGCACAACTCTTCTGTCCACAAAGTGGCTGTGTCCAGCTCCCTGGGACATGCCAGACAGTTTTTATGGGGACATGTCCCCACAACGAGATGCTGGCCCATGCCAGAGGTGTGGCTGCCTGAGAACAGGAGAAAAAGTGGCTTACTTTCAGGAGGAGGGAGCTGTGACTCTCATGTGATACCATGCATCCAGGGATGTTCTCCTGCAGTGGTAGAGCCCAGGACACTGGGATGGGAACAGAGGCATGACTGTGGCAGAGACAGTCAAGAAGACCTTGTAGTAAGAGGGGAAGAAAAGTGAAGGAGCACAAGGTGAACCTAAGGGTGAGCCACTGCTACTCCACCACCATAAGGGAGCACATAAGGACATCACTGAAGCAGATGCAGCCAGGAGAGCAGCTCTGAGCCTGTTGCAGAGTAATGCTGGGAGTTTTGCTGGACCAAGGGTCACTTTACAATTGACTTTGCTGTGGGCATGGAGCTACAGGTGGAGCAGGCAGCAAAGGCTGTCAGCCAGGACATGAAGGAGAAGGCAAGGGGAGACACAAAGAAGAATGTGGGAACCAGCTTCCCAGAGCAGTGCCAGCACTACTAGACCTGGGGCTGGAGCACTGTCCATCTGCTGGAGCAGCTGTCTCTGCTAGATCTGACCCAGGGAGAGGGACTGAACCTCTTCTTGTCCTCCACAGTCCCCAGGCAGCCCAGCTGGGTTGGCATGGCTACCCCCTGCTGTGCCTGAGCTTTGGAGCTGCTGGAGAGCTGCTCTGGCTAGAAATGAGATTTGGGCATTAAATGAATGGGAAAAGTTTCAGCTCACCAGTGGGTCAGGCTGAACTCTCCCACTTGCTGTTCAACCCCTTTCCAATTAGTTAATGTGGTAATCATTAATTTCAAGCTCCTGTCCATGCGGGAAGCTTCACAATAGCTAATTTTTAATCTGTCACCACAACAACACACACGTATCATGGTTGAAGCCACCTTCCCATTTGAAGACTCTTACAGCCAATATAATTCCCTGCTGATTAATAGTGGTTGTTTTGAAACTACCAAAAATCAGTTGGCCAACATTCCTTTCCACTCTGTAATTTTAAAGCAGCATTAAAAGGGAATTAATGGAAATAACACTTAAGAATAACAGCAAGGCTTAATCTTTATTGGAGACACTTTGAACTCTAGTTAAATTAATTTCCCTTCTTCTCTTGAGATTTTCAAAGACTTCTGTCATAAGTCATGCAAACATCTCACCCTTTACAGGTCAAGAGCTGAGTATGACACCAGGGAGCAAATACTGGCCCCAGGACCTGGAAGGGCGTCCCCTCCCTGCCACCTTTGGTGACCACCACACCATCAATGAAACACCTGTCCTGCCCAGGGATCGCTGAGGAGCTCACAGGCAGACTTGACCTTCTGGTGCCCCCTCTCACTCCAAAGTGACAGAGGAATTTGTTGAATTTGTTTCCTGCTCACTGGTCAAGATATTCTCATCAAGATAAAGTCTAAGGGGAATGGCTCCTCCCATCCTCACTCCCGAGCCACCCGGAGCTGGCACAGCCTTGAAGCACCACTGGACCCTGGCTCTCAAATAACCTCGTCCTTTCCAGTAATTACTGTTTTGCAATGTGGAAAATAATAAAAGTCTTGGGACTGTTAAGAACTCTGGGAGGAGAAGAGAGGGGGGAGCAAAAGACCCAGCTGAGCAGATTTCAGATCCCCTCCTGAGGGCTTTTAGACTCCTGTGGCATTTTAATCCTCATTGCATTTCCACCTGCAGGGTAAAGGCGCAGAGAACATAGACAGAGATGGGGAATTCAGGACACAGGTCTGTAGGGCTGGTCTCAGTGAGGGACCTCTGGGCTGGGGTGGACACTGGGATGCAGCAGCACCCTCCTAGAGCCCCCCAGCATCATCCACTGGGTCCTTGTCCAGCCACTTTTCTCCTGTTCTCAGGCAGCCACACCTCTGGCATGGGCCAGCATCTCGTTGTGGGGACATGTCCCCATAAAAACTGTCTGGCATGTCCCAGGGAGCTGGACACAGCCACACTTTGCTCATGTGGCTGCTGTGGCACTGGGAAATGTGATGGCAAAACCCAGCTACAGTGTGACATGGCTCTAACAGCCCCTGAAAGCTGTTGAAAGAATAAGGAAGGAATCAGGAAAATTCTTGCTTCAGCTGCTTTGTTAAAAGTTGCATCAGGTGGAGGGACATGGCTGTATTCTATAGGGATAATCACAAAATGCCAGAATGGTTGGGTTTGGAAGGGATCTCAATCTAATCCAGCCCTCCTGCCATTGACAGGGACTGCTTCCAGTATCCCAGGTTGCTCCAAGCCCTGTCCAACCTGGCTTTGGGCACTTCCAGAGATGGGGAGTCCAGAACTTCTCTGGGCAACAACGACTATTGTTGTACAACGATGATGGATCAGTAAAGCTCAGTTATGTTCTAGGCAAGGTATGAGGAGAAATGACAATTCCACTGCAATTCCCTTTTAATTGCAGTGAAAAAAGAAAATTAACTCCTTTTGGGGATTCTGCTCACTGCTAGGGACTGAGTGTCCCAGCACGGCCATGTCCACAGCCTTGCAGGACCTGATCTGATGTCAGTTGTTCCCCCCTTCACCAGAGGTTCTGCCCTTCCACCTGCACACCTCTAAGCACCAACCTCCTCCTGTCATCCACTCTGTCATCCACCTCTGCCAGGTGGAACCTAGATGGACACCACAGGCAGAGAGTGCCAGGGCCACATGCTGGGGGAAAAGAGAGGGAGCAAGCCTTAGAGAAACACTGGCCAGCTGTGCAAGAGACATCCCTTACCAAACAGCATCACCTGCTCCAACAATCCCATCCCTCATTTCCAGCCTCACTGGGACCTCCACTAAAATCTTCCAGGAACCTGTTTGTACTCAGCCAATCATTCCCTGCCTGAGCAATGCTGGAGAAGTACTGGTCCCCAGCTCCACCTTAGCTCTGCCCCTACCTGGCCATGGTCCTCTTGGTCCTGACCCCAACCCACAGACAGACTCCTCAGCCAGACCTTGGACCTACCCGGTGGTCCCCAGGATGTCTCCAACCCTTCTGCTCTCTCCAGATCTGATCCCAGCCTCAGACCTTCCTTGTCACCAACACATTCCAGGAGATCTGGACTCTGGGCTGAATCCAGCTGTTATTCAGGGCCGATCCTGGTCACTTTGGATGGAGACTCTGGGGGATAAGGATCATGCTGGGGTCCCAATTCCTTTGGGAGAAATCAGCCCTTGTGGTACCCTGGCACGCAGCAAAGAACTCAAAGCTCTCCCCTGATTAGAGCAAGGAGCAGGAAAAAAGACCCCAGCCCTTTGTAGGGCATTGATCCCATACCTCAATCCATTTCCATCCCACTTTATCCTGGGCAATGGTTTCTTGTATGCAGCAGTAGGATTTTTCCATCAAACTAAACATTTCTACTGAGTCCTGGCTCTCACAGGAGTCCCACAGCCCCGTGCTGACTTCAACACCATCCTTTTCCAACAGCAGGAAAAGCTTTGTGGAGATCTTGTTACAAACCAGATTTTTGTTTGTTTTGCACATTCTCTGAGGTGGGAAATCCCCCAAAAAGAACGGGGCCTTTAGTCAAGGTCATTAGACTTGTGTAATGACAGCAGACTCACAGGAAGTTGGAGCCACCAACCTGTTTCTCCTCCCTCATCTACCACAAGGGATGCCAGCAGAGATTTTCAGAGCGCATCAGCAAACTGCTTCCCAGGGGAGAGCTTTACACCAAATGAGCCATCAGCTTTTTTCTCATTAGCATAACATTTCCATTACCAACTCTTGCAGGCTCTGGCTGTGATAGAGGACTTACTAAACTAGAGAAGACAAAAGAAAGGAGCAGGTTGCACTGGCTTAGCCCCTAAAAGATAAATCTGAGCTGTCACTCTCATTGCAGGGTGTTGACACCTTAGCACGGAGTATTTAATGTTAAAGGGCACAGGTGGTGGCTCAGAGGTTATTCCAACCTTCAGTAATGCAAGGTGATTAAAGGAGCTGTCCTGGTGTTAAGGAGAGACATGGGCACCTGGAGAAGTTCAGGGTTACATCTGCTGTGGTCACAAATGTCAAAGTGCAGGCTGCTCAATTGTCCAGCAGCCACAGTGCGGTTTCTTCTGGTCACAGGTGACAGACCAAAAACAAAAGAGGTACAAGCAGAAAGGGTGCTGGGGGAACATAGAGAAAATGCCGTGGCCAGAGTCCTGTGGCAGGGACATTGCCCCCAGCTGGGGCACCTGGAGTTTGGGACTGTGGCCAGCTCCTGTTCCAGCTCCTGGCAGCACTCAGGGTCTTGGCTTGAGGGGACAAACGAGGTAATGGTATCCCAACGCAAACCTTGGGACATCATCATCTCCTGAAGGATTTCAGTGGGGTGCTGGGTTTGCTCAAGTCATTTTTCTGCATCTGCAGTCTTCTTGGCTGAGCCAAGAAGGGAGCTCCAGCTCTTGGGCACAAGATACAGCCCTGCCCCAGGAACAGCGCATACAGCTGGACCCAGGGCTGCTCTTTGAGCTCTAACACACTCCAGGATTCCCAGTTTCGGTTCTCAGTTTGAGTTTCTTTTTTCTTTAACTCATCCCTTACTCACTTTACAGTTGTCAAACTCTCATGTTCATGCACCTCCTACCCAGAGATTTTGATGGGGAAAGGGAAGGCAGGGGATATCTAGAAAGTTATGATCTGTAAGATTAGCTAAGGTTAAGGAGCAACGTAAAGGTGGGGAATGATTTTATTCACTATTTCCTGGTGTTGCTTGTTCAAAAGAAAATAATTCTTCCAGACTGGCTGAGGAGCACCTGGAAAGAGACACCTCCTGCATCAACAGAAGGACAGTGGTCTGAAGGTCTCTGAACAGTGAGATCCATTCCCTGGGGTGCAGGGGTGGTTCTGGAGGGGCATCATACCCAACCCTCCCCAGAGCTACCACGCATGGGAGCACACAGACCAACACTGCAGAGATGATCAGCCATCTGCAGAGATGATCTGCAGACTCTGAGACTGGTAGAAACCACTGCAGCTACACAGACACCCAGAGAGCTCCTCTGCTCCTTGTGATCTGCCTTCATAGCTGTCATTCCTCCTAAGACACATTAAACCACTGATATGTCTACTTTGCCTTTCTGCCCTTTCCAATACCAAACTGCCCAGAGTGGTCCAGGGGCTCCGTTCCTCATCTCCTCACTTCTCCCCAGCCTGAAGCTGCATTCTCTTTACTCAGAAATTGCCTTTTTGAAGATGGGAAGAGGAGATGGCTCCTTTTGGGAGGTGGTGTTCCAGCTGACTGTTTGCAACAGTTTCTATTCCATTCTTCCCTTTTCCCCAGCTGAGCTTTGCTGGGTGAGTATCTTCAGCATGGATCTGACATGGAAAAGATATCTCATGACCAGTGCCAGTAGTGGTAACATGCCCCCCATGCCTGCTCACAACTCTTGTTTTGATCCATATTGTGTGCCATCTGCATTCCCCCAGCCTGGTTTTTCAGGGAATTAGATGTTTTCCTCAATATCAGCTCTTGCCTCCTTACAGCATCCCAGGGACAGGCACCCAGTTCCATGTCTGGTGGGACAGAAGTCCCTCTGAGCAGTCTTGTCAGCTGCCCCAGGTCAAAGTATTGCAGAAGATCGAGAAGATAACTGTGAGGAAGAACCATGAGACAGCAAAGATACAAATAAAACTTATCCCAGGGAAACTGTGGCTGCCCCATTCCTGGAAGTGTCCAAGGCCAGGTTGGATGGGGCTTGGAGCAGCCTGGGACAGTGCAAGGTGCTCATGCCCATGGCAAGGGCAGCATGAGACAAGCTTTAAGGTCTTTTCCAATGCAAATCATTCTGTGATTCCGTGATAAATGGCCCAGAGGAAGATCATTCCTTGGGCCCATGGCAGAGAAAATAATCCAAAGCGAAGGTGAGGAGAGCACAAGTTGTAATAGGTGATTCCTGGAACAAAGTTCAACCCACCTGGTGCCTAATGAGTCTCATCTGTTCAATCAGCAGACGCTTGCTCAGCAAACACTCCTACCCCAGCATTGCTGCTGCTGCTGCTGCTGCTTGCCTCGAGAGCATTTTCAGAGAAGAGGATGTTTGAACATCTGCAAAGAACTGGTATTTGGACCATTTATGCAACTATAGGGTCTAGGGTGGGGGATGTACCTTCAGACACAACCCCAGTGCACCCTGTGCACCTCACTAACCCACAGCATGTCAGGGACTCCATCCCCACCTTCTTCAGTTCCTTGGCTTTCTGCAGGGCTCCGTTCAGCAACTGTGGGACAAACTTGCCTTCAGACCACATGGAGACAGATCTCTCCAGGCCAAAGTTCCAGGTTAGAAGGGACATCAGAGGAGACAGGGCAGGAGGAAGGAATTAAGGCAGTCTCAGACCTGGTGCAGGAGCAGAGTGTGTGTGGGTAAACATGCAGGAAGGAAACGAGCAGATTGTGCTTCTCTTCCTCATAACATCCACCTCAATCCTGCCCCAGAGCCCTACGTGGTGCACCCACTCTGCTCCTGAGGCCACCCTTCTCAGTCCCCAGCACCTGTCATGACTGTCATGAGTCACAGCTCTCCTCACACATAGACTCTGGACCCAAATCTGTCCCTCTGAACCTCCGACCTTCTGCTGCTAACAAGAAATGGCAGCAGCAGCCTTGGCCCGGAATGTAGTGCTGTTTGCACAGCCCTTGCTCAAACACAATGGCCAGAGCTGGCTCTGCAGTCTCCCCAGTAATGTCACAACTTCCCTCCATCCATAGCAGGATCACAGTGGAGCATTGTGCACCTCCATCTCAGCTTAGGCACCCGTGGGAGCTCGCTGTGGCCACGGGGCCCAGGGCCCCCCTGAGGCTCACCCTGTCACTCCTCAGCTAACCCATACTGTCTCACAGGGCACTGACACCTCAGTTAGGTCAATTACTGGATCTGGATATGGTAATCAACTATAAACAATGGTTTGTAATTAATTACCTATATGGCTAATGGTTTAATTAACCATAAACAATGACAATATCAGTGGGGCTCAATTAGAAAAGATGGAAAATATGACAGTGACTTGGCCAATGTCCAAGCCCTGGATGCCCTCTGTATCAACATTGTCCTGAAGGCAAGAAGGGATGAGAATGTGGTTTACCAACAGCCTCGATGCCAGGAGAACCAAACAGGAGCTTGGGAGCCTCAGCAGGAGCCTGACCTGCAGCTCCTGCTTGAGCAAACACTCCCCATTGACACCCTGAGCCATGAACTCCCATAAAGCAGCACCATCACATGAAAGAGCCTCAAAAATTGATAAATAACTAAATAGTTAAAGAAATAAATTGATCCATCAGCAGGTTGACAAAGGAGCAGCTCCCCTTGTAGGAGACCTTCAAGTCCAGAGCTGCTGGAAAAAAGGATTGGCCACTCTTACCTTTGGGTTCATTATGTGTGCGATGGAGCAGTTGTGGGAACTGAGCATCAGCTTTTCATTCATAGTTGAGAGGGTCACACACTCACTTGTGGGAGCTCCAGGGACCAGACCTCAAAGCTGGTGGGACCAGCATAACTCAGATCTGAAGGACTTCCTGTGAGGATTTGACTTAAAATTCCTTCCTCCTTGGGATGAAGATGGTGGTGGTGAAGGAGCCAGGCCACAAAAAACCTGGAAAAGCAAAGGTGTAAAGTAAGGCTGTCTATGAACATTATTGCTTTTGCAGGTTTCCAAGCCCCAAAGATTAATTTTCTTGCCCTTAAAACATTCCTCAATTGCAACTGAGGATAGAAAACACAAATCATGGGGGCTTTTTTTCCTACAAAATATAACTCTGAGCAGGAAATACTTTATTGTGCCTGTTCCCTGGGCAGATACCTGGATTTCCACGCTGCTTTGATGACCCCTTCAGGGACAAGCAGTAATGGTCTTGAGTTTTAATTCCTTCCTTACCTTGAAGTGTGTTGTGTGGTCACGGGCACTGCCTCAGGCTCTTGCTGAGCTTGAAAGGAGTCTGTTCCCAGAGATGTTCAGGTGTTAGGAAGAGCTTGGAATGGGAGTAAGGCTGCTCTCTAAGGAAAGAGCTGGGTGCTCGGACAACAGTTTGGCCTTTTGTCCCCTGACATCTCTAGGAGAGAGCCCTTGTGTATGTGGGGTAGCCTGGGGGCTCAGACTGCAGCCCAGGCTGTGTAAGGGAGCTGGGGTGGAAAGGAGGATGGAACTGCCTGCTCCGGCACGGTCCGGTGCAGGAACCTTGTGGGACCTCTGTACAACAAACCAATACGGTTTTGCAGAAGCTGTTTATTGTTTACATCATGCACTTACTTACAAACTCTAAAACTACTGTACATGCAATCACGCCCTACTTGATTGATGTTTCTACTTTGTCCATGAGTTTTTCATGCGTCTCCCAGGCCTTCTAACTGGTCAAGTTGTAGGTGTTCAGATGCCCACCATTATCTCTGCTTCTTGTGGTCTTGTTTTCTCTGTTTCTCAGCTTCTTCTTTCTTGTTTAAGAACAGTTTATGTCTCAGCAACCTTGACGAATTCCAGAGGGTCTGGTAATACAGTTTGGCTGGTGTACACTATGGCCCAAGTCGTTCAGATGCATTGCTACAGTCCAGTGCCTGCCCAGGCCAGTCCATGCAGCACCTACAGCCCCCTGTGCAGGTGTGCAGGGACTGGGAGAGTCCAGACTCTGTGGCCTCCTGCCAGGCAGGAACGCTACCCAGGCAGCCATGGGCTTGGAGAAAACACTGCCTCTGAACTGCCTGGCCCGTGCAGCTCAGCACGAGCTGCTGCAGCTGAACTCAAGGAGCTGAAGTGGCCAGGAGCCCTCGCTGCTGCTGCTGCTGCCCTGTCTGTGCTGGCTGTCAGGCTCTGGCTGCTGCCAGCACTCTCCAAGGGCAGGACTTGCAGGTTACTTTTAGTGCAGACTGTCCCTGGCTGCTGCCAGAAGAGACTTGGGTGGGAGGAACAAAGAGAATAACTCTGTCCAGCTCTCGTGGTGGCTGCTCTCCCACCTTCTGTCCGAGGCAGCTGGACTGTCTGGGCAGGGGCTGTGTTTGGTGCTGCCAGGCAGGAGCTGAGGGCAGTGCTGACAGTGGCGTGTCCAGGTGTGCATGGCAGGGAGATGATGATTCAAAGAGATCCCTGTTTGGCTTTAATTTCCTTCTGAGGCAAGGAATGAACTCTCCAACTAATTAAGAGGTAGAAAGTGGTAAGCTTTAATAGCACTGCTGGACACACGACAGGACAAGTAGCCCCTCCAAGATAGTGTGTAAAATTCACAGAGCCTTGGCTCCCCATTTTTTCACAAAAATCTTAGATATTCACTAAATTTCCCAATATGCCTATACATATGCATT
>VWYI01037516.1:0-70119 GCA_013399455.1 Anthoscopus minutus | reverse complement strand
CATTTTGTACTGTAACCCATGACACTTGCCTACCCATGTTTTTGGACATTCCAGTCAGTGCAACAGTCTTTGCCAGAATCAAGTCTATTCTGAAAAATCTATGACAAATTCTCCATAAATTTTATTCTAGTAATTGAAATGCTTTCAAATCTGAACATCTGAATTTTCAAAATTAGAAATAATTTTTTGGCTTCCTATTTTGTTCTATTGTTTTGTTGGGTTTTTTTTGTTTATTTTTTTAATCAAGATTAATGTCTACATGGGAAAAATACAAAGAAAATTTGGTGGGAAATTTTCCAACCAGCCATGGGTATAAAAAGGGAAGTTTGGACTGCACTGTAGACATGCATTTTGTGCACCTGCTTGATGTTCCGCTGCTGAAGTCTGCAATTATCTCTTTTATGGATTCCTGAAAGTTATAAACAACATTTTATCAGAGCATAACGTGAACATTTTCATGTTAACACATTCCTATTTTCTTCTGCCCCTCTTTTTTTAGATTGAATATAAGCTTTGCAATGGGTCTGACAAGGAGTGTGTGTCTCCCACAGCCAAATTCACAAAGAAGGAAACACTGAAGGTATGTGCAAAGCAGCCAGGTCATAATCAGCTACTTTCTTTTAAAAAAACAAATGGTACCTTCCAAGCAAACCATTGGAAACAAGTCAGAGTAATTTCCCAAGACCTTGAGATGCCTCTGAGTCTTCTAGGAGTCATTATAGGCCAAGGACATTTACAGGCTTTATACACAGGATTAGATAATATACTGCAAGCAGAACAGATCAGTGTAATTATTTCACTGTGTTTGTATGTTCTGGAGCCATTAGAAACCTCAAGAGGATTGTAATCCTTCACTGCTCTTGTTAGGACAGACTTGCCTAGGCAATCCAAGCAAATTGTAGCTTGAACACTTGCTTATCTACCAAATCAAAAGTATAAATGAATGAAATTAGATTCAGTTTCTTGAAGGTGAGGAAGGTGGGTGTACAGCCTCCTTCTGTCCTCCCCCAAAGAGAAGACAAACTAGGTTGTATTTAATGAAACTTCAACTGAGAAAATTCTTGTTCTATTATTATGGTTTTATTCTTCCTTTCTGGGAAGAAAATGTGCTCATTTCTGGGGAACCTGGGCTGGGTCAAGATCTTGCTGTGCTATACATAACTGTCCTTGATGCATTATGTTCTTTCCCCCTCAAAAGAGGCCGTGATTACGTCTACTATATTTTCTCTGTTCTCAACCAGGTACAAAAGAAAAATTACAGGCAGGAGAAGAAAAGAGCAACCAAACAACTCTTCAGTGCTCTGAAGGATCCCAGTGTGGTGATCACCGCAGACTGGCTGAAGGTATTTGATAGAGACCATTTCTTCTGAGGCTGTGGGAAAAAATAAGTGAGATGTGAAGTAGCTGATGGGTCTGAGATGTATGCACTTTAGCTTTATTTAAATAACTGCTATAAAAGTGGAACTGTGGATATTTACTTTCCACCTTAACTAAATTGGCCTACTCCATGTCCTTAAGCAGCAACAAGGACTCAAAAAGGGCATAGTACAAAGGGAAGTGATGATGTTTCTCTCTTTGTTCCTCTCTGAAAGACTCTGTTGGCTTCTTCCTATAAATGTGGTTTTGTACTGAAGAGGGAATAGAGTGAGTAACAGCCTGAAAATGGGCAGATACAGCTTGTTCTATCGACAATTGGATTTTCTGTTGTCACAGCACAGAATGAAACATATTGTACCTGATGACAACTGCAATTTCTCCTTGTGCACAGACTCAGGTAGTGACAACTTCTCACTGAAGTCCTGAAACTTCTGAGTGGCGAAGTAAATCTGGATTGACATTGAGAGATGAGCACTGGTTTTCTCCTCCTTTGGGGCCAGTCTTCTCTAACTATGAATGGGTTGAACTTTCTATATTATCAAAACCTGATTTCCAGACATTGCCAAACACATAGCTCTTAAGAAAAACAAAGTAACTCAAGGATCTCATGAAACAATACAGTTGCATTTGGTTAGTGGTAAAACCCTCCAACATTGTTCTGCAATTATTAGTAGAGGTCAGAAAAGTGACATGATTATGGTTTATTTGAGAAGTTAGATAGGCAGCAAAGTCTTCCTGTAGTGTTACTGTTAATGAAAAATAAATATTGAGACTTTTCAAAACACAAAATACCTGTTGCATGTTTGCTGTGGCTGGAAATTTCGAGTGAGCTGCAAATAATGCTGGGCCACAAAAACAGAACACAGAAAAGACTTGAGGTTTGGCCTTTTCACACCAAAGGCAGGAAGACCTTAGGCAAAATCTAACCTGACTGAGAAATGTCTCCATTCTTAAAACTGTTATCTTTAATATACTCCTATCAGATTTAATGTCTTCTATACAAGAGAGAGCTTCATTCAGCTCGACAGAGAAGTAAACCAGCTGGAGACAGTACTTTTAAAAATGGGGTATTTGGCAAAACCCATTAATAGCAGTGTTCTGCAGAACACTATTAAAATGACTTATAAGTCGACTTAGATTAGCTATAACATTTTTATATGCAATGTTCTAATTGGCATGTCCTCTGTGATTATTAACAGATCACTCTCACATGGGCCAGCAGTGCTGATTGCCTAAAAATTAATCAAGCTGCTAACACTGAGCTAGTAATAAAAGTAGGAAGAATACTAAGCCAGTAATAAAAATATGAAGACAAGATTCCGATAGCCAGATTTCCAAGTTCTAGGATTTTTTCTGTGAGGTCCATAGGACTGTTCAGGGAACACCATGCATTTTCCTTAGGAAGTGTATCATGGTGCAGCCTTGGAATAAATATACTGGAAATACTGTATAAATACTGAATAAATGCTGGGTTTCTTCTAAGGAGCAGCATAAATGCAACTTTTTTTGTTCCTCCAGATTCGTGGTACTCTGAAGAGCTGGACCAAACTATGGTGTGTCCTGAAACCAGGAGTGCTGCTCATTTATAAGACACCAAAGATCGGACAGTGGGTTGGGACAATCCTGCTCCATTCTTGTGAGCTGATTGAGAGACCCTCGAAAAAGGATGGCTTCTGCTTTAAACTCTTCCATCCTCTGGATCAATCCATCTGGGCTGTAAAGGTAACAATCCTGATGAGTCAAACAGCCTCTTCTTGGTCACCAAAGTTTCTCAGCACTGGTGTTGCCTAGCACTGATATTATTTAGTTATTCAGTTGCTGTTAGCAGTTTACATAAAAAGATTAAAGATGCCAAAGCTTGATCATTGAATGACATCAAAGAGACATAGTCCTTGTGATTAGTTCCACAGATGTATCATTCTCAGTGTACAGATGCCTGCATAGACTGAGGGAAAAGGAAATGTGTTAGGGCAGGAAAAGGAGTTCAATACCTAGGCCGTATATCAAGCCATGACCTACATCTTTAAAAGGAGTTAGGCATAAGACAGTTAACTAAAGTCCCCAGAACAAGGACACAGAAAGCACCAAGTGCTTCACACAATACTGTGAGATGGTTGGCAAAGTGACAAAAAAGCAAGTTTATAATTTGACTTATTTTTTTTCTAATGTCCCTGAGGTTTGATTTTTTTTGCAAAGGGCTTGGAACTCAGTGTTCAGCTCAAGCCTTGACTGTTACACAAAAGTGTGACTTGCCCTTATTGTCTCTTCTTTGAAATGGAAATAGGAAGATTTTCTCCACTTCATTTTGGGTTGTTCTTCAGGCTGAGACAATCCCTTCCTGTACACACAGTGGCTCCTGCAGTGACCTCTGGATCTCTCTGTAACAAATATGATAAATAGTTTTTCACACTTCTTGAAATAATGCCCTGCAAACTCTTAAAGAGCTGTATTCCTTTTCCTTCTTTCCTTTAAGAATAGGCAAAAAAGAAAAAATTATGTAATGCCTATGAGCAAACAGGAAGATCCCAGTACCTCCTGAGAGGTGCTGAGAGCCACATCTTTTGGATACCCTGAGGACAAAACCTAAATGTTCCTGTATTTTTTTTCCCTGTCAAAAACAGTGACAATAACAGAGTTATTGCAGACATAAATTCTCTAGGAGACATCACAAGTGTAAATAAGGCATTATGAGCTGATACCTCACTGCCAGGTGGTCAGCAGAGGGAATGGAAGTGGAAAGACTCACGAGAGAGCAGTGAAAGCACTTGTCATGGCATCAGAAGTTCTAACAAAAGGGAGAAGCCCTGTGGGAGCAGATCAAGCAGACACACTCCTGCTCGTCCATGCAGTTAATTGAACAATTTTAAACACAGCTATACAATCGCTATAAAAAGCCTTTCCATTTTTAATAAGGTAGGAGGAGAGAATTAAAATTAACCTCAGCAATCAGGGGTTGATTTCTGCCAACAGCTCAGCTCTGATTTGTGCCTAAATGCATTTATTTTCCTTAAAGTTCCAAAGGTTTTGTTGCTACCTTGGTTCTTATTCAATTTTGAGAGTTTCGATCAGAAACTCTCAAAACTCTCTTTTGAATTTAAAATCAGAACATGCACCCAAGAAGGTTGTTGATGATTTACTGTCTGTCAACAAAAACATTCCTTGTGACCTGACAGGTCAACTGAACTCTTTTGAGAAGCACAGTCAGAGGAGGTAGTGAAAAACAGAAGCAAAAGTGCAGTCAGATGCTGAAAGGCAGAGTTGCTGACAGATCTGAAGTGTTGCACTGGGATGCCCTTCCTTTGATATGAAGCATCCTAAAGAAAGAGGATTTATCAATATGTGTATGCATTTGATTATGTGTATCTAATTCTTGTGTCTCTTGAGAAAACATGTGATAAAAATAAGAATTAGTATATTAAATGTGAAGGGAGTATAAATCTGAAAATGTTTGTGTACTAGAGGAAGTCCAAAGAGGTTTAAATTTTAAAGTCAAAGTAATATTCTGCATCTCTTGAGACATATTTAGGAAGCCAAATTTGAGCTGCATAGTAGGATACTCCCTGAAACCTGAGTTCACCCTAGATTGTTGTGTGTTATAGATGGATTCAGCCACGAGGTAAACACCAAAATACACATCAGAAGAAATCCACCAGTGAGCTGCTTAATGTCAGAGGCTGTCTGCACTCTGTCAGTAGTTTAAGGCTGAAACTGCTAAAAATACTGTTTTATTTTATGTCATTTCACAGCCTCTTTTTAAAGCAACTGGAGCAGAATTGACTGATCTACATTGGTTGTGTATAACTATGCAAGGAAAGTGTGTTTCTCATGAAATATAGATTCACCTGAGCCTAAGCAAAAACCCCAAGTTGCTGTCCATCACAATAGAAATAATATCTGGATGAATACCTTTCATTCTTGGCCAAAATGGCTTGTGAAATTTTCAGGGATTATCCAGATTAGAGTTGATGGTCCAGTTCTCACTCTCATCAGTGAATTTGCAGTTTACTCAGGGAAATTACTGAATATCTTCATACATATTGGCCTGGCTGCCCAGCAGATGTTTGGAGCTAAATCTGGGGTTCAGCCCTGGAACAAATGTCTGATTCAGGCACTGCCATAGGCCTTTATGGTAGTACTAGCCAAATAAATTTGATGTGCAGACATTTAACTTCAGATAGAGCAGGGCAAGATTTTGGGCCACCTTTCAAGATAAGATGTAAAGGCCATGGCTTATAGTTGAAAGCTAAATACATGCACCAGGGTACTATTTTTCCTGTAAAGCTCTCTGGGGTCTAGGGCTATCTTAGAAGCATACTGTTGAGGGAAAGAGTTCTTTATTCTACACTGCTTCCTTGGCTTTTTGAGAGTTTCAGCCTGAAACTCCTTTGCAGTCCACATTGATTAGACCTTTAATCTATTTGTTCCATCCAGACCTTTGTAAACCCAAGGCCAAAACCATCAAGGTCCCAAAATCAGCCAGCAGCACAAGCAGCAGTAAGAAAACTTCCCCCACATGCTCCAAATGCTGCTGCAGAGGCACTTTGTCCAATGTGTGAAGGCAGTGTAATCCCACACTGCTCCTGAGAAGAGACATTTTGCCAAGGTGGCTGCAGGGGGCTGGGGTGTGCCAACCTGGTAATTTGTGTGAGGGTGTGGGTGTCCATCCTCTTGCTTCACAGAGGGAGAGTAGAGCTATCAGCTGGCAGGGTTTGCCTGCCTGTCCCAAAAGAGTTACTGGAATAGGTTGTATTTCCCTAAAATCTTGCTCAGAAGCTGGCTGAACAGCATGGTATGGGGAGGCTTTCATTATCTGCAGCCTATTCTGACATTTATTTAGAACAATAAGTTGGGGTCAGACCCACTGCATCTGGGAAAATGTATCATTTGAATTTTGTTGATTTGTAAGAATTTGAGTCATTCCTTTGAAGAAAAAGTTCCTATTAGTGGTCTTTCACTTCTGCTTTTATAGTTGTTATTCCATTCCAGAAGACAAAAAGTTTCAACTTTATCCTTGTGGTTATCCTCAATACTGGTAAGGAGATTTTCCCCCCTTTTTTAAGTTTTGTTTTTTATGGAGATTTCCCCCCCCACCTTTTTTTAAACTTCTGACTTTGAGATGTCTTCTCATACTATCCAAAACTGTCAGTCCTCTCCATTTTTCAAAGGCCAATCACTCCCTGTTTCATAATGCCTTTTGAGTCTCAAATCAGATGTAAAGATAGGAATGATCTGAAGGTGATCCTTAGTTGTATTGCACAGAGGCTGCAGCTGGGCTCTGGGTGCTGGTGCAGCTGAGACAACACTTTTAGTGAGGGATGATCATTAGCATAGTGCTCAAAGGCTGGGAGACAGAAAGCATCATTATCTCTGCTGTGCAGATACAGAACATCATTTAATCTGGGCAGATGTTGGTTTTATTTTCATGGCCTACTCTCTTTTCATTTTCTGTTGGAAATGACCCCCTCCATTCATGAACATGCCTTACTGTCAAATATGTTTCCTTGACAGAGTGACCTAGGTGCTTCTTGAGTTAATCTATATGCCTAAATGCCTATTAGAGTCTTGTGTTAGCCCTTCTTCCCCATCTCTACCTTTTTTTTTTAAATACTGCTTGTATGTATCTGTACCTTTTAGGTTGTGGGGTTTTTCCTCAAACAGAGCAAATATCCACCTCTGCACTTAAAACACAAGTAATGGTGTTATAAATAGCTCTCCAACGCCCTGCTCAGCTGCAAGCAACTGAAAGGAAAAATGCCATGGGGAATGATGCCTGATTGCATTAATGTCACTACTGATGTCTTAGGCGGCTCTGCTCTGGTTTACAAATCAAGTCTCAATGTTGCCAGTCCTGACTATTAAGCCTTTAAACAGTCTTAATTTTGTGAGCCTCTTGTAGGAGAGGGGAGGAGAAAATGAAAGTGAATAAGAAGGATCTCAGTTTCTTCTGGCAGCAGAGGAACCCTGCAGATGTGAAGGCAAAAAGCTTGACAGGAGATAGTTGTCTTCTCAACACTTCATCTTCATACACTCAGATACATTTTGATGCTTTCCCTCCTCTTAATTATGTCCAAATTTTGTTTTTCTGAGTATAACTTAAAAACAAAAAATCCAGATGAAGCCACTATTTAACTGTGAAGCACTTGTGTTTAGGAGCAGTTTTCAACAGCAGTTACAGTTCCATGCTTATCAGCTGGGAGGGAGAAATCCTTCTTTCAGTGAAAATGGTTGATTAATATAAAGGCCCATGTAAGGGAGAGGAGTAATAGTCAAACTGCAAAAATCTGCCTACAGAGTTTCAGCATTGTGTGGTATTCTCTAGAAAATCAAGGAAATGTGTATTGGAGCATCCTGGAGAAAATCTCTTGCTCCCCTGCCACAGATGACATAATGGTCACATGAGTATTGGTGATGTTTTCTGCCCTGCATTTACATCTGACATATTGTCTCTGACATATTTGAAAAAGGATCTCCCTTTTTGTTGTTACAAAGTGAGGAAGAGAAGGAGCTGGAGGAGGCTGGGTCACTTTGAAAATGCAATGGAAGAGGAGGGATTTATATTTATTTCTGTCAGGTTATGGCACGAAGTCCATGCCATGAAGAGTATGAAGCTGTGTTCACTGCATATAGAACTGCTTTTTCTTAGAATCTTCTGGAGTTCAGAAGAGAAGGAAACAAGGAGGAGATCAAGGAGGGAGCATGTGGTTCTGCTCAAAGAATTGTCTCATCCGCTTTGCTTCCCTGAGCATCATTTCTGGAGGGTCATGTTGAAAGCATGATGGCAGGATATTTACAAAACACTTTGTTTTTTGCCACATCTTCTAAACTAAAGGCAGTGTAAACTGAGCAAAGCCTGAAGTGGCTGTCACCCCAGGCACCACAGCATAGGGGCTCTCTGGATTTAAAGATGAAGGACTGCAACCTAGTAGAATGTGCTCATTGTGGGGGACCTTTGGTCCCCAAGCTGTGGTTTTCCCTTCTTCACCTTTCCCACAGACTCTGGATGGAGTTTCCCCTTTGTTTAGTTCCAGAAGAGTTGCTGTTGCCTCTCTGCTGGAGGCACTCACAGCACAAGGTGTGCCTCTGCTGCTTCTGTGGTGGCCTGTGAAGGGTGTTTTACTGCAAGTGTGTCTGTCTGCAAGCAAACTCCGTGTGCACCTCGTGGGGCAGTTCCTTCTGGTGTTGCACAAAGATTTGACTGATTTTGTTCCAAGTGACAGCAATAAGATCTTTCCACTCCTGTATATCAGAATAAACACAACAGGTATTGGGCTGAGCATAGGTTAGACCAAGCCCCATTTTCATAGGAGCTCATTACTGCCTTGGAGCTGCAGCAGCAATATCCTGATTACTACTGAGTCTCTCCAAATTACTCCATCTACTCCTGCCTTTTTTCCTATCACAAACGTGCACACTCTGCCTAGGAAGGGTGGAAAGGCATTGAACAGTCCATTGCATCTTTCTGTCTTACATCTTTCTGTCTGTGTGCATTTCCAGGGACCAAAGGGAGAAAATGTCGGTTCGATCACTCAGCCTCTTCCCAGCAGCTACTTGATTTTCAGAGCAGCCTCCGAATCAGATGGTAAGTTTGGGGGTTTGTTTGCTTTCTCCAGATTGCATGCTTCCTGCTAGCTAAGATACTAGGTTGATAAAAAAACCCCAAAAAACCAAACCAAAACAAAAAGTGTATAAGGGAAAAAATGGTGGCTCACCCAGCTTGAAATTCTGCTCTTAACAATGGTCAGAACAGGTCAAGCAGACCAATGGCACATTTCATTGCCCTGACTGAACAGCCACCTCTCTGGCCATGTGTATGGAGGAAGGACTTAAGACTTCTAATTGGGGAAAACCACTAAGTCAGTATAAACTAAAGGATGGAAGGAGTCCAAAAAAACTGATATGAAAAGGGCTGTGTGTTCTCAGTTCAGCAGAGATTTCATTGTCCTATCTGCCTGTGGCTTACTCTGGGGAGGGATCTCTTGGAGGAAAATGGCATGGTAATATTGAAGAGTTGTCAGTAGATGTCTTTCAGCCACCTGAATTTTACTGTCAACTATTTGTGCTGTGGTTTGCCGTATAGCAGGCCCAGAGGCTGATGATTCCACATGTAAAATACTGTTCTGGGAATTCAGAAAATTATGGAAGTTAAATTTAGGTCAATATGTAACAGACATGCCAGCTTGTTATGTGAAAATCTCTGTAAATTACTTCAGTGGACCTAAAATATCAGTGATTTATAAGTAGATAAGAAGATTAAAACCATGTTTTCACTCCATTTGACCTTCAGACTCTATTTTTTTTTCCATAGCGAATTAACCCAGGCTGTTCATTTTACGGGTATTTTTAACCTACCCCACCAAGGGGGCTCATCTACCCCATATGCTCCTTTGGGTCTCATCTAGAGTAACTTTAGGGACATAAGGACATCTTATGGAGCAAAATGGGCTTTGAAAGTAATCCTCCTGGTGCAGTGATTAGGTTTTACATTTTCCTAAGGGATGGAAGTGAGACAATGCAAATACATCTTTGAAAGGACACTTAGAATAGGAGGAAACCTTCCTTCATTTCAGACTTCTGTGCTATTTTCCTCCTGCAGTGAAAAGAGGACAGTTCAGGGTGAGGGACATCTTGACACTGAAAACTGCTCGCAAATGTCAGTGCAGTGAAATTATATGAAAATAATCGGAATTTATAGAGACCCATAGGAACACATCTATTTCCTAAAATACTATGCTTTTGTATCTTATTTGTATAAAAGAATACAGGATTAAAATCTGGCTCCAAATACCACCTGCCTAGAAAGAGATAGATTGATGCAATAACCTCTTGTGGGGAAAAATAGTGCTGTAGGGTAGATCTGCTAAATTAGAGGCATTTCAAACCCTGGCTATACACGCAACCACAGAACAGCCCCACAGAGTTCTTAGGCAACCAAATAGTTTCAACAACCATCTGTCAATCCAGGTTTTATAAAATACTATTTCCTTAGAGACCCATGTGCTTGTCTTTCCACTAATTTAATTATTAATAATTAAACCATAGTGGCAACCTGGAAAAGAGACCTGTGGCTGAGCTTCTGCTCTTTCTTTTTGTGATATCTGCCATAGACCAATTACATGGAGTAGAAAAGTTATAGATTTGTTCTAACTAACCTCACCCATAAAGGTTCTAACTAGCCTTACCCATGCTCCTAAGGTAGCAATGGCCCCCAAGAGATCATGAGAGGTGAGACTTTTCTAGCTGTGATCTCTCTGTCTGGGTTGTACAACACATGGTAGAAAAGCACAAAAGGGAACACACCTGACAGAGTTTCAGTGTTGAAATGCTTGTGGGAAGTTTTCTGCCCAGTGACTCATTAAGTGCCTCCAGTGTCAAACGAGCTTAAAATAGTGAGTTACTGGAGCACATTTTGAAAGCCAGGATGTTGGCCAAGATTCTTTGGAAGCAAGCAGAGGCCAGGCAGATCAAAATAGACTTACATTTTGTTTAGTGTGATTTTCCTTTATTTTGTTGCTTCTCTCCAATAGTGTCCTAATGTTAGATGAAAAGCTAATGTGATCAAGGGAAGGAAGAGGAACTGTGGTGCCTCTCAATCAAATATCCTAAATGTGTATGTATAAAGTAACTAGGGCCTTTAGTTCAAGACAAAATACAAGCTCTTGAACAGCACCAGCAGTGCCCTAGAGCCACCTGCACAGGTTTGGAGCACTCACATTATGACTCATAGATTCTGAGTCTGATGAAGTAATCATAAAAGCTAAAGCTTCAGGATTGGTCCATTTAGTAGTGGACTTCAGAAACAAAATTGATACTGAATTCACATTAGCATGAAAAATGGTGTAATTTTCAGCTGAATGAGAGTATTTGACTTCACAGCTGAGGTCAGTGAGCTGTGGAAAGTGGCCATACTTTGTGTAGGAAAGGGCAGGATATGAATCTCCAGACAAGAGGGAAGAACAGCTTCCTCCTAAACACACGTCCTGACAAATGGCCAAACACGAGTGTCATACTTGGAGATGAGTGACTCAGAGACAGTATTAATGTCAGTAGGTCATGTTAAACATATGCAGACAAAGATGCAAGGAACAGAAGCTGCTACATTCAAAGAATTCTGTATAAACTGCAGGAAATTAAGGCTTGTACTTAATGGTTTATGTGGTTTGATTTTAAGCTCAGAAGACAGGGCTGAAATGGTTTTAGACTGTTACATTGTTTCACCGGTTGTAAAGAGGCATCTCCAAAAGAGTGTGCCTGAGTTTGTTTCATTTCTTTAACACACTGGACAGACCTAGAGGATGCAAGAGAAAGAGGAGATGGAGATAAAATGAGATAAGCCAGCTGAGACAAATGAGGCAGGTGGGATCTGGGCCCTTGTGTATATTTGTAATGTGTTCACAACTGCCCCATAGTGCAATACTGTGTGCACTTGGAAAAGGTATCCTGGCTGTGTTCTTCTTAACACAGTCTCCCATGTTAGTAGTGGAAAATGAACAACAAAGCATTTGGCAAATAAAACTAGCTTATGGAGGCCTCTGACTTGCTGGGAAATACTGAGTTGCAGCATATGTTAGATGTACAGTTCAGCTATCCAGGCAACTATATAATGATCAGCAGCTACATGGCCTACTTCTTCTCTCAGCATTTCAGAATCCCCATTTTCCCCTCTGCTCTACCATCTGTGACAGACTCTTGGTAGTATTTAAGATCATGACTTCTGGCCGATCTGCAGAACCACTGCCCGGCTACAGCAGATTTCACATTCACAGACCAGGGCAGCAGTCTGCTTTTTGATGTCTTTTAAACATCAGCCTCTGGAAAGGTCATGTCAGCCTACTGGGCTCAACCTGTACAAGTGCAGGGTCTTTCTTTCTTAGCAGTTTCAGAAAAGAAGACTGCTTTTTCTGAACCAGTGACTGTGTCTGCATTTCAGATTTGTGTTGAGGAGTGACTTAGAATTAGTAGTTTAAATCTGTCCCAAGCATCCTGCCCAGACCATTCTGGATCTGCCCATGAGATCCACCTGGTGTGTCCTAAGCATTTTTAATCACCTGCTTAGATCTCACAGTGAGGATCTCCACTTTGCCATGGGCACTGCCACCACAAGGTGTATTCCTACTAATGGAATTCAAAGTGGCAGATTACCAAGGGTTAAAATCTTAACAGTGGAATTGTTAACCACATTTACATTTTATTCCTTATGTCCTGTCCTTCAGGTATGCTTTGGGTAGCCTGCATTGCCTGATGTGGATGCAGTTGTGTGTAAATCCTGATGGTCTGGCTTACAGTGTTGTTTCTTTTCTAGGCATCTGGCCCTTCCCCCCAAACTCATGCTCTCATCTGGGGAGGAAATTAGCTTATTGAAATAAAGGTCACACACAGAAGCAAAGAACTACAAGGAAGATAGCAATCTGAAACCAAGTTAACAATGAAATACATCTCTGGGTCCTGGCAGCTCTGGAGAAAATAGAGCTTTTTAGCTTTATGTCTGTGTTTCATATTCCTTAGACCTTTCACAGTGGTCTAAAATCCAAGCTTTTTCAACAAGATTTCATTAAGTTCACTGCATAAATTGCACCTGCAGCTAATTGAGAGCTCACGATCCTTACATCTTGACAGCCAAAGTGCGAGAAATCATGCACGCAGGCACCCAAGTGGTGCAGCAAAATAAGCAGTCAGCTGAACAAGATGACCTTAATGTTCACTGACTGAACCAAATCTGCCTCTTCCTCAGGATTCGTGATTTGTGTGCACTTGAGCAAGAATTCATCATTTCCAGGTGACAATCTACTTCAGGTTGATTTTTAAAAGCATCTATCTTGTGCATGTGAGGCATGAGGCCAAAGCTGGAGTACTTTAATGATTCAAGAAGAATAATATTCCCCTACTGATGCCTCCCTGGAGGAATGTGTGGTTGCTCAGTGTGAGCCTTTTGAAGTCTTAATTGGCAAGAGATTCATCCCAGGTGTTCTGTAGCTACAGGAATGCAGTGGAAAAGAACTATAGTCTCAGACTGATAATTTCTGTGTGGAATGGTGTGATTCCATCTAGAGCAGATTTTTCTTTCTGGTGAGTGCTGAGAGAACATTGGCTGCATCCTCGGTGACCAGCTGCTGCAAAGTGTGACAGATAGACTTGGCACATCAGATTATGAGTTGTTCTAGGTGAATGCAAAGAATTTCAGAACCGAATAGCTTGATGTTTTCAGTGCTGCCTGGTTTTGTCCTGTAAGATATTTTTGTAATACTAGATCTCTTCAAAGACTAGGACAGACTCAAGTTTTTCTTTAAATTCAACCTAGGTTAGTAGCACGAGTGCCTTCCGTTGTTTTGATATTTTTTCCCCAAGAGTGAGAAGAAATTATTTTTGTCTCTTGGATTTAGTAGTTCCTTTTGTCTGAGGAAAAAAAAAGGAGTTGGTTCAAGCACATGCCTTTCGCTATTTAGCCTTGCAGCCTCCAAGTTTCTTCATGGTACCAGCAGTGCCCTGCTAACCCAGGAAGTGTCGTTCAAGGAGCCATAGTGATTCCTGTTTGCACCTCAGACAGCACAGGACAAGCAAGGGATCAGGACCAGCCAGCCTGGGTTTGGGGAAGGCAGGAGCTGCTTGACCAATCTGATCTCCTTCTATGCCAAGGTGACCTGCTTAGTGAATGAGCACTGGACCAGGCTGCCCAGGGAAGTGGCTGAGTCACCATGCCTGCAGGGATTTAAAAGACATGCAGATGTGGCACTTTGGGACATGGTTTAGTGGTGGACTTGGCAGTCCTGGGTTAACAGTTGGACTTGATGATCTTAGAGGTATTTTCCAACTTAAACAATTTTCTATTTCTATATAAATTGATTTGAGAAGAGCTTAAAAGCTGACAAGATAATTCTGGGTTTTACTTCAGAATGTAAAAATATGTTTAAGCCACAGTTTGTGAAAAATTATAACTGATAATTGATTGTAGTTATTACATTGCAGCTTCAAACCTCCTAAAAGAATATAATTGTAAATTGGTTTTTTGCTCCTTCATATGCATCCTTTTGGGCTGCCATTCCTCTCTGAAGGAACCCACATCTTACATTCTTTTCTGATCTAACTACCCTGTATACAAAAAACCCTACTTGAGTCACCCACTCAAAATTGGAACATGTGAGAATTTAGGTAGCCATGAAGCCTTCATGCAGTGCCATGACTGTAGGTGACAGCCTTTAATTAATGTGACCACATTCATTTCTCCCCTTCTGCAGTTTTTGAGGGAGTGAGTAGACTTGTCAGGTAAGCAATTAAGTAATCCAAATGCTAGCATTTTTGCATTATCTTCACAATCCAGAAGAATGCAGCTCAACAGAAAGGTCACTCAGATGTAAAAATATTTCATATAGGCCTTTAGCAAGGAAACATATTTATCTTATGTACAAGCCCTGTAACTGAGAGAGTATAATTTTATGGGTTTTTGCTGCAATTAACTCACCATTGACTTGCTGAGAATGTAACCTTTTTTTTGCAGAGGTAAGCCCATATTTTACATCTGGATTAGTGACATGTATGTTTGGATTCACAGCACCACCTAATGGCTGAAGGCCCATTTCTGGGCTTGGGGGTGCTCTGCATCCCTTCAGTTCAGTTTCTGTTAGAAATGAAAACAAGGGTGTACACTGATGCCTTTTCTGTTTGCTGCAGGGCACAAGGAATGCCGAGTGCTGATGCACAGCGAGTCCCTCTAAAGCTTTGTGTATCTGCCTGGGACTATTAAAATGAATATTTAATGTTTTGGGTTTGTTTTTGTCTTTTTTTTAAATTTAAGCTCCTTGAAAAGGCTTCAGAAAATATTCAGTTTTCTCATAACACCTCCCAGGGAGTTATCTAAAGGGATGGAAACCCTAGATATATTGTGTAGGAAATTCCTCTGATGATGAGATGAACCCCAAATTTTTGACCAAGCCTGTAAGGTCATGTTAGTAAGGGCGCACACCTGGGCAGTCCTGGGTTAACAGTTGGAGCTGCAGTGGGGTGGGGATAAAAGAGCTGCCAGCATAGGTTGCTCTGTCTGCGTCCCCAGGGAGGGGGATGTCTGAGGGAGACTTGGGGCCACCCTTGCCTCAGCCATCATAGGATAATGAGAGTACATGAGACCTGCAGAGCACTGGGGAGATGACCTCAGGGCTGCCTCAAAGGGCTCATGCTGCTACAAATCAACCTACCTGTCAAAGCACCTGATTTAACAGCCTATTTAATACAAAAATATCTTGACATATGCAGCATTTCCAAATGTCAAATCACACAGTTCTCGCTCTGTGGAACTGGAAAAGAAAAGCAAATTTAAAGGCAGAGGAGAGTCAAAGGGAGCCTGAGCAGGAGTGTGCTCCCTTGTGTGACATAGAAACAGATTTGCATAGTGGTGGTTTGGGGGAGAAGGGATATGTAGGAGGAGGTGGATTTGTGTTCAGTGCAGCCATTAACTCTAATGGGTTCTCCATGTAAATCCTCCACATAGTGAAAAGGGAATAAATGTCTGCCTGTAAAGCCTTAATGCAAGAATATTTGTTAAATACAAAATAGTGCAAAATAAATTCCAGCATCATTCAACCTTTCTAATCTTTTATTAACCATTATTTGTGATGTTATTATTAAATCATAAGTTGATGCTGAAGGAATTTATTGGATAAAATTAGAATAAATGACTGGGGCTCTGCAGTGTTTGTGGCTAAATGTTCAAGTGCAATTCTTCAAAGATTTGAGGTATTTTTGTTTTACTGGTTGCAGCTTTGTATCAAAGCAAGCACTGAAATCCACTCACATTTATAAACATTTCTTTAAATACGTGTTCTAGATTTTTTTTTAAACTCTCATTGGTCTTATAGAGCCAAATTTTGGTCATGTTGAAGTTGATGGGAATTCTGCCCAGGAGAGCAGCAGGATCCCAGTGAGATTTATGCATGTGCTTGATGCTGTATGATACAAAATGGAAAATTTTGCCAAATGGGACCAAGGAATGAATATGGTCCAGGGAAACTCTGTTTGGAGCACATGCCACTGCTAGAGCAAAATCCTTTGTTTCCTTCACTGCCTCTCAATCACACTTCTAATTATTGTGAAATGTATTCTGAGAAGTGTAATGAAGAGCTCTGTTTTACAAGCTTGAAATTAGAGGCTCACTCCCTTGATACTTCAGTTCTCAAATGTTCAGCTAATTTTCAGGTGCCCTGGCCTCATTAATGACTGCACTACAGAAGCAGGTTTTTTCAGGTGCTTCCAGGAGTACAGCAGCTCAGCACTGTGGTGGTTGGGCTTTAACACACAGATTTATAGCCTTGCATGGATCATTGCAAAAGGATGTGAGGGTCAGCTTGGATTCCTGTGCTTTTCATTTGCTGTCTGTCTGTGGGACCTGTGCAGGCCATAAGGAAATCCAGTCTGGCTGTGCATAGGAGCTGCAGTTTGTCTTGGCTTTGGGCCATGCTTATAATTTCTGCAAAACTGACCCTTTAGGTAAAGATTTTTTTTGTGACAAATTAAGAAAAATTAGGCCCCATGCAGATTATCTGATGGACCAGGCAGAGGGAAGGAATGGAAAAAAAACTTTAAAATGCAGAGAAAGAGTGAAAATGACCAGCCTGACAGCTTTCTCTAGTCTCAATCTCTCTGTCACATATTGATCATCCTGGATCTTGATTGGAATGGTGGTTACTGCAGCACTACAGCCAGCATGGGACCCCTGAGCAGGCTGTGGTTCAGTGATCCCAGAGTAACCAGTGACCTCTCCCACGCAGCTTAGTGCCATGGTATCTCCTTGCCATTGGGAAATGCATGAGGTGGGGATGCCAAGCAGTGAATGCATTTTGGGGAGTGTGTTACTTGTAGACATGAGATACTGGGTAGTGTGGAAGCGCAGTACCCACACAGATTCCCTGCATCTCAGACTGAATCAGAAAGGAGTAATGGGATGTGAACAAGTTGTGGGAGATCAGAAGGGGATGTTATTAGGGAAGAGGGAGTTGGGGTGAGCTTCCCACTCTATCATCCATGCAGATGTATTACTCATGCAGCTTCTAAAACACACCATTCCAGGCAAGATAACCTAGGGATTATGTATATGAAAAATATATTCTACACTGTGACTTCTTGAATTATAATGATAATGAGCTTTACTCCCAGGCAAGAAGCTTTTGAGAAGCAATGCATGAATTGTATTATTTACTCTGCTATGCTTAAATAGTTCCTTTTGTTTTCACAGGCCGATGCTGGCTGGATGCTTTGGAACTTGCTCTGCGTTGCTCCAGCCTCTTCCGGCTCAGTGCCTCCAAGCAGGGAAAGGATGGAGAAGTGAACTGCTCGAGTGATTCTGCACATGTGGGGCTTAACCACCTCTTGCACACCAGTGCTATGTCAGACCAGGAGTTCTTCCAGTAAGATGGGGCTGTTGCTCCTTAATGCACAGAGAAGTGTCATACGGCTCAAACTTTAGCATAATCTAGCCAGAGTCCTCAGTCTTCCACTGAGGAAATCCGTTTAAAAACCAGCCTGTGTGTTCTGCTGCTACATCCTTCACTAATATATGGGCTTGGTGTTGCCGCTTAATGCTTGAACATGCGGGCTGGGAGAAAGCTGTGTTTGTTTGTACATAAACAACTTTCTCCTGTCCCCTGCTTGGGCCAAAATGGTATCTGGGGATGCCAGCATGAAAAATGGCTTGCCTGAGTAAAGATTGCAGAATCTAGCTGCTGTAGTTATACAGACACAGTCACTAACAATGTCTGTGTGTTGCTAGCACATATGGCTCTGGGTCTGATGTATTTTTTAATACTGTGTACTCTTCCCTAGTAATACTGTGTCATAGTCAGCAGAGTGAACACACTGCATCCTTAGTTTTATAATTGCTTTCTCTCTCTACAGGGGTTTTGAGGGGTGTCCAGTTTCTTCCTTGATGAATCAGATAAATTTTTACATAAGGAGAAAAATGTCCCCACAGCCTCCTTTCTATTAATATTCCTGGTATTACTGCAGCATTTTGGAACATCAAAGCTCTCTACACATTTAAAAGCCCCGGGCCTTTCTGTTGCTTACAGCTGAATAAGCAACTTCAAAAGTCCTCCTGGTATAGACATTTGGCCTTTGGAGTGAGAACTGGGAGAGACAGTGTCTGTTTCTAGTTCTGCTGATTGGAATTTGACTTATAGAGCTCACAGTAATACACCATCACTTCTGCAGTTTCTAGGGTAGCAATTCTTGCAGTCTGCAAAGATGATGCCTTGCAGAGCAGAACCTCACCTTTAAGAGGTTTTCTTGGTCTTTGTTATAACAGCAGGGGTCTGAGTCCTTTTCAGAGTGTGAAGGTATCTCTGGCCCCATGGGACCAAAGGGGTGGCAGCATTCCAGACTGCCCTTTGCGCTGGTAGGTTCTGGTAATCCCAGCATGTGTTCTCTAGTCCTGCTGTTCAGGATTTTATCCGGAGTTTGAAGAAGAGCTTTACTGAAAAGCAATGAGAGAAGAAAAGGAAATCTAATATCTTACCACATCATGTGCCCTAGTACTTGTGCTTGTGGGCTTCTTTCATAATACTTTCCTTATGCCTGGGAGTCTCTGTACTCACAGTGATAATGAATTCAAGAATGCAGTGGACTTGGTTTTTGGCTGATGGATGTGTGTACAGAAATACACATAATAAAATGCAGCCTGTGGCACTGAGAACATCCAGGCAAACCCATGGCTACTGTAAGCTGATGCAGAAGACTGCAGTAAAGTATTTCTTCAGAATATGATGTGTGAATGATGTTTTAAGTGATGCCTCTATTTCACCTCTTAGTTGTCCAACAGTAAAAGCCCCCTTGAAATACGAGACTCAGTAGTAGTAGCACGCATGGCAGAGTTTTCAGCAGGACAGAGTACCCACAGTTGCAATCAGATATTTCTCAAATTTTATCTGAACCTGGTTCAAGCTGGGTGTTCAGCATGTAGTTGTCTGGACAGTACACTCCTTCCTGAGAGTTCTCCCTACCACTGTTGGAAATGTGTACCCATATTCCCAACACTCCCCAGTGTTTAAAGCCTAGGGGAGTTTGATGGTTGCAGGACAGGAGGATGACTTTCTGTCATCCCCGAAGAAATGAAGAACATTTAAATAAGGGAGAATGCAAAACCCAAACTGTGCAAGCACTGAGCAAAGTGATTTTGGTTTGCCCATGACAGTGGCTTCCTCACAGGGATTCAATCATTCTAATTAAATGCTCTCCCTACAGGGAATCTTACCAATTAAATTGGCATGCAGTTATTAGGGGGCCAGTTAATTACATTTAACTCTATCTTCAAATTAGCCAAACTACTCTGTCAAGAACAGAAAAAGAAAGGAAAGATGGATATTATAGGGAGAACAAAACTCCCTTGGGGGCTGGCAAAGGCAGATTTTCTGTTGAGCCAAAGTTGTATTTGTCTGCTGGCTGCTTTGCTCCTTTCCTGCTGGGAAACAAATCAATATTATACAGTGATTTCAAAATCCATGTCTTTAGTAGCATATAAAAATGAGAGAGAGAACTGTGTGAGTGAATCAAAGGCTTAAGTACTGTGTAAGTCAGTGATTTTAGACAAGAGACTTTTAGGGCACCAGGCACTCTTCTTTTTAATATGAAGTTGTTTCTTATGGCTTCCGTGTCTTAATCTTTAGCAGCCCCAGGAATCTGACTGCTTACTTGTTTGCAGGAACCAAAGTTTATTCTTTGCTTTGTGTAGAAGAGCAGTATCAAACCCAAAGAAGTCCTGGTCACCAACCAATGTTTCCAGGAATGCCACTTAGGGAATAAAGCACTGCTGTAAGAGAACTCTAATATGTTGAAACAGTAAATTAGTCATGAAAAATGCCAGGTTCCCCATGTTCATGGTGGAAATCTAATGCTGACTTTCAGCGTAAACATTCTCCCTCGGCTTTTGGAGTCTGGCTCATTAGAAGTCCCTGGGAAGTCTTTACATTGATTGGTTGGCCAAGCTTATGGCATGGCTTTTGTTTTTGGCATATCACACAAATTCAGTGGTGATTCTCTTTGGAGGAAGAACCTAGGTGCACTTCAGCATCTCATATGTGATCCTCAGAAGGAGAAGCATCTGTTTTCCCTTTGGTTCCCCAAAGTAGTTCTGAGGCTCTGGATGTCTTAAGTCTTGCCTTGTTTGTGGTGGGTAGTCAGTGCACAGTTGAGTGGAATTTAATATGAATCTGATTTCTCTCTTGGACTATAGCTGAAATCCTTAAAAAATACTAGAGTGCTGGTGGTGATGGCAAGAGAAAACTAAGAAAAGAATAATTTACTCCATTAAACTTCAAATATTTCCCAAACATGAGGCAAGTGAAAACTTGCTGTTCTTAAAAATGTGAGATAGAAAAGCATGCCGTTTCTCAGCCATGAACTAAAAGCCTTATAATGAACTGTTCTTTCAAATATTTTTTCCCCATGGAGAAGACTTTCACTAGGTAAAGGGAGCAAAGCAACCACAGACAATACTCACATGTTTACCTGACCATTGAAAAATTAAGAAATAAATTAGGTATTTAAATGATCAAAACCAAATACTTTCCTGGACATACCATCCAGGAAACAACTGTGGTGAGGAATCATGGGATAATCTCTCCAGATAGCTCTCTCCTTATCTTTTTTCTACTTTATTATTTTATATTCATATGTGCATAATCTGTGCCTCCAGTGTATTTGTTTATCAGTCATGACATTTGCAGCTTGCTGGCTAAAAAAGAGAACTAGCATCCTGGCATTAGAACAATGAAGACACATAATGTCTGATAATAAATTATTAGTGATGGTCATTGACTCTGATTTATGATCTTAGTTTTATTGTACAGTACAACTGTTAATTAAAAAACATTGTGGTGTGTATATATAAACACTGTATATGCAGACATGCATATATTTAGAAATGGAATTAAAAGAAAGATTTTCTAAGGGCACAGAAAGCTGTAGATGACACTTCCAAAAGAACTCTAGAAACTGGGCTGTCAGAAACTGAACTGTGGCTGCCACAACGTGGCTTGCTTGGCAAGTTAAAAATCATGAGCTTATTTCAGTGCATAGTTGGAAGGTGAGATCTTCTGAAAAGCTGGTGCCAGTTCTACACTCTGATTCTTCTGTTGCGTTATTTTTTTACTAAATCTAGCTCTACCTAGCATTACCTAATTATCTTTTCAAAATAGAAAATAACAAGAAGGGGGAAAAGAACAAGGGTGGGAACTTTCAGCATTCATCCTTAGTAAAAAACTGGAACATGGCCAGAATGACCAGAGAAAATGCCCATCACAGAGAAGTTCCTTGCTTGATAGAACATTCCCATGTACTCAGAAATCTTGGAGAGGAAGACAGACTACAGGAAGTTACAAAACTCTTCAAGATCCAGGGCCTGTTTAGATCCTCTGAAACCCTTTGGATATCTGGAAATCTTTTCTTGCTCTATCCAAGAACAAATTTTTATGAGGTCTCAGCTAAGAAACTTTCAGAGAAGAACAAGTTGAAAAGCTCAGCAAATGGGAGTTAGGCCAGGCCATGGAAGAGGTCATGTGTCTGCAGACATATACGAATAAGAAAAACTCTTTCCCATGATAGATACCACTTGAAAAAAGAGCAATTAGTGAATACTTCTCAGTGCCTGACCTCCAGGCATCTGACCTCTGTGTAATCATGTTTGCCTTCTGTCATATGAGCTACATTTGCTTTTTCAAATGGAGGTGCTATTGGTTACTTGAGAGAAAATTTTTGGCATTCTCTAAAGTCTGGATCACTGAGCATGAAGCTTGTTACACCTTCCATGCTTTCCCTTAGATTCTGCTATAATTTGGGAGTTCTCACATGCAATTGTCCACTCCATGTCTTCAGCTCTGTTCTTCCACACATCATCTAGGGTAAGCACAATTCACAGGCTAGCCCTGGTGGATGAGAGAGGGTTATGTGTGCAAGAAGGTACTTGCTTCTATTAGTTTTAATATTTGTCTTTCCTAATATAGGGCTGACTTAGGACCACCCTCTGTTGAAATAAAATAATAATAACACTAAAAAGAAAATGTATCCCATAATGCCATATTTTTCATATATGCTGCAATCCACTTATTGGCTTCTGTAAAAGGAAAAATCTCCTGATGGATACTTTAGTTCTCTAATTAGCAGTGAAGAGTTGTTGGAGAGGACTTGCTGTGTATCCCTCTGGTCTATGGGCTCCCATCTGGAGGCAGCAGCAGGGCTGTGTAAGGGAAAAGTGCAGTTTGGAGGGGTAAACTTTGATGAAAAGTATCTCACTCTTGCTGTGATAAAGCCCTTGTTATTCAGGAAATCAATATCTGAGACTGTTCTGGTCTCCACACCCTCTTCTGAGTCCTGGGGGTGTATTTACAATGTTTAAAAAGCCTTAAGAAATGTGGCTTTGTAAATCAAACTGAAACAAGTAATGACCTGTGTGTTGCAGGTTGAATGAGTCAACCCTAGAGAACAACCACCATTTGGAAAACGACGCTTTTTCAGACAAGTCAGAGAGAGACAATGTAGAGGAGTCAGAGAATGAAGCACATGACAACAGCCGGAAGACAAATGAAAGCGAGAGTGATCAGTCAGAGATACAGGGAGAGGTCTCTCCAGGAAGGAAGGGGACCACTTATATTGAACAAGTCTATGAAGAATTTGGAGAGGTAAGAAAACAAAAATCTTAATTGCTGCTGTATCTGTTCACAGTACTTGTCATTCAGCCTTTTAGCTGTATGGCAGGTAACATATGAGTTCTGGTGTTTTACAGATAAAGCAAGCACAGTTTTCTGCTAAATTGCATGGTGTTATAATGTGCTTTAATAATCCTGCATTATGAACTGTTACTCTGCTTTGGTGTGTTTCCAGCATCAGTGATTGCTTTAACCAGTTATTGCATTAAAGATATATATTCAATTAAAGATCTGCACAGCATTGGCACATTTGTGGACCCAGTGGGAGCAGGGATTATTATGCTGGCCATGTGTCCTGGCCAATTAGGGTACTCAGCCCTTGTGTGATACAAAATATGACACTTCCCTTTTATTTATTATGCATGGAACATCCTTTTTTGTTGTGTCTGAATGGTGCATTTGAGCCACTTGATTGCTAAATGCCAGTTGCTTATCTGAAAGCCATTTCTCATGACATTTAACAGCAGGAAGATGCATTTCTTTTCCACATAAGAGCCTTGCTGGCTGGATATCACTGTGACACCTCTGAGGAGGGCAGTGGTAGAGAGCTGAGGCAGCCAAGTGTGCTGTGTGAGAATCAGTCTGAGCAGGCAGGAGAGCTCTGCTCTGAGCACTCACTTTCCTGCTGCTTTGAACAAGGAAGCTGATGGCTTGTTGGTGCTTCAAAGAAATGCACTGCTGGAAAGCTGTTTTGTCTTAGAGTCACAGAGACATAAAACCATTTTCACTGGAAAAGACTCTTAATATCAAGTCCAATTATTAACTCAGCACTGCCAAGTCCACCACTAAACAATGTCCCTCAGCACCATATCTATGTGACTTTTAAGTACCTCCAGGGATGGTGACTCATCACCATCTGTTCCAGGCCTGTTCCAATGGCAAACGATCCTTTTAGTGAAGACATTTTTGCTAATATCCAATCTAAACTTCCTCTGGCATAACTTGAGGCCACTTCCTCTTCTCCTATCACTTGTTACCTGGAGAAGACACCAACACTCACCTCTGCAATCCCCTTTCAGGTAGTTCTAGAGTGATAGGGTCTTCCCTCAGCCTTGTTTTCTTCAGCCTAAAGCACGCAAGTTCCCTCAGCTGCTCCTCACAGGACTTTTGCTCCAGACCCTTCACCAGCCTCTTACGCTTTTCTTTCAATGTTTTCCTGAAAGTGTACTACTAATATTGACAAAAAAAAAAGAGTCAAATATATCCTAATTACAACTAGCTTCTCTTTAGTGCATTTTTCCCTCAAATCCCCTTGCAGACAAGGCAAATGGTAACTGGAGATTTTGAATATAGATGAGTAGCTACACAGTGGCAAAATGAAAGCAAACTTAATTTCTGTCAGCTGCTTCTTGAAATGACCTTTCTTCACATGACAAATTTGTCCTATCAGTGGTGGTAGGGCAGGCTGATATTTTGGTGTTTGAACAAACCTTACAGGCTACACTGATGTGTGTACATGGGCAGCTTTACATTAAAATAAGAAAAAAATTGCACTACAAACCAAGTGAAAAAGACTGCATTTCTGTTGGAGAGTGACACTTCATATGGCAATAAATAAGACTAACTGTAGTGTGCCTGGTCAGGCACGGGTAGCATCCAGAAGACTTCCAAAAAGAATTGCCATGTGGCCTTGGCCAATGGGTGTTTTGTAAGATTTCATCAAAAGATGGGGCTGTCATCACCTGGGCCACACAGTTAGGACTGGTTGTTGTGTCTGAACTGACTGGTTCAGACCAGTGAAAGGAATATAGAGAAAAATAGGTTTTGTGCAATGATGTAGCTCCCCTGGGTGGAGATGTATCAAGGTAAACACAATAGGCGCCAATAATAATGTCAGTTGTCATCTTAAACTGAAACTGCACTCAACCTGCAGTTTGAGTGTGTGCAGTTCAGATGTGGCAGGACAAAGGTCACAAACTGGCACTGTTAAATGTTCAGCTTGGCTTTCAGGGCTCATTTTAAAGGTGTGCACGTGAGTGGGTGCATAGCTGTACTCTTGGAAGGTGCTTGTGCATTTGGCATTCCAGTTTTGCCTTGTTTGCAGTTGGAATGTGAAAGCAGAGACAGATGTCGAACTTGGAGATTGCAAAAGTTGGTCTAGAACACAAAGTAGACATTTCAGTAGGTAGATTGATAACAGGAAAAACAAAAACAAAACAACACATTTTTTCCAAACTTGTAGTTTTAACAAGTTATAAAAAGGGTTATTATTTAAGGTTATTCACATATTCCTGCGCCTTCTTCTCTTTCTATTTATGTCCATCCTGTGTGCAGTGACTCATTCTGAGTAACACTTTGTCTAGCAATTTCAGCATGGCATTAATTTATATTGACAGTACATGCATACTTGAGAACTTGGATAAATAATGAGAGTTCTGACAGACCCATGTGCATTGTAAGCCCCAGGTGATGCTGTGGTACTCCATTTCTCCTTGGAGCTTCAAGGTGCGTACTGCATCAGACTGTCAAAAGAAGAATGGTACAAAAATGGAAAAGTAATTACAGTAACAGAGCTTTGTTGTTCCTCAGTTTGAAACTTCCTCAGGCTGCAGGCCCGGTAAGACTGGTAAACTTGCTGCGACTGTAGGGCTGATTTGGAGCCAACATGGTGGGTAATGCTCAGGTGGTGAAAAAGAATGTTTAGTGATTTATACCACCTGAAAATCCTGTTATGCTGTGCTATGCCCGCTTCCAAACCAAAGTCCATTACAAAAGTGAATCTGTGCCCTTTTTCTCATAGAATTATCTTGCCTAAAATCAGTAGAAAGCCTAAGTATTCTCTTTCACTATTAAATTATGATGCCTAGGATGCATTAAAATGGCATTTTGCATTTTTATTTGAAAACTTAGTTTAATTTACATTCTCTAGTGGTGTGAAAGGCCCATTTCTCCATGTTGCACATCTTGTAGACCTACTGAATGCATAGGAACTGCACAGGGCTGAAACCACAGCATAATCCCTGGCTTTTTTTACCTCCACTTCTGCTGCAAAGGGCTCTGAGCAGCATTGGCAGGTGCTGGAGTTTCTGTGCCTCTGGCAGTGGGGCCCTTGTCATATTTACACACCAGTTTGTCTCATCTAGAAGTTGGAGTACTTCTTCTAGTCTCTGTTGATCACTTGTTTACCTCCTACATTTTTCTAGATATATCCTAGTGAATCTCACAATCTCTTATTTGCAGAGAATGGGTCTGAGAGAAGCTTCTGTGCATCCACCAGGCTACAGGGGATGCTGTAGCAGCTCTGGGTGTGTCCACACCTCCTGAGGGCTGTAGTGCAGGGTCCCCTTGGCTAATGGCGGTCCATGCTAGCCCATCACAGCCCTGAGGTGTGATGGAGGCAGTGGCTCAGGAAAGAGCACAGCAGACCTGCTCCCTGCCTTGTGCCAGCCTTCACAGACATCCAGGGCTCTCTGCACCACTCACTTGATTGCTTTGGGGATTCATTTCCACTGAGACATGGCTGATGTCTCTCTGCAGTGGTGTAGGTGAGCACTCACCCCTTTGTGCCAGGGCCCGGTGTGCATGGGTGAGCTCGGAGCCCCAGAGAAATGCACCCACAAGGAATGGTTTTCCTGTTTGTGCCCTGAAGTTCCCTTTGCCTTTGCAGACGGGGGAGTCGTCACAGACAGAAACTGTCTCTGAGGAGAACAAGAGCCTGATGTGGATCCTGCTGAAGCAGCTGAGGCCTGGCATGGACCTGTCACGGGTGGTGCTGCCCACCTTCATCCTGGAGCCACGCTCGTTCCTCAACAAACTCTCTGACTACTACTACCATGCCGACCTGCTCTCCCAGTAAGCAGCACACAGGCTGGGCCTGACCTGGGCACTTTTCCCATATTTGTGAAAATATCTCTTTGTGTGCCAGAAAGGCTCCCAAATAATACTGAGGCCATTGGCTTCAACATACATCAAGCCAGGCACCAGCTGCAGTGACTTTTTACAGATAGACTGCTGCCAGTGAGGGGCAAGGAAGGAAAAGTTAAACTCCAGGCAAACCCACCTTTGCATGTGGACAAGTTTGCCGCTTTTGGCTGGAACTGATGGGAATTTAGCAGATGCCTTTGAGTTTTGCACAACTGAGCTGTGCCACCTTCTGGTTTACTTGTGTTCACAGGGGAATAGGACAGAGAGCAACCAAAATTGTCAAGCACTTCTGTTCCCCAAAGCCATATAATTATGATGGTTGATAAACAAATAACATATTTTAAAACCATTGGTGTGAGAGGTCTGCTGGGAGCAGCAGAGTAGAAAATAGGAAATGTTATGCTTCTGGATAGGATGTGCCTTCTGAATGAGATATGCCTAGTGGATTGTAAAACACCAGGATGTGCAATATTCTAATAGCAGCACTAGTTACTCATTTTTATTTTTTATTTACTCATACTTTCTCTGGATAATTACAGAATCATGGTATTTTTCAAGCCTTGTTTGTGGTATTTGTACCATCTGAAGTTAAATAAATAGTTCTCAGTGCTGAGATGTAAGACTTCAAGAGGTTTGGAGGTTTTGATAAAAAAATGGTTAAATTTGTGGTTCGGGTGATCCTTCTAAATGAATTTTGCAATAATTTACCCAAGCTGATTTGTGATTCTCACTAAATGACTGGAAATACCAGGAATGCCTTTGGTTTTGTTTACTTCCTGCTTCATCTCTGAGCATTGTTCAGAGGTGTAAGCTGAGATGACTTTTTGAAGTCCCTTCCAACATGAAGTATTGCATGAAATCTAAAAGTAATGATAGAGTTCGTGTAGCACATCAAGCTTTAAAGATATTTTATGAAAGAGGGAAACAACGAAAGAGAAAAAAAATCGAAAGACCAAAAAAAAAGTGTCTTTGATTTTAAGGGCATAAGTTTGTTTTTGACTCACACTGTTCTACTAGCTGTGACTCAATGCTAGTGTGAGTAGCAATCCCACATTAACCTACTCCAATGTCCAATCAAACCTGACACACTCCAGAAATTTTCTTGGTCTTTTTGCAGAAATGTGGAGGAAGAGGTGCCACTTTTTAACAGTTTGTGTTGAGTGACGTACATTACTAAAAATGTATATGTTTCTGCTGGGAGACACCTTTTTCACTGGCAGCAGCACAGAAGTTACTTCCCTTAAGTTGTGGGGAAATAGATTGCAATTGATGTTATTATACCAGTAAGAAACTAATGTGATATGTTACCAGCATAAAGAATATTTTATATTCTGTTCTGCAGGGCTGTCCTTGAAGATGATCCATACATGCGAATGAAGCAAGTCTTGAGGTGGTATCTGTCCGGCTTCTATAAGAAGCCAAAGGTAAAATGAGAAATTGGGGTTGTAATGGGCATTGAAATCTTCTGCTATCATTTTGTTTCATTTCTCTATTTCCTCTCCTTTGAGATTTTACCTCTGTTATTGCTCAGAAGACTTTGACCATTACTTTTAAAACTGGGGTTATGCTTGGTTTCAGAGTAGACAATGAATGCAAAATAGTAGCAATCAACCTCAGAGCCTTTGCACTGGACAGTTAGAAAGTAAAACTGGTTATCAGCAAGTAACATGCCCTGGGATGCAAGGTTTTTCCCTTTGCTGAAGGCAGGTCTCCTTTTTCTTTTGTGGGACATATGGATGCCTCCACATCAATATGTCCTTGCTGTGTATAGTAGCAGCAATAATAAAGTTTAATCATCTTGTAAGGTTTTGATTGGGTGATATTAAATATTAACTTGATGAGAATAGCAGATATGAGCAGAGACAGCAGCATCGTTTGAATGAAAATATTAGATTAGGCTAGATTAAATTAGATGGATATGTAACTAGTTCTTCAGTTTTTATTCTTGTGATTGACTTTGTTTAAAACATCAGAGAAAAAATATTACCATATTGTTTTGTGGCCATCTGTAGCACTGGATTGCAAATCTTCATTTGTAGCAGGTTTTGATTACTTGGTTTTTCAGGGAATAAAAAAGCCATACAACCCTATTCTGGGAGAGACATTCCGCTGCTGTTGGTTTCACCCTCAGACGAACAGTCACACATTTTACATAGCAGAACAGGTAAGTTGCCGTTTGGATGCTCAGGTGTTGCAAACTACCTGCTTGCACCTCCATGCATAGAAACACACTGATCATCTCACCCTGGGAGAGGAACCTGGAGCTCTGTGTAAACAGGCAGAGCAGAACATGGGGTAAACTGGCTGCTGATCTTTTTTCTTTGCAGATTTACAGAAATTGTGTGAGGCTTGGTAGGCAAGCTTCTTCCATAAAGACCTTTTTAATGGGATTCTGCCCTACTGTTTTCTTATTGTTAAGAAAATGGGGGTTGGGTTGTCTCTGTCAAAAAGGGCATAAAGCATATAATCAAATCCTTCCATCTTTTATTTCTAAACTTTCTATGAAGATTTTACTAGGAGTAAATCAAGGGCTTATCTCCATGTCTTTGTGATTAAATTTACATAGCTCATAAGTTAACTGGCCTGACAAAGTGTAGTTTGAGATTTACAGTTTTAATAAAGGGATCTAAGTACTGTATGGTCTTTGGTAAAGGGACTCCCAGTTTCACATACATTTTTCCCCTATTTAATCAGATAATTTTAGCTTTGTTAAATTTTTTATTTCTACCACTGCATGCATTTCATGGAAGTTATTCAAATGCTGCACTCAAGTTCTGTGCTGTTCATTTATTGTCTTGAAAACCTTACACTCTACCTGTCGGCTGAAAGTGATCTCAATGTGCACAAGCTCAAGAAAATACAGGGTGGGGGAGAAAGACTAAATGTGTAATGCTGTCATACATAATGGTGTCATGTATTGTGTTCCCCCTTTAGTGCACCCCGCCTTGCTTGGCCTGTGCAGACTGCTCTAAATGACCCCTTTCTGTTTTTATCCTAGGTGTCCCATCACCCACCAGTGTCAGCTTTTCATGTTAGCAATAGGAAGGATGGATTCTGCATTTCTGGCAGCATTCTAGCTAGGTCCAAGTTTTATGGTAAGGCATTAAGTCTCTCATTACTCTCCCAGGTAATGTTGTGGCATCAGCTTTGGTTTGGTTTTGAGTTATCCCTGTGTGTGTTGAGAGTCAAGAACAAAGAAATGGTTGACAAATCTATCACTGGGACAGCCTAATTCCTTGTCTTGACTCTCCTTGGTCTTCCCCTTTTCCACCATTTCAGTCTGACACCACTCTGATGCTTAAAGAAATAAAAAATTAGATAGGAAGATTGAAAGCTTTAAAAATCTGTTTTTAGAAGGCAAAGGCTCATGATAATGTGTAGGATTGTCAGTATGCACTCAAAATGTGCTCATGGATGAGTCACGTTACAGTTGTCTGGCACCCAGCCTACAAACAAAAGTCTCTGAACAAATGTGAGCCTTTATCTGGCTCCCAGACTCCTAAGGGTTGACCCCCAGAGCTTTGAAATTAAATGTCTTCCAGTCATTTAATTTCAGTGGAAGCAGTACAACTCCAGGCTCTGAAAAACTGTTGCTCTTTGAAATCGGTTTTCTGTTAAGACAAACATTTCTTAATTACTATCCTCTACTGAGTATATTTGCTGAAACACTTTTAGATAGTCTTTCCTGTTGTTCTGGTAATGTCTGTTGTTATTTGGGATCATCCACAATCAGAAAATGTTGAGAATTGGAGAACCTAAGAAACTTCTAAGCTCCCACTAATGACCTAATGTTATTAATCTACTGCCCTTTCAGCAAGAGGGGCTAAATGCCAGAGCACATAAGAGCAGCAGAGTTTGTCAGAACTACCTGCCTCCAGCTGTGCATGATTTATATATGATTTGCATAATATAATAATTTGCATAATAATAGTTATGAACATTTCATATATCTTCTTCTGTCAGTGACCTACATTTAAATGGAAATGCTTTTTCTAAAGTAGGAGGAGGTATAAAGTATAATAAGAATTTTTTAATGTGTATGTTTTTAAATTCTAGGCAACTCACTTTCTGCACTGTTGGATGGGAAAGCAAAGCTTATGTTTCCAAGCAGAGAGGAAGACTATATAATCACTATGCCATATGCTCACTGTAAAGGTAAAGTGTCACTCTTCAAATAGGAAGCAAACATCGTAACAAAATGGTGTCTTACTGACTAACTTTGCACTGGCTCTCCCCCCTCAAGTAGCTGACACCACAGGGCCTGGGTAACTCCAGAGAGCTCCCCATGAGTCATGGCACTCAGCAGGAGATCTTCAGTAATCCTCACTGAACTTTCTGGTTTACCTGTGCACAGCCCAAGAGAAAGTTAGGCCCATCAATGGGCCTAATTAGTTTTCACATATGCAGAAACAGAAAAATACTGCATACATGCACTGCAGATAAAAGGAAAAGAACAAGACTCATTTCTGAGCTTCTTAGGATAAAAGGTTTTTATGATGTTAACACTGAAATTGCTTGATATGTTTTCTGGATTTTTGAGGATAAAGGAAATTTCTGACTTCTCTAGCCATTTCTTTCTAGCTTTCTCTTGCCATTTCTTGTTATTCTAATCATTGTGTTTCTCAGAGTATGAGCTGCCTCAGTGAGGCTGGCACCTGCTGCTGTGTAGTACTAGTGTGTGCTGAAGCTGGGGCATGGCTGCTGATTTACTGCTACTCAGGAAGCTCTGTCTGCATCATTTCCGCCACAAAGTTAAAATAAGCAGTCAAATCCAATTTTGGGGGTTGAGTATTTTTTAATTTGGTACACTGACTTCTAAGTTCATATTTAGAGGGGCCTGGGTACCTGAAAACAGTTATCTCATAATATCATGCCTTCTGTGAAGTATTCCTGTGCATAAATCTTCTTTCCAATTTTTATTTGTCTGCAAAAGACCTTTCAGCAAATGGTAAACATATATAAAAAGTTCCTTACATGACCTCTAGTTTCCCAGAGTCTCCCAGTCTCTGGTGAATCCCATTACAGCTTCTCTTTTCTTCAACCACCTGAGAGAACTGACTGGGTCTGTTTAAGCACTAGTATGAATGAGATTGCTGGGCACAACTTCCTTTATTTTTCCTGTCCCACTCTCAGCTTGCCACAGATGCACCTGTGAGTCAAGCTATTTCCTAACTGGTGTTATATATGGGGAATATGGGCTCAGGGGGAGGGAGATTCTTCATGCTTATAGTAGACAGCCATTTCCTAGAACCTCTAGTTCTGTCTTTTCAAAACTTTAAGCCAAGTGATGAATTTCAATTGATGAATGTGTCAGTAAGAGCCAGGTTGACTTGGGAAAGCAGGTTGCTTCTACTGGGGCCTCTAAGCCTTTTTTTCCTTTCAGGACTGTTATATGGTACCATGACAATGGAGCTTGGAGGGAAAGTTACCATTGACTGTGAGAAAACTAACCACAGGGCAGAACTGGAATTTAAGCTAAAGGTAAGATACATTGTGGCCCCATTTGAGTGGGTCTCAGGCTTGCCCCTGTGCCCCAGGTAGGGTTTGAGCACACACACCAGATCATTTCTGTACCAGCAATATATGTGAGCTCCACAGCAGGGCCTGCCTGGAGAGAAAGTGTCATCCTGCCATTGGTTTTGCCTCATGCAACTCAAATCAGCATTAGAAAGCCTTAGTGTTACATTACTTTTGACTACTGGCCATATTTTGTTTACTACAGATTGAAACGACAGTGTGTCTTCTTTAGGAAGGGATAATTGGTTTTGCTTGCAAAATACAGCGAGAGTACAAATAATTTGGAGGCAAGTTAGGACGTGAATCTTTGGAGTAGCTCTCCAGCAGCCATCACATCTGTACTCTTATCTTGCAGGTGCTATTTTGAGCTGTACCTTGTGTTTCTCAGGGCTACAGGACCTTGCCCTGGTGGCAAGGTGAGAGCCTCTTGTCAGGCAGGTAATTAAGTGGCTGTCACTGCCAAGTCTTGCACTGACTTGTTCAGGTAGCTAGTCCTTCCCGTGGAAAGCCTGGTGATGTGAATTTATGATATTCAGACAAAATCTTTGAGTGTTCCTGTTATTACATGAGTTAAAATTTAGGAGGGAAAGTGATAACCTGTAACTTTTTTGGGAAGTTAACTTGCTTTTTAAGGAGCATCCATTTCTCTTCCGCTCCAGCAATTTCTTGCCTGAGAGTGAAATGAAAAGAGAACTGAGAGACTGCAGGACTTCAGAATTGCAGCCTTAGCCAACATAAATGTGAGAGATCACTGGTTAGGGGAATCTTTTGCAAACTGTGGGTTGTTTGAGGGCAATAATATTTTTCTGTCTTTATTTGCCCTAACAAAGGCAACTCTTGCCTTATGTACCTCCCTGACATTTGCTTTTAAAGCCTGTTCTTCCCACAGGCCTGGATTACTGTGGCCAGGGGCAAATCTCCCTGACTTGGGAGTCATCTCAAACCCACAAACACTTAAGAGCCTGAAGTGCTTCTTTTCTGGCTTGAAAACAGTATGATTTATCCAAACATGTCTCAGGAAGGTCCTCAGGGGAGGATGGATGGAATGTAATTACATCACATGCTCTGCTTTGAGCATTTCCTAGCTGTCTATTTTAGTAGAAATGTGGGAAGTTGCAGGTAGACCCCTCAACTTTGTTTTTAATTTGGATATGTACCAGTTCTCTGCTGGATTGCAGAGATTGATGCTTGAGATATATGTGATTATTTTATTCATGGATGTTGTGTGAAATTGGGTTTTATATTGTTGTTTAACACACACACACACACACATACACGTTTCTCTGCACAAATGTTTTTGGAAAGTGCCTGCTAAAATGTCTGAAGAGGTGTTCTGTGAATAGAAGAGCTGCTTACACTCTCCCTGGAATTTCCTGTGTTTGGCCAGGAGATGGGTTGAATTTTCCATTGCTTTGGAATTTTTTTCCTTTACTCTGAAAATACTCTTTTTCTTTGGTCTGTGGAGTTTTTTTTGCTGCTGACCAGAGCTTCTTCACACTGGAGACTTGACACACAAGAAGTCATCAGCAGTGCCACACTGCTGTTGCTGTCCTGTAAAGCAGGAAGAGTCACCACTAGTGCTGCTCCTTTCCTTTGGACAAGGGTGCAAATGCTGTGATTCTGGACAGTGAGAAGGATTTGTCCACATACACTTGCCCTGATGTCTTGCTGACATAAATAAGTAAATTTCCAATAAAGATGAGGCCTTGCACTCCTGAGTGTTAATACACCTCAAGGCGTATCTCCCCATCTACAGCTACAGTGTTTGTGGTATTACAAACAAAAGGAAGGGGGCACAATGTGAGACGGTCAGAATCCATGTTAGAATTCATTCTGCCTTTCCCCAGAAATAGTGGAAGTCAAGCAGTTGCACTTTCCTTCTCTCCTGTTGCATCTCTGTGTTTGCCTCCCTTCCAGTCCTCACTAGACTGACCACATTTGCTGTTTTCTCTTCTCCCCTGATAGCCCTTCTTCGGTGGCAGTGCAAGCATTAATCAAATCTCGGGGAAGATCAAATGTGGAGAAGAAGTGCTAGCGAGTCTCACTGGACATTGGGTAACATTTGACAATCAAAGTTGCTGACAGGTTACGAGCCCATGACTGCAGGGTTCCTGGGAGGGCTGGCAGCCCTTGGCAGGCTCCCTGCACTGGAATGGGAGCTGCCTCTGTCTCTACCCAACCAGCCCCAGGGTATGCAAGGAACAGAGACTGGGCCACACCTCTCAAGGTACCTCTGGTTTCAGTAGTCCCATTCATCTGCAGTGTGAGTAATGCTGCACTCCCAGAGCCTGGGGAAGTTGGGAACAGTAGGGAGGTTCTCCATCAAAGCCCATGGTTCTGTATTTAGGGTCTGAGGCTTAGAGAAAGCACTGGTGGCAGGAGATACAGTGTGTATTAGGTGTAATTGCAAAGATCTTGAGGCTGCCTTTTGTCTGGTGTGTTCAGTACTTCCCCAGTTAGATCGGGATCAGGAGGGAATTTAGAGGATTTTGAATTCATTCTTTTCACAGCAAACCTTTATGGTCAAAGGCAGTTACTACCCTATTTATCAGCTGAAGGATAGAGACATCGATTCAGTGAGGGTATTATCTCTGTGGCCAGCTCAGAACAGTCAGCAGAGCACCGGGCACCCTCATGCATCCAGTATGCACAAGTGATTCTCTCAGAGCCACCCTCAAGCCAAAATCCAACAAGAAAGTTGCATAATGAATGATGTATAACTAATTTTGATGGGAACTCCTGTTACATGAAACAAAAGTAGTGAACCTTGGCTTTAGGCTGGACATCTGGGTATTTCTCTGAGCAACATTTGGGCATCTACATCATCATTACAGTTGTCTTTTGCCAGTCTATAGAAATTGCCATTTCTGAGACAATATTTATCTCATCTGAAGGAGGTGGTTAAAGTAGGCCAGGTAAAATGTTCCTGGATGAAGCCCTTACTATAGTGAGATCCTAAGCACAGTATAGCCTTTGGTACTAGGCTTGTCCTGTCAGGCAATCTCTCTTTTTACATAAAAAAATAGTAACCATTTTGAAATTGGGAGGTTTGCCCTTTCTAGTCATGTACAAGGGATTTGCTCCATTCTGGGCTCCCTGTCCTGCAGGATGAGCCCTGTCAGTGATGAGTTGTGCTGGACTGTGGAGTAGCTTGTCTGTGGTGGGTTCTGCCAACACCACTGGTGAGATCCTGTCATTCAGGGGCTCTGCTAAGCCCCAGGGGTTCTGCTCAGCTCCCAGCCTTCTGCTTAGACACTCTTCCCTTGATCTTTGTCCTAGTAGTTTGTGATGCACAAAACTGTAGTGATGTGTAAAAGAAGTTAAATAGCTTTGGAAAGGTGGCTCTAGAAGCTGCTGCTTGCAGCCATGTTCTGTGAACAGAGGGACTACCATGCAGTGGGATAGGGACAGTGTTGGTCCTCCTCTCTCCCCACTGGGAGTACTGGACTGCTCTCCTGGCTTTTGTCAGGCACCATCCCGTTTCCTAACAGAAATCTTTGCATCTGAATGGTAAATTCTCTGCCTCAGGACCTGAAAACCCACCTGAATAAAGAAGGGAAGCAAATCCTAATGCTTCTCAGTCCTAGGGTCACAGCAGCAGCTGAGTGCTTGTATATATGCTTGTTAGAGATTCATGTAATGGTGCTTGATAATGCCAGCCTACCTCATGCTATCCACACTGGGGGTCTCTTAGGGACCTGGGATCAGTCCTCGAACTAGCATATTGGAATATGGGAGAGAAGTATATGAGAGGAAGTCATGAGGGAGACCTTGGAAAAAGGAGCTGGGGATCTTGTTTATATGTGCTGGGTGGTAGGTGAGAGGAGCAGTGGGAAAAAACAATATCTTAGTGCTTCTGTGGGCAATGAGGACAAGACTTAATAGAAGAAACCAGGTCCCTTTCTACTGTGATTACTGATAGATGCAGCCACTGTTTCTGGCAATGCCTTGCCTCATTCATTTCAGAAACTTTCAGGAAATGTTCAGTGAGATTTTATTGGCTAGAGGAAAGAAGCCTCCTAACCAAGAGGTATCCCTTATCATCATCCAGAAGCAGCTTTGATTTGTCAGGATTAATTTCTGCCTAGGTTTTCTGATTGTCACTAATTCATTTAATTTTCCTTTTCAGGATGGAGAAGTGCATATGAATGAGCTGAAAAATGGGAACACAGAAATGTTCTGGAACCCGACCAGCGAAGTGCGAAGGCAGAGACTGAAGCGCCACATTGTTCTGTTTGAGGAGCAGATGGACTTTGAGTCAGAGAGGTGGGGAGTTTGGGGAACAGCTCACTGCTGCTTCTCTCCTGGGAGCAGGGTTCTGACCAGCAGGGCTCCTCCAGTTCCTCAACACCACTTTCCACCATCCTGGAAAGGCAGGGATCTGCTTTGTCAGCACATATTACCCAGCCATTTACATGTTCCTTTCCAGACTATTAACTCTGGAGGATTTCCATGAAGTACCACTCTAAAAAAGACCTGGGCTGAGAAATAGTGGAAGCTACATTTTATCTCCTTAAAATAACAATCCCACCTGCACTCCAGAGATCTCTGTAACTGCTGAAGCATTTTATGAAAGGGCAGGATGTCATCCTGAGGTTGGATATCTTCTTAAGAAGGGTTATTTCAGCCACAAGCTCTTAAAGTAGATGTAGGATTTGTGGAAAGTGCTGGCATCCACAGAGCAGTACTTTGAACCACATAACAGGATTTTATGAATGAATGTAATTAAACAGATGTTTAACCCTGCCTCATAATCTCAGCTGAGATCTCCAATGCAGGCTGCACCAAGCTTGGTAGGGTGATCTAGGTTACCTAAAAATGTGGTTCTGACACATAACTTAGTGGTTGGACCCTGGCTGGATGCCAGGTACCCACAAAAATCACTCACTCAGTCTCCTCTGCAGCTGAACAGAGGAAGGAAAATTTAACAAAGGGTTTGTGAGTTGAGATAAGGACTGTGAAAAAATACTTGTCAGCTACCATTGAGGACAAAACAGGCTCAACATTTATTGCTAAACAAAATCAGACCAGGATAATGAGAAATAAAATAAGCCCCTAAAACCACCTTTCCCTCCACCTTTCCCTCCCTCCTTCACAGCTCCACCTCCTCTCCCAGTAGCAGAAGAAGACAAGAGGGTAGGGGTTTCAGTCAGTTCATCACCCATGGCTTCTGCTGCCCAAGGAGAGGCATCCTTCACTACTGCACATGGAGTCCCTCCCACAGGAGACAGTTCTCCATTAACTTCTCCAACATGGCTCCATCTCACGAGCAGCAGCTCCCTGCAAACTGCTGCAATGTGAGTTCATGCCACGGGCAACTGCTGCAGCAGTGGATCTATGGGCCTCCCACAGAAGTCCTTCATGGACAGGCTGCTCCAGTGTGGGCTCCTCTCTCCACAGGCCTCCCACAGGGTCACAGCTTCCACTTGGGCATCCACTGTCTCTAGTGTGGATCTCCTCCATGGTCTGTGGGTGGATCTCTGCATCACTGTGGATCTCCCATGGCTGCAGGATGACAGTCCCTTCACCATGGTCCTCACCACAGGCTGCAGAGGAATCTGGGCTGTGGCACCTAGAGCACCTCCTCCCTGTCCTTCTGCACTGCCCTTGGTGTCTGCAGGGCTATTCTCCTAACATATTCCACTCTAGTCACAATTAAAATTGTGTCACAACTTTTCTTTTGATTTCTTCCTCAGTATGTTATCACAGAGGCATTAGTACCATCCCAGAACTGGCCACCAGCATGTCCATATTTGGAGCCATCAGGACTCTGCCAGATGTAGCAGAAGTGATGGCATCAGAAGCTTATGGAGATCTTCCCAGAAGCCATCTCTGTAGCACCCCTGTTGCCAAAAACCAGGCTATGCAAACCCAATACACTTAAGCAAATGGAAGGAATGAATAATAACTGTAGAGTTGTTGAACAAGAGCATTACGTGTTGAGCAAAGTTATATGGAGCTGGCTGGTTTTAAACAAATTAATGGTACTTCCTCTCCACTGTGGCCAGCCAGCACCAGCCAGTAGCCCAAGCCAGCACATACAATTGCTGCCTGGCACTGCATTACATTGTCCGCTTCTCTCTGGACGTCTGATTTTGGTGTTGCATCACATCACCCTAAGAAGATTACCCCTTTTATAGGTAAAGAAAGGGATTGCATGAAAATAAAAGCACATAAAGATTTTGTTTGGACAGCAGTGGGCATTATGGGCAATAAAATTTGTATTTGTAACCTTACAAAGGTTAGCTCTGCTGAGCAGGGCAGACTGCAGTAAATTTATGTCTTAATCTTCAGAAGAAGATTCTTTTAAAGGGGAATCTTGGTCTTATGGGCAAAGAATCTCCAGTTCTCTGTTCACCAGAGTTTATGGCCAGAGCTGACTCCCTTTGCTACATCAGAGATTAATGATACATGCATCTAAGGGAAGGAGTCAAAAGGGAAAGTTACAGAGATCTCTAACACACATTCCACCAAACTCCTCATTATGCTGACAGTTGCAGGAATAAGTTTCCCTCTAAGCCAGGTTATATTCTGCCTAAATTGCAAAGTCTTCCCTGCAGTGCTGAAAATCACCTATTTTCACAGTTGTTGGAGAATCTCATACTGTCGTGCAGCTCACCATGGAGGGTCTCATTGTCTGACACATGCAGCTCTTGATGGAGTAATTTGCCCATGTCAAACAATTTTGTGCTTTTCCTCTAAGGATTGTATAATTAGGGGACTCGCTCTTTACACCACTGCATTCCTCAGGACAGGCTTTATACCACCACAATATTTTCTCCAGCTTTTATTTCACTCCTCCCTCTCCCATCCCCATAACTGAGTTTCCTTCCTTTGTTTCTGGGGGAAAAGATTCATACTTAGAAATAGGGGAGTGACTTGTTAAAAATGAAAGGAAGGCATTGCTCTGCGTTCAGTTGATTATCTAAGAGGCTGCATTTTTAGAAGTGGTGTGTTAACGTATGGTGATAGAAATATAATGAAAGCTTCAGGGTCACTTTTAAATTAAGAGCTTCACAGCAAGCTCCAAATTAAATGCAGTAATGAATTCATCTTCTAAATGGCAGATGGGTGTTTTGTGGAGCTGGAAGTACTAAAACAGCCTGGATGTCCTGTGCACATTCTAAGCACTAAAGCATACAGTAATGTTTTGGGAGGGCCAGTTGCTAGTCTCAGAATAATTTCCAATCTGAAATGAAGATTAAAGTGCTCTGATTAGAGGAGCTGTGGAGAGGCTAATCACAGCTTGGCTATAGTAAAAGGAAAAAAAGGAATTGATTTTTCTCTGGTAGAAGGCAGATCTTCTCCCCAGGGCAGATGCTCAATGAGAACAACTCACATGACAGATCACGTATCCTTTGGCAACTGCAAACAACTGTGTGTGAAAACCTGTGTTCATGCTTGCAGCTTGTGAGCACAAGGACGTACTTGTCGTTTGGGGGTGGAATCAACTTCCTACAGATCTGGTTATAAATCCTTTCTAGGAGATGCATATGCAGCTACAAGATGTGCCCATAAATTCATTTTCCAGTGCTTCTAAACTTTAAATATAAAGCCCTTGTTTTGGGGATAGACATTGACACAAAGGCTTCTAAACAGAAGTACCTGAAAGGATGAGGATGAGGATGAGGAACAGAACAGGTTCTCCGTCAATTCACCTTGAGGCCAAAGAGTCCTTGGATCCCAGTGAGTTGAACATAACTTCCTTATGACTCACACAGACAACACTGAATAATTTAATAATTGTAGATGATGTTATCTGAGAGAAAGTTCCTTCACCAGGTCACTCAAACAGCATTCAGTGTTGCCATTCTCAGTTCTTTCAACTTACAAGCTAAAACAGAAGCTGAGCAATCCTGGTACAGTTCTACTGGAGCATCAATAGACCTGACAAGTTTCTGCTCTAAAGTTCCAGCTGGCAAAATATATTCTTGGTTCTAAGGTGGATAACTTCCTTCCCTGATTGTTCCTAGGCTTTGGCAGCATGTTACCAGTGCAATAAACAAAGGTGATCAACACAAGGCGACGCAGGAAAAGTTTGTGCTGGAAGAGGAGCAGAGGAATGCCGCCCGGGAGCGGAGGGAAAGCGGCACAGAATGGAAACCGCTGCTGTTCCAGCAGGATGCCGGGACCAACGAGTGGCGCTACAAATACGAGGAGTGAGTGCTGGGCTTGGGGTTCCCAACACAACTCGCTGCCTTGAGTGCCCAGGGATGGAAGCAGGGCTACAGACCTGTAATTGGATCCCTGCCATTCCCCAAAACTATGTCCAGAGCTTGCGCCTTCTAAGCACCATGTCATCACTAGAATACATATTCATGATACTAATTGGGAAATGAGGGCTTGGCAATGGAAAATCCACTGTGCCATTGATGTGAATTCCTATTGCTGCAATCAAGTGAGGAGTCATTTAGCAGAGATTTTCTGCACTGTTCAGAGCAGAGTTAACAATTGTGCTGTCCTCTCCTTGATAAGAAGGGTGAAGCCTCTGCAGACTGAACCCCCTCACCTATTGCAAGGAACTGTAAATGTGCAGGGAACTATCTGTTAATTCTGTCACTGTATCTGGAAAGCCTGGCTACTGTCAGGGATGATTGCCTGCCCTGATGCATGTGGAATTAGTATATTGTGTTTAACACACCCAGTGTGGGATTCTTGCTTCTCTGATCAATTTGTTTTGTTTGGTCTCAAAAGTCTAAGACCTTGGGATCCTTTGAACGACATTGCCCAATTTGAGAAGGATGGAATACTTCAGACAATGGAAAGACACTTATCCACAAGGATGTCAAACCACAAAGCAACATGCATAAACAATCAAATTACACGGCACAAGGTAAAAAGCCTGTTTTGGGGAATATAATATAGTTTATTATAGTTTAGGTAATATAGTTTATTATGCTTAGATACACAGCCCTTTTCCTACAGTATTTTCATGTAAGCACAGCATAGGCTGAAAGTTTTGTTTTGGGTAAATACAGCTTGTGACCATAGACCTGCAGTATTATACTATCATTAGCTCCAAAGAATAGTAATTACTGATTGATTGATTTTATCAATTTTGGCATTTTTCTTCCACCCAATGTTAGTGACAGAGACTCTTACAATGAATTTTGCACATGACTGAGCTGAACTTCACTGTTCAGTGTTTCCATAGCAGAAAACTTCCCATAGGTTTTAGAGTATACAGCTTAGATCCCCTGACTTCAGTTCTCGCCTTTGCCATCAGCCTTTATCACTCACTCTCTCTCAAGCAAGACAAGAAACATCTTACCATCCTTTCCCTTGAACAGAGATAATACTGCCCTATCTCAGGGCCTTCAGTTTTGGAGCAATACATGTCATTCATAACACACTTTGCAAATGCAAAGCTGCTAAACTAGCTAAGTATAATCCATATTACACAGAAAAACTTGTTTCATATTATGTACATAGACTTTCCTTTTATAATACTCCACATCTGAATGTCTCTGATTCAGTGGGGGACTCGAGGTTTGTAACTGCTTTTCAGAGCCTGTAGTGAGAAGTTTGAATCAATGTGTTTGGTTTACTCATCTAAAAGAGAGGGAGAAACTTTCCAAAGTGCATCAAGAAACTAGGCATTAAAATTCTGTGATGTTTTGATCCTTCATGCACCTTCTGAAAAATCTTTGCTGGGGAATTTGATTCTAATTTTTTCTTCTCTTCCAGCTTTATCTTACCTGGCTGAGTTGGGTACACAACTCAGCAAAGGAACTATAATGTTCATTCATAGTATGTATTAGTTAAAGCTACCAGAAGAATAATTTGGATGGGTGTCTTAAGAATGTTGTAATTTGGGGAGATGCTTCTGTGTGTGTTGGTTTGATATTGGTTGATATTTAGGAAGAAGGAAGAAAACCATTCACAGAAATTGCTTTCCTGAGAGAGGCTCCTGGGAGCTTCCCCTGTGTCTAGAAAAGGCCAATGGCTGTCTAGTTCTGAGAATTGACAGCTTTGTAAACCATTGAGAAGCTGGGTCTGCCCTCCGTGAATATCACATTTTAAAATCTGGGAAGCTCCAAAAATCTCTTTTGGCTCCCGGCCTCAGAAGGTGTGGGGAGCTCTGTGGGGCCGGCCCTGCTCTGTGGCGGCCCGCGCAGCCTGGGCTTCTGCTCTAGGCTGGGCCGGACTTGCCTGCTCCACCCAGCCCGTGCGGAGCGGGGACTTCCCCGGACTCTGGGCCGGGCCAGGCTCCCTCCCACAGCCCTGCAGCTGCCGGGCAGAGAAGGGGGGAGCGCAGCTGAATCCATCACCAAGTCCACCAATGCTTACCAGCCTGGGTGAAATGTCAACCGGTTCAGTGCACAGATGAGACCTGCAGAGCACGATTCTTCCCCTGGGTGAGAAGAAAAGCACAGAGTGACAACATGAAGACACCAGGGTCAGTTAAGAAAGAGTTTAAGTTTCAGATGGAAGGAGAATGAGGATATGTCCTAGTATTGGGACTGAAAGTTCTTTTGGTAATGCCATGGAGATGGACTATAATAACTACAGTATTTCCTTTAATTCATGAGAGAAAACAAGTATGGAAGGATAATAGAGTGTTCAAATGTAGACTTGAGCAAAGGCAGCAGATGTTAAAGAAACAGTGACACTCTGTAGAGCTTGAGCAGAGAGACAGAGATGAGAGTGAAGAAGACTCTGGGTCTCAGGGAGAAAAGAAAAAGACCTCTGTTCTTGGAGATTAAGATGATTGGAGAAATCAGTGAAGAGAGCCTTTCCTTTGAACAGCTCATCCTTAAAAATGACACTCCATAAGTTGATATGGCCCATTCACTCAGCTGTGAAAATGAGAAGAATTTCACAATAGCAGAAGTTTTTCTAAACTGAGCATCTGCTGTTTGTGAAGATGCAAAGCCACAAGAAGACTGTGTTCTTGTGAAGATTTCTACATGGTGTTGTGAGAACAAGCTCCTCACCCTATGAGAACTAAAGAATGACTATTGTAGAAGTGATAAGTGATTTAAAATCCCAGGTTTTGTTTTATGTTGTCAGGTGGGAAAAGAAAGAAGGTGAGCAGGAGAGGGAAAGTGTTCTGGAAGTTTCATTCTGATTTTTTTCTTTTCCTACTCTTTTAGTTCTGTTAATAAAGATTTCTTCATAGTCTTAAAGTTTGAGCCTGTTCTTGCCCTTCTTCTAAAATCATATCTCACAGCAAGAAATGAGTAAGTGCACTGGTGAGTTTAGCTAGCTGTAAACCCACAACATTATTCAGTGCATTGGCCAAGAAATCGAAATTTAAACTGGCAAATTTAAATCAAACAGTGACTCATTTGGGGACATGATTCTGTGTGAGGCATGTGTATAATATCCTTAAGTAACTGCCAAGAGTCCAGCCACCTGGAGTTGTTGAGAAAGCAATCAGTCTTCCCAATCTCGCACAAACTTCTCAACAGCCCAGATTGTTTAAAGCAAACACACATCTTCAGTGTGATAGAGACCGAGTCATTCCTAATCCCTGTTTTTTCCAGAGGTCTGCCAAAGACTGCAGGCGCCGCAAAACCAGTGATCAGCCGTCCAACCACAGCCAGAACACAGAGAGCAGCTGTTCAACGCCTGAGTCAGTGCAAGAGCTCTCAGATGATGATGGCAAGTATTTGGGTGTCACTGGGTCAGGCTTAAATGTTCTTCCCTTGGTACTTTAATTCTTGAGCTAGCCCTGGGATGTTTTCCGGCCCAGCTAATACCATGGGCCAACAGCCCATAGGCAGCACAATGTTCTGCTTTTCTGTTCTCTGTATGTGCTGTTTCTCTTTCTGACTTACAACAAGGGCTTCCCAACTCCTGGCAAAACTGGAAAAATACACTAACATTCCAATCAATACATAGGAAACAAACCGTGTTTCTCTCTCTTTTCCCTGCCTTTGTTAAGAGGTGACCTTGAATGTTTGAGAGAAGGGGGCAGGTGTAAGCACTCCTTTCTCCTCCACTCAGCTGGGGAGCATTATTTCCTTAGAGCTGACTGAGAAGCACCGTGAGCCAGTCACAGAACCTGTTACAGTGGCCTGGGTCTTCTGGATGAAAGATTCTGTTCCCTGTCTCCTTCTCCCCATGTTTCCTCCTGAAAGCGTCCCCCCCTAGCAGTGACAGCTAGATCACACCGACCCACTTGATATGTTGTGTTTCATCACTACCACCAGAATGGTGGTGCAAAACATAATTATCCTTCAATACTTTGCCACAGGGTTTGAAAGCCTGTGCACTCAGTGTGGGAAAGAATTGAATCACTTGAAAGAAATTCACTCAGCTGTCTTATCCCTACAGAAAGCCCAACAGGACATACACAGGTAACCATTTTCTGTCATGAATCAATGATTTTAATGGGCTAAATATAACTTGTGGCATTTAATTCCTTACTGAGGTCTTTAGAATATCTCTGTGAGCTGCAGGAGTGCAGTTCAAGTTGTTGCAGGTAAAATAGCCAATTAACATACCAGAAACACACTGAGGAGGAAATCTCTTCCTCTTTTTCCTCTTCCTCTCTTCCTCATGCTCCTTTTTTGGGCAAAAAGCATCACCTCAGCATGTTACACAATTCGAGGTGCTCCTGACTGAGAGGTGCTAGGCCCAGCCCTGGCTAAAAATAAATCTGTGCCAGGCAAGAATGTGTGAGGTGTCCCTTTTACTCGAGCATTTAGGAATTTGCTCAGTTTGCTGTAGAGATGCAGGAATGTGGTCTGAAAAACTGGGCTCTGTGGTGAAAAGCACTAAACTCCAGTTGCTTGTACAAATTGCTGGTTGCCATCTGGAGGAAGCAATAACCACAGCTGCTGCTGACAGAGGGATTTGCCCTGCAGACTCCTGTGGGGAGGTATGAACTGCTACTTCTGCTGATTCACCTCTGGGTGAGGAGTATTATCCAGCCCTCCCAAGGCTTCAGTTAGGTGAGATCACACAAGGCCTTCCATTTCTGGATGCCACAGTCATTGGTGATACGGTTTTAGCTTCACTGCAGCTCCTGGGAGTGTACAGACTTGCATTTGGGAAGGTTAGGGCATAGGTTAAACTCACAGAGTTATGAGTGGGTGCTAGATGAAGAGATTCCTTGGGGTTTGTGCCCTTCCCATGCCAACCAGCTGCAGCCAGAAGCATTGATCTTGTTAAAAAGAGGGAGGTGAAGTCTGTGGGGGCACACTGCTCTACTCATGAGGGTTTCACCAAAGTACAGGGATCCCTCCTGGCATGGAAATTCTGAGTATGCGCGTGTGTGTGAAGGCACAGCTCTCTCTGACACACAAATAATCATACTGCTTTCCTTTGCAGAAACCTCAGTGCTCTGAACAAAAAGTCCTTCCACAGGAAGGCCTCTTCTGAAAGCTTCCTCCTGGACTCTCGCTGTTGGTTTCTCCTCTGCATCTTTCTTATGTGTCAACTCTTCATTAATTATGTCTTCAAATAAAATCACTACGTTTGGCAGCAATAATGAGCACTGGCTGCAGGAGGGGGCCACTCACTCGAGGAGCCCAGCAAGGCACCAAAGCACTTTAGAACCAACATGGCAGAGGTGGAAAGAAGTGGAAAAACAAGGTTAAAAAGGGACCTAGAAACCTGCAAAACTTTGCTCCTGCAGATTATGTCATTTTTGCCTTTTACATGTACATCTTCAAGGACCTCTTAACCTGTATGGGCCTTAATGCTGAAGCCAAATGTAGCTTTAATTGTGCAATTTGTTTTCTATGTTTTGTCATTTTCTGATGCAATTAATAATTAACCCACCAGTATATATTACCCAACCCCAATATGGTAATCACCTTAACATCTTGGAAGAGTCACAGTGGCCTGGGTCATAGCTCCAGGAGTGAGGGAGAGCAGTTGGGGAGCTGTAAAGAACTGATGTCCACGGTGCCTGTCTGGCTGCTTTTAATTACAGGAGGGAGAACAAAAAATACAGTCCCAGGATATTAAGTCATGATCTATTTTGTCAGCCCATGCAGAATGGGACCTCAGGATGTGCTTTATTTTCCATTCCACAGAAGCTGTAAATATACACGATTTCCTAGAGCCATTCTTCTTTAGGAAATGGGAAGTATTCAGTGAAAGCTCCTTGCCTGGTTACGGAGCTGACTGGTGTCCTGGGTCTGGCCCATCAAGTGTCATGTCATACACGCACGCCTGTTTGTAAAACCTGGTCACTTACTATTATTGTTATTATTTGCTATATGGCTGTTTTATAATATCACACACTAGCATTGTAGAGAGAATCCACTGCCCTAGTGTAGGTGAGAAGGATGGGAGCGATGTAGGTGTACGTGTGTTCAGTCTTAGGCACATTTATTGTCAAAGGTCAGGAAAGAGGGAGGGTTTTGCCACTGCATTGTTCAACCCTGTTAATAGTCTTCCTATTTTACACCATTTTTTAAAGATTTGCAATATTTTCTGTAGACTGCAGACAATACTAAGCCTTTCTTTTCTGGCCTGAAGTAGTTCCAAGTGGTAAGTACTGCTATATATACAGCCTTAAAATACTTAGTGGTGGTGCCAGTCTGGGCTATCTTTCAATGTAAATGTTTCCAAATTTTTAAGTACATTCCTTGTCATATTCCCCAGTTAGGGGAAACCTGTTTGTGCTTGATATGTTGAAATAAAACTACACACAACTTTCAGCGGCAGTCTGAAAAATTATTTTTGTGTTTGATAGTATTTTACAAGTAGATCACTTTTTAGAGGAAAATCTACAGGAAATTGCCTCCAAGAATGTCAGACCTGGACCATAAGTTAGAACTACTCCTCTGGCTGAAATTGCGAGAAATTGTCTTCTAATTGTAGCAACTTCCACAGAAAGAGAAGTGGTTCCTTTGATTTTCACTGCTGTACATGCACATGTACAGACTTGTATGGACTTAGGAAACTTATATCAAGGACTGGAGTATAGTGAGCAGATTGTTCCACAGAGAGAACTGCAGCTCTCTGATCTGAACAGGCAGGGTAAGAGCCAGCATCTGGAAGCTGACATTCAGGAAACTTATCTCCAAGTTTCCAAAGTAAGGGGTGAGAGTGGCTTTGTTGTTAGCAAAAGTCTCCAGGAAACCAAAATACACTTCTATCCTGGAGGAAATGTCCTTGAAGAATATCAAAATTACTGATTGAGATTGGGTGCCTTTCTGAAGGACATCATCCTAGTCCCTCTTTCTGAGGAAGGACCTATGCCACATGTGGTGAGTGAGAGGGCATTGCCTCTGCCTTCCAGGCCGTGCCAAGTCCCGTATGCAGCTTCTGTTGGATGCTCCTGTTTGGATGCATCCAAGTGTTTGGATGCAAAGCTGTGCAAACATACCCACTATGAAAACATATCTCCTTTGAATGCTTCAGCAAGTCAGCACATCTCTGGCCAGTCAGCACAGCCTTCCTCATCACACTCATCCTGCCTTGGGACAATGTGTTTGAGTTACGGAGAGGAACCTCTCCACTTCTGTAGGGCTGTTTACACATCTTGGATACAGCTGTATCCTGGCTTTGGGAAATGATTACCAAACAGCAACAGAAGAAAACCCAAACAACCCGAGCCCCCTGAACCAGAGAAGCAGTGGTGAGCAGGAAGCTTTCAATCGGTGTCAGTGTGAGTGCTAGAAATTGTTTGGATAGTTTCCATTTTACCAAACTATGCACACACAGGGATTTTCACTAGGACTTTTCACTCTGGATGATAAAAGCAACACTGTTACCACAGTGAGCGGCAGTTCAGTGAAAGAAACTATCAACCTACACAAACGAATTAAGCCTCAGCTGAGGAGTTTTCAAAATTTAGGGCTGCCGCCCCAGAGCACTAAACAATAGTCCAAAAAGGAACCACCTTTGAATCCTTGTGCCATTAATTTTAATCCAGTTTCAGCATTTGCAGGTGAACGTTCCTTCATGCCAGTTACATACACGTGGGCAATGAAAAGTATTCTTGATGAAAATCATGGCCAGAAATGCTATTTCTCTTGGAGGAATAACTAATGAGGAGAAACATGAGAACCCTTTTAGGGCTTTAGAGCACCCAGTTATACTGGTTTGCTCAATGTTGGAAAAATTCTCCTCCCAGCCTTTCCCTCTGCTTTTTGTGAACGGGGTGAACAGCCCTTGAGCGCCTGAGGCTTAGGTGGAGACACAAACGAGTCTATTTCCTGCGGGATTTGTGCGCCCCGGAGTGGTAAAGTAGGGCCGGGGAGCGCTCCTGTGCCCCGCCTCCCGCCCGTTTGTATAAAAGCGGCGGCTCCGGAGAGGGTGTTCAGAGGGAGTGGTGCCGTCATGGGAGCCGGACGAGCGGTGGGGCTGCTGCTGGTGAGTGCCGGGGGGACGCTGGCCGGGGCCGCTGCCTTGCCCGCACGGGCTCGCCCGCCGCCTGCCCGCAGCCAGGGCCCAAATCCTGTATTTTGGTGGGAGGAAAGTCTTCTGCTAGCTCTAGCGTTAAAGAGCCCTGTAGGGTTTTCTAACCTTTTCTTCTTCAAGGGACTTTAGTAACTTTCCCGAGCTTTTTATTCGTGTTTGATGCCTCGGGAAGTTTCCTGCGGCAGCGCCGCTGCCGTGAACCCGAGACCGTCAGGGAAAGGCAACAGCTAGCACGTCTCTGCATCCTTTCCTAGCGCACCCGCTACAGCCCTTACTTTTCTCCTCGGGGAAAAAAATAAGTTACGAGTCAGAAGTGAGTTCTTTAGTACTCCTCATGCTATTTAACTGTAAAAGTGGAAGTTTTCTCACCTCCCGCCGGTTACGGGGAAGAATTTCAGTCTACCGGGGAGAGAGTTTTAAGAGCTTAAACCCTCTTGGTTTTAGCTTAGAAGTTGCCCGCTGGTGGCAATTAGTGACGGGGAGCTCGGCCGCCCTTTTCCCTCCTCCTGCTTTTGTTCTAGAGGTTTCTTTAGTGTGTCTCGCAAGGGATGTGGCCAAGATGTGCTGGATCGTGCCTGTGCCTGCCTCCCTGGAAGCAGCTGTGACAGGGACGTCGGAAGGCTCCTATGCCAAGGCGTGCATGGCCTACATGGTTCTTCTTAAAAAAAAAAAAAAACCCCGGTGCTTTTGTAGCATTGTTAATGACTCATCTTGTCCTCTGCCTAGGATTAGAGCCAGTGAGATATGTGGGATGAGAGGGTGTTCCCTCAAGTTTGTGGAAGTGAGACTAGCGCTGATTCTAATGAGTTAAAGATGGGCGAGCGGGAAATTAATCACTTGCACACACCGCGGAAACTTTGGCATCTGCAGCTCAACTGAACTGAAGTTTATATAGTGGCAGGAATATGTAGTTGCCTAAAAACCCATCAGCCGCTGCATGGTACTGCCTTAACCCCAACTTTGTGTTGGCAATTATGGCCAAGTGAGCAGCGCTAAGCAGAAATTAGTTTGGGTTTCCTCTGTGGCTTCCCATAAACTTCTGAATGTGTTTCCAAGTCTTTACAAGTTAATCTCCCCAAGATAGCTATCGTGTCCTGGGAGGATGAATCACCCAAGAGGCCTGTTTGCCTTCGCTGCAGGTTGTGCTACTGATGATGCCTGGAGCCCAAGCGAACTGTGGGGATACAGAGTACTCCCATCAAGGTCTTTGCTGTGTATTTTGTGAAGCAGGTAAGACTTTGACCAGCTACAGCTGATAGCAATTGTTTCTTGCATTACATGCCATGAAAGTGTAAGCCTGGTTGAAGCTGTGATGGCTTCCTGGTGCTCTAAAGGCTGGGCTCCATTTTGAAGTGAAAGCCCTTTGATGCAACAGGTGATGACTTCAAGAGGTGCTTTGGCATCAAGCCAGGAAGTCTCTGTTTGTGTTTGAAGTGATTTAGTTAACACAAAGAATGGCTCTAGGGGAATTTTGATATTTCTGTGTCTGTAGGCAAAACTTCGGTATGGTTTTGCTCTCCCCTCCTTGCTCAACGTGTGCAGAGCTAACAAGTTTTACACTGAGAAGAAACATCTCCTTAGGATCAGAAGCTTACTGGTGCTTTTAGATGGGAGAAAAAATTCATTGCAAGTAATTCTGCCCGGGCTTGCCTCATTCCTTCAGCAATGGTGCAATCCACATGGTTCCCTGCCCGAGCTGATGCAGTGACTCATCCTTGTGAGTGCGCATCCTAACTCTTCCTGTGCCACTCAGTTCCTGTGGCACACAGGATTTACAAGGAAGGGTTGAACTCTCCCAAGAAATTTGTGTTGCAATGTCTTGGTTTAGCACTTTGTCTGTCAAAAGATCCCCTGAGATGGTTGCTGCTGCTAGTTCTCTTCTTCCACAGGTACCTTTGTTGCTGATCACTGCAATGCTTCGCATTTGAGAGGAAAATGTGACCCTTGCAAAGAAGGAAAAGGCTTTACTCCCCATGCAAACGGCTTGGAGGAATGCTTGCCTTGCAAACAGTGCAAAGAGGGTACCAGATCTTATGAAACCTTAGCAATTTTCTCTTTTTTAATGTGAAACATCTGGTCTTCATTGAGCATCTTAAAATTTCCTTTATGGCAATTTGCCTTTGCTCTTGCTAACTCATTTTATTTTTAGGTCAGGAAATAGCGAGACCCTGTAATCTGACACAAGATGCTGAATGCCGCTGCAAAGGAGGGTATCACTGTAAAGATGAGGACTGTAAAAAATGTCAGAGGATCAGTGAAATGTAAGTTTGAGAACAAGTCACTCTTTTCCTTCTAGGGAATGTTAGAGCTGTGGCTCAATCTGTGCCAATAGTTAACATGTGTCATCAGGCTGTAATTAATTGCCCTGAAGCCAAATGGCATTATTCATGGCATTTAATTTTACATGTCTAAACCTGTGATGTTGAGACCTAGAAAGGCATGGCCATGGATATCACTGTGCTTGTTGCTTATGGCTGTAAACTTGCATTGTTCATGTCTTCAGGCTGGTATTTCCCCAGAACCACACTTGAATGAACCTTCTAGCACCCAGCTCAAAATCTTAGGATGTGGAACTACCTGTAGAAGGAAACTAACCGTGCATGAATAATGCCTATACTCTGTGGTTTGGTTTTTTTCTTTTCCCCCTCCACTTAGAAGCTAACACACATGAATTTTTGCTTTGCTTTTATTTTATCTTGCACTTTTATCTTTGATTGCTTAAAGGTGCATTCCTATCAAAGTTTATGCATGTTCCTTTCATGGTTCTAAGCTCTGTCTGAAAAATAATCAGGCCTGGACAGAGCTATGTATTGCTCCGGTATTGTTGATGCAACCTTGTGTTACCACCCATTTCAGGCATCAGGACGGGAAGGAAATGGTGGCGAATTCCACTGGTGCTACAGACCCAAGCTTACCCAATCAAGGTCTGGTACACAAATCCCACTCAGCTTGGTTGGGTCTCTGGTTTCAGGCAGTCTGTAAAACAGTGGTTTCAAGTACTGTAACATATTTAACAGCAGCTGAATTTTAGTTTGGGATTTACTTGCTAGAGACAAGTACTCAAAGCAGTTGAAAGGGCAAACCACTTCGAGTTTCACTTGGTGAAGAGCTACCTGGTAATGGTTAGTGCAAACATGTTTACTGTGCCTGGAGTAGCTTCCCCTTCTGCCAGGAATGCATACTGTCCATGCTACAGCACCCAAAGCTTGCTGTCATCTTTTGCACATTTGTTTCCCCTTAAGTGTCTCTCCATAAAACTCTGTAGAAGTTGTATTGCAGCTCTCTGCATAATTCCCTCCTTCCTGTGGGATCATGATGTGCAGTGCAAACAAGTACTCATATGTTCAGGGCAGCTGAGAGCTTTTCCAGGACAAACTATCTGGGTTGTTGTATTAGTTCTGGGCTTAAGTTTGGCTTTTTTTAAGGACAGCAAGGAATATCTTTTTGGGGGAGTGTTTCAGTACTAATTTTTTTTTTCTTACTTTGCAGGGAACTTATGTCCTCTTTGGGTTATTCCAGTGATTCTGATTATTCTGATTGCTTTGTATCTGATAACTCTTGCTGTTAAAAAGCTGATGTGTGATAAAGGTAACTGCTTGCTTTTTTTATCCATGAAATTTGCTTTCCAGAGTTAGGCAAAGCATGCACTAGGGCCATCTGGTTCCTGTGTTACCTCACCATGAAACTTGTTAAAGCTCTAGTTAGTTTAGCGTGTAATTGAAATTAGCAATTCCTATAAAGTGAAGAGTAGTTTTGTTTGGTAAATAAAATGCATAATCCTTAACTATGAGCTTTCTTATCTTGCTGACAGATACCTCTGCTTTAAAGCAAGATTATTATAAGGTGCTTAAAAAGGACATTTCCAATCTACTTGCCTTGTATTGGCAAAGAGGAAAAACCTGTGTGTGGATTCAGATGCATGGAGCAAAAAGTAGCAACTAATTAGATCATTAATTACTTTCACTGTGTTTGGCTGTGGAGATTTTCTTTCTACAAATTGGTACCCTTTAGTCACTTGAACCTCTTAATGTGAATGTTAGATTGATAAGTCCTGTGTGAATTTATTTTTTAGCAGTAACTGAACTGTTTTCCTTGGAAACTTTTATTTCCACTATTGTGTATTAGAATATTTTTGCTACTTTGGTTAAAATAATACTGAAAATTATTCTGAATTTTAAATGCTAAGTTTGTTGAAATAATGTCTTACTGATTGAATTACAGTAAAGACAATTTCTGTCTTCTGTATTGCAATAGCCTGCAAAAATGCTGAGAAACTAAAGTTGGAGTAGAGGAGGTTGCAAGAGTGGCTTAAAAGCCAAACTACGTCTTGTGGTCTGCATTTTACTAAGCAAGACTCTTCTCTTTATTAAGGCACAATGTTTGCGTTGTTGGTGGAATATAAGGGTAGTACTGTGGTGATATGTATGAAGGATGAGAGAAATTAAATGGCTTTTAAAAGCTTTGGCTGTGTTACAAAAGCTTCTATTGCATGTAAGTCTTGTATGAATTCAGCCATGTTTAAGTTGCTGCAATTTCTATAAGTTTCTTAAACACCGATTTTGGTTTTCAGCTGCCTCAACTGATAAAGCTGCAGAGGGAGGTCTGGTAAGTATATGATGGATCAAGTGTTTCATCTCAGTCTAATTGTTCACAGCCTTGTTGTACCTGATACCCAGCCCTCCATGTTTGTCTCAATGTAGATCTCTGGTAGGATGTGTTGCAACAAGTTATGATTCATACGAGATCAGATATTAACTTGCAAGTGCCTGATGCATTTGATAGCTGCATGTGTCTGCTGCAGTTGGCCTTGTCAATAATTGGAAACATTTCAGAGTGTGATTTCAGGATGCTTTGGAAATGGGAAAAAAACTTGGACTAGCTGCAAGTTTTCACTTCAGACTTTCTCCAAGTGATACCTTGATCCAATTAATTAATTTTTTGCTGCTTCACACGTGTATTCCCTAACTGATGGCAGCTATTGTTTACCTGTATGGTGGTGTTTGATCTCTCATTGCATTGTGACTGTGAATTATTTCTTCATAAGCCTTAACCACTCCTGATACTGTAAAGATATTGAGCCTTCCTGCCTTTGGGCTCATGTCACAAGCTACAGACCAGGACCTGACAGTCTGAATTCTTGGTCCTAAGCAGTCCCAAAAGAGGAGGGATTCTGGCCTTGGAGCATGCCAGTCCCAAAGTACATTCCTTAAAAAGGGTTTATCCAGCTGAGGCTGGCTGCTGCCATATGTTCCAACTTGAAGCTTGGTATACCCTGGTATCCTGTAGTCAAACACTATTTCAGAATCTTACTGTTTGAGTCTGAAAAAAGCTATTGCTAGTCTAGCATTCTGCAAGATAAATGCAAGCTGGACAAAGTAAATACAAACTGGCTTTAGCTTCTCCAGTTAGAAACCACATCCCTACCAGCACTGCAAGGCAAAAATGAGCTTGGTCTTAATTTTAAACAACAAATGTTAGTCTTGATGGGGAACTAGGAAAAATATCCAGACGGTTCTCACAATGTGTGTGCAGTACTTTTTTCTCCCTGAAGCTTCTTGTCCTTCACCAATGCATTGCCTACCCAGTGTATGCAGTCTTGTCTTATGTTACTAATTAGATCTTCTGAGTAAATAAATGCATTTTAATTATATCAAAAATACTTGAAGACTGAAGAAACAGAGTTGAAAGATGTTCAAAGGCTCACCCTAAACTCTGCTCTTTTTCTTTCTTAAGGTCCATAAGTGGCTCAAATATGTGAAACACCCTGGTTTTTTTGTTGGGTTGTGTCTCCCCTCAAGCCCTGGCCAGATTTGTAGCATTTCATCTATTTATAGAAGCTGATGAAGAAGCATGGCAAAAAAACTGGTCAATATGCTGTAGTATAGGAATGGGCAAATATAACATTTAATTTGAATAAAATGGTTGTAGAATGATGCAGTTACAAATGGATACATGGTGCTGCTTGCCCCTTCTGTAAGAGCTGTCACAGACAAATGCAAAGCCTGCACTTGGAATGCTCATGCTGCTTTAAGAGCTTTTTTGCTAAGGAGAGTTACACTGATTCAGTCCTGAGCCCGAGTATTTTGGCACCTATGCACTTTCCCTTCCACAGAACCAGTGAATTCATACTGCTCTAATCACCCCCAACAGCTGCTGATGCTGGATTTTGAAACAAATGGTCAGCCATGCTGTGCTCTTTCAGCCATGTGGTTTCCTGTTTAAGAATTATCCTATATAAGAAGATCAATGTCTTCAAAGGAAAGTGTTATCAATGAGAATGATGTACAACTACATATGTGATATGTAGGGTGGTTCCCCCTCACATCCCTGTCTACGCATGTTGGTCACCTGGTGGTGTCACCTGTGGCTCATTTGCCCTGTGCAAGCAGAAAGCATGCTGATTTATGCTCACAAAGGGACTGCACCTTAATAAACACAAGTCTCAGGGGCAGAACAGCAACTCCTCATCCTCATTTTCCACACCTAAAAAAATATTGCCGAAGCTTGCCAGCTTTAGCACTACCTGTCATGCTAGACATGCTACTGTGCTTTGTGCTTGTTCTGTTCATGCTGAGCTGGTGCTGTACTCCCTGGCTATGCTTGTTTAATGAACTGACAGTGCTAAAAATGAAGGGAGCCTTTCTTGCTGGCTTCACTCTTTGTCATCTCCTCACAAAAGCCATGCAATGTACACAGGTGGCAACTGGCTTCTTTCAACTGATTATAGTTTGTGAATCTGCTTAGAAAGCTGATCCAGCCACAGACAGCCCAAGATAGTGCACTTCCATGGAGCTGACAGGTTATGTGGCATCAGTTATGAGCATCAGTCTTGACACAGCAATAGGCTTTGAGCCCCTGATACTGTTAAGTCAGCTCAGGTGTAGTAAGGCAATTTAATTCCCTCCTGTCTGAGGAGGAGTACCTACCTTCTGTACCTAGAGAGGAACAAGCAGCAATCCACATCAGTAAGAACATTAAGAAAAGTTTCCTGTGATTGTTCTGGAGGTAACTTGTGAGCTTTACCCTGCAGTCTGGTGCATGCAGAAAAGCCAAGGAGGTGGAGAGTCAGGCTCTGAAACCACTTGAAGTCTAATTCTGTAAAGGCTGGAACTTTGCCAAATTATCAGTTCTCCTTTTGTTCCTCTGACATCTGGTGACTTCAAGTATCTCCTTTTCTTCCCCTAGAAGAAAATAGTGGAAAACAGTGTGGTTTCTGAGCGGGTTGCTGACCTGTGTAGGATCTGGAAGAGCCGTAGGATAGTGTGGTTGAGGAGGATTGCTAAGTCCTTATTGATAGCAAAACTTGCCCAGAATTCTGCTTTTAGAAGAGTGCCCTATCTAATGTTCCAAGTGGAATTCCAGCAAATTGTAAGTGTACATGTTTGAAAACACCCTTCTATTTTCTCTAATATTCCCTTTCCCTAAAGCTCTTAACTATTCCTAGACCTTTCAGGCAAAACAATAGAGGAAACTTTGCCTTAAAGAAAGGAAGTATGGGAAATGATAGGTCAGGGGGAGAAAAAAGCTTCAATCCCTCACTTAATTTACTCTGCCTCATTCATCTCCTTGACAGAAGCTTTGCCATAGCACTGAATGCTGCCTCAGAGCCAGCAGGGTCTTTGTTTCACCATGCAATTTTCTTTACTCCAGTACTTTTCTTTCTGCTCTGAAATCTGCTCCACTTCCTCTTTTTGCTGTGTGTGCTGTAAAAGCAAGCTGTCAAGTAGGTAAAAAAATAATAGTGAGTGAAACACCCTGATTTTTTTGAGTAATAGTCCAATTTGTATTACAGGTACAAGAATCAAGTCAGATAATTCTTAAAGATCTCTCTCAAACTGGTAAGTATTCCATAAATTGGCTGTACTTGGAATTTGGGATTTTTCCTCTTGGCTTTAGTCTACTAAAGAGTAGTATAAAGAGGCTATGAATCTTGCTTAGAGCCATAAGGCTTCCAGTTTATTGTAAAATCTGCTGAAACAGGATTATTGCTGCATTTGTAATCCCTGTAGTGAACTGTTCTACTTTGGAGCATGGCTTTTCTGCATGGGAGTATAGCGCAGTCATGATTTTTAGAATAATCACGGTACAACGTTTTGAAAAATGTTTTAAAATGAGTCTGCATTGCAGCAGTATTCTGCTTAATGAATGAGGTATAGGTCAGAGTGAGAGATTTCTCTGTCAAATGTTCCCGCATGTGGAAGAGCACATCAAACCTCCATACCTCCATACATCCACCTGTACCCGGCAAACTGTTGTGCGGGATGTCCAAGTGATGATTTTGCTCGTGGCAGTCTTAGAGTGGCAAACCTATGCCAGCAGCATGGTGAAGTGGTTAAAACTTCCTCTTCAGTAGCCCTGCCAAGGGAACATGCCAGCCAATGAAGCCTTCCTCAAAGCCACCTTTACTGGATGCTATCCTGCCTCAGGAGACTGCTTCTGAGCTGTGCACCCATACCTTCAGCTACTTTTAAGACTGCTTAGTAGAAAGCTGTTTGTCCTGCTGCTTCTTAGGTGCCAAACCCTGTCTTGCTGCTGCTGTTTGGTCTGTGCAGGTATTGGCTGAAAATTAAGGGGAAAGTATGTATGTGAGCTATGGGAAAAAAAACCCTGTGTTTTAAAATCCAGTGATAGATGATGTATGTTGTGTTTCTCCTTGCAGAATGGAGAGAGACCTTTGATGCCTCTAGAAAGGAAGAACCACAACAGTGGAAGCAGCATATGGAAACTCAGCTACAGGATAATTATAATGATAAAATTATTTCTAAATCTCCTAATAATATATAATTATTATTAATTCTTCTTATTAGAATTAATAAATAGTTATTATTATTACTAAGAATTATTATAGAATGACAGAGAAAGACAGTTCCTCAGAGAAGAAAAAATCCTATCAGATGCTTTTCGGGAGATTACCATGTATTACTAATTTACTGGATGCATTGAGGCATACAGATAATAAGGCTTATCACAATATATTATACACTTTAAAAGTAATAAGTACAGTACTTTATATCATTATATATAAATATATTATAAATAAAAAATATATAATTAGTTAATCATTATAAGTAAAATAGAAGCTAAAGATTAATTTTTATGAGGTAATGCAAAAATGTTCCTGTTTGCAGGGTGTCAGAAATTGCTAGTAGAAATGGAGTTGATGCCCTCCTCACCTCGTGCAGAAAGTTGGAAGGGATTTAATACCTTTGTTGTTTTTGAAATTACTCGACCTTCCATACCTCTGAGTTGTAAAATATTAAACTTAGGTGCTGGAAGGCTACTTAGAACCAGGAGTTCGGGCATCCCTTAGCATGCAGCAGTGCTTTGCTGTCCCAACCTGGGTGGCGGGAACCAAGAGTCCGCTGCTGTTTTTGAGACAGTACTGTGATGCTTTAGCTTCCGAAACGCTTTTATTTTGTATCCGATTGCTCTTCACCGTTATGTTTGAAACACAGCAATAAAAGCCTGGCTAAGACGGAAACTGGCCCTGGGATTTTGTTCTGGCGGCGGCGCCTCCGTCCTTGGAGACCTATTTAAGGAAAGGCGGGCGGCGGCACCCGGAGCCAGGGCTTGCTTGGCACGGTGCTGTTGGGTGTCTGGGTGGCCGCGGTGCCCCGGGCAGTCATTTCCCAGCCGGGTGGGGCCGCGTGGGGCCGAGGTGGGAGGTGCCGTGCGGGGCCGGGCCGCTCGGCGCTGCCCGTTGCCCGGGTGACGCGGGCGGTCGGAAGTAGCGTAGGGCGGGCGGGGCGAGGCTTCCGGACGCGCTGTTGCATCAGCTCGGGAGCGAGGGCAGACGGAGGCAGTAGCAGCACCGGGATGGCAGCAGCCGCGGGCGCCGAGCACGGTAGGTGGGTGAGCGGCTCCGCNCGTCGCTGTCACGGCGGTGGCGGTGGGGTCGCCTGCCCTGCGCGTCCCCCGCGCTCCGCTGGCGTGGAGCGCGCCCGGGGGCCCCGCTGCCGCAGCTGGGTACGAGTCCCGCGGGATATGGGGCTCGCGTTGTGCCTCACCGCGGGACTAAGGCTAATGTTGGCATTCGGCAATTTGTGGAGAAAACTCGGAGCTCCTCGTCACCCACGTCTGGGAGCAGCTGTCCCCCAGCTCGCTGGGTGCCGGGCGGCGCTGGGTGCGCTCGGTCCGTGCGCTGTCACCTGTCTCTGTGTCTCCCGTACTGTCTTTCCATCAGGGCTCTCCCCTGAACTCACGCCTGAACTTTTGGACTTTTACGGACATTTTTTGTGGTCGTGTTTTAATGATGGGTTGTACTGTTCGCTTCCATATGGAAGGAGGGCTGGGGTAGGTAGTACTATAATTTTTGGCAGTACTGTAGCAAATGGAAACTTGGAATACCAGTCATGCAAGTATGAAATAGCATTATGGTATGTAAAGGGTTGGAGAATTCTGTCATTCCAGTTAGGGATCTGTAAATACAAATGATTTTGCCCCTTTTTCTTTGTTTCTGAAAGTTACTTTGCTCTTTATTCATCACATATAATGTGATGAATAAATTTGCACTGAAAGAGAAACATTTCTTGTTGTCAAGGGGCTTGCTTCAGTGTCTTGGGGGATAAAAAACCCAAGAAAGGCTCAGTTCAGATGCACTTTGAGAAACTCTTTAGTCACTATTAGTTAGGGTGGGTTTTTTTTACTGGAACTGCAATTGTTATATTTAGTTTCAGTTCAGGAAAAGTGGAAGTGAAACTTTCAGGACTCAAGTGACTGGGATTGACAAGCTCTTCCTTGATGTGGAATACTCCAGTCTTAAAAATCTCTGCTCATCTGAAAGCATTATGTGTGTCTTGATAAGTCCTTTGTTTTTCTGTCTCTGTGTATGCTGTGTCTGGCATTAGCTGGAATCACTGCACTGGTTTGGTTCTTGTGGAACGTTAATGGAAAAGGGGAATCCATCTTGACTGAGCAGATGGTTGGAATTCTTTTCAAAGGTACTGGAGTACTTGGGCGAGATGATAAATGGCCAGATTAGAGCCGTATTAATAATGTTACATTTGTCTTTTGTGGCTTGTCTTAAATTTGTGAAAGCCAAGTTAAATGAGAAATTATGTTTCAAAATGTTCAGAAATGGGTAAGATTTCTTTTTGCAGAATACTTCTGCAGAATTCCCAGAACATTTACATTGTTATCTAATTATGTCTGACAACGTTAGCAGGTTCAGGGAAGGCCAGGAAACATAATTTTTCCCTGAAGCAAAGTAACTCCCTGGTTTTGTGTCAGCCAGCTTACTGCCTACTTTATGGCTTTCCTGTATTTGCTTTGTCGTCCAAGCCTTCAAGGAGCAGAGGTTTTCATTTTCAAGTTAATAAAAGTTAAAATTTTCAATGAAATTTGAAATCTTGTGGGAGATACAGGGGTCTTGATTAAACCTCAAATGTTATTTTTTGTGCGACTAAAATGTAGAAGCTGTGCTGTGCCTTTGAGTCTGTGTGTTGCAGCACTGTCTAAGACAAATTCTCAGTGTCCTTTAATAGCACCCAAAGAGATTGTACACCAGCGGTTACTGTGTGAGAAGTGTATTAATTGATGTCTACAGCGGAATCTTCTTGAAACAACTTTTTACTGTTATGTTGTTTACATTAATTCTTCTGATTATTCAAGGTTATTTTGCTACCTCTCCAATACTCATGCTCAGTCCTTGTTTCCTCTTGTGTAATATGATATCTATGGATCATTCTTTTTACATGAGTTAAAATTCAGTGTTATGCAACAGCTCTGTAGTACTCATGTTTCTGCTGTCAAGGAGGCACTTCCTGATGCCAACAACTGTCTTTTTTCTGTTTGGGGATGGAAAAACCTGCAGTCAGAGAGAAGGGCAATTCCTTGGCCTGTTTTCCTAAAGCAATAAGGAAAAACAGGTCAGATGTGCATATATCCATTGGCCCTTCTCCTCAGTGCTTTTTGAATCTGTTGATTGGTATTAGTTAATCAATTAATTTGACAGTGGGCAGCTGCCTCTTGCACATCATTGACAGACTCAATGATGACTGACATTGATAGACTGACAGCAAAGATGGGCTGGAGCTGTGCAGGAGGATGGGGATACTGAAGTGTGTGGGAAAATAGGATGCAACCCTTAGGAGATACCGGGAAATATTTCAGTGGGAGTGTTTCATAAATTGAAGGAATTGCAAGATGAGGGGAACTGAGGATGCAGAATGGAAATCACAGAAAACCAGATTCTGTAGATTTACTATTCTTCTTTTAGTTATGATATCAATTAAACCAGAACAGAGTTTTACGTAGACAGCTGTCACTGATTCCTTTTGCTTGAAAAGTGATCCACTGCTACACTGCCTTCCAAGACAGTGTTACCATTGTCATTTGCTCAGCACAGCCCGTGAAACTGATGTGTGATGCTGGGAATGGGACAGTGAGCCTGTCAAACATTGTAATTTCAAGTATTAATGTCAATGCCGAAATTGCTCAAAAATTTTTTGGTTGTTAAGCTTATCAGTGCTGAGCTGGTACTGACATTCACAGCCAGTGTTTGCCACCTCTTCTTGCCAAAATTAGCTTGTATGAGCGCTGTCATATTTGTTGTATTAGTGTGTAAGTTCGGGCAACTTCCATTTTAGATTGGTTTACAGATGTGGTTGGAAAGCACTTACATTGTTTCAGATACACTGACTTGCTTCCCATTAGCAGCCTGATGGTCATAATAACCATAATAACACTTTGCAAATTGACTGTTGCTTTTCCTTTCAGAAGATCTTTTCTTTGAGATATAGTTTCATTTCTGCCCAGATCATTCTTGTAATACTTTTTTTTTTGGCCTTCACTCACATATGTTTTATGTATACAAAATTCACCTTCAAAGATGACTTATGTCTTGAGTTTCCACTGTTAATGAACATAACTGTTTCAAACTATTTCATGTGTATAAACATGTGAAGTTCTGTGCTGATAAACATCAGTAAATATTTAGGAGCATGAAAAGATTATAGTGAAATGAATTGAGTGATCTGAAGCTGAATCCCATTCAGCTGGGTAAGGCAAGCCTATAAGGTCGAGTTATGAATCATTATTTCCTTGGTAGTCCTTATTTATGCTGAGCAATTACATGGAAAAGCTTTGAGAATAATTTATACTTTACATGGATCTGTATTCTTTTGCTCACAGATTTTAAATATCTTTTGTGAATTTTCATTTTTAAGTTTTTTTGTTAAATCACTGACCTTTTTCATTAGTTCTCCCAATGTGTCACTATATCTCATTTATACCCCAAAGAGTTGAATACAAACATGCTTGATATCTAGCTGCCTCTTCCCTGTTGTCCTGCATTGCTCTTGGATATTTTAATAATTGATTTCCATATAGAAAATGGTTCATAAAGTTTTAACTGATGGTACTCGGAAAAACTTTAATTGTGCCATCCTTCATATTGTCTCATAGCCATCACTTTCCTATCTCCTTTCATTCCTGCCTTGCCAAGAGCTGTGTTCAGTGAGCACCTCCATGCTTTGGAAACTCCTCCTGCAGGAGATATTCCCTCCAGTGTGAGAAGTGGCACTTCTGGCTGTGGTCTCTGTCGCTTGGGAGCAGGGACAGGTGCTCTCCTACTGCCTCTCTCACTTTACTGTACCGTGACCTTGGCTTAAATTACCTTGCTGGCTAGACAGGATATTGCCTTCATGTTTGTACAGTTCTTTGAACACAAGCACAGCTACAAGCGTTGAATCATTGCAGGAGAATGTGAACGCTGGGTTTGCCTAATGGCGGTGCTAGCCCAGTGCCATAACCTCAGAATGCTTTGTAGCCACTGGCTTGCACAGGGCTTGTTCTTCCAGTGAGCATCCCCACCAACTCACAGAGCTTTCCTCTGTGCCCCTGCCTTTGTCAAGATGAGACATAGCTGAGCCTGCTTTGCCAGTATACCAAAGAAATCGTGTAATTAAAAAATTGTGAGAGAGGGGCACAATCTGATATCCTTTCTGTTCGCTTGTGTAGATATTACTCGTTTTAAATATTATTCCTGTGCCTGAGGAGAGAAAGGGGCATGGGAGAAGTATGAGAATGTACAGCAGCAGCTGAAGTTTTGAGTTTCTAGAGCAAGTAGAAGGAACTGAGCATTGTGCTGGGAGCCTGTGTGCAGGCAACACCCTGCAAAGATGTAATTACATGCTCAAGTTCAGTAGACATATTTGCAGCCTTTCCACTGTGCATACAATGAATCATATTTAAATATTGGCAGGATAAGTGTTTTAGCAGCATGGGAAAGAGTGACTGATTAGGTTTGCTCTGTGTGAAGGATTTTCTCCAATTTTAGTAGATTATATTTTTAATGAAAAAGACCTGTGTTCTTGTCCTTATTAGTCTTTGAAAGATGTCTTCAAAAACTTATGGCAGCATGAACATAATCCTGTTTGCAGGAAATGCATAGTTATTTGGTAGCTTGTATTAAATCTAATTTTCTCAAATTTCTTACCAGTTGCCAGAGCTAATTTATAGGGGGAGATGTATATTATAAGGATATATTTTGGTCATGGGATCTCCTTCTTTTAATGCTGACCAAATATCCTGTGCCTCTCTTTACAGCTTCCAACTACAGTTTTATTCTGAGCATTAGTGAAGAGGAAGCCAGGGTGAAGGCTCTGAACGAGTACCTGAGCACTCGTAGTTATATCCAGGGGTTCACATTTTCACATGCAGATGTGGAGGTGTTCAGAAAGTTTTCGGGGCCACCTGTGGACCAGTATATCCATGTTGTCCGGTGGTACAGACACATAGAAGCAATCTATGATGGCAGCAGTGAAAAAAATGAGCCTTGTAAACTTCAAACAAGTGAGTAATACGAAACTTGGTGGGCAGGTTATAGACTAGCTGACATTGTCTTGGTTGTTATTGCTGAGAATTCTGAGAAGTTACCTTTCATACTCTCTTGCACGCTTTAAAATTTACAGTATCAATTTGTATTTGAAGTCGTAATGTTATTCTTGCATACACTTACTATGTAATTGATAGATCCTGACCTATTTGGATGCAAAAGTTGTTACCAATTTTTTTTTTAATGTTAAAATTCCTCAGTGTAGAGAATTTAATTACGTGTGTTTTCTTTAAAAAGCTGGCTATCTTCTGGTTTGTAAAAGAATGTATGGGTTTGGGCTTTTTCCCGGCAATACCAAAATTTGCCCAGTCTACTTTTTTCCTTGGTTAGCCTTCCAAGGTTAGCCAAATAGTTGTTGTATAATATATAAATCCACAAGAAAATAAACTGAATACTTCCTCTTATGATTGCTATTAACTCTGAACTTCACAAAGAATGTCTGAGGTTCTTTTTTAACCTTGTTAATTTTAGGCATGCTGATGATTTGAGGAAGTATTAACTGGTTAATCTAGGTGATTGTGTAAGCATGGACAGGCATTTTTGGAAGCTGCGTCACTCTCCTGAGTTCTTTCCCAACGAGCTAGTCTAATTTAATTGCTTTATAGTGAGATCCTTGCTCAGGGAGTCATGAAATAATGAAAAATAAGAATACAGAGCTGTTGTATAGTGCTTGCAATACTTACAAATGAATGCATGTCTGTCATTCGTGCTGATGGTTGTTAACTGGTATTACTCCAATGCCATCTTCTCACAACCTCTCACCATTTGTGTTCTCAATTCCTACCAGACCAGCAGTTAAAATCAGACTGCTGTGAGTAAATTCTTTGTGTATTGTGTGTGCCTGAAAGTGTTTGTGCTGGTTATTATTTCCTTCCAGCAGAGAAGGGATCTCTGCTGCACCCCTGGCTCTCATAGCAGATTTATGCACTAACTGCAGATTTTCTGTCAACTTCCATGGTTGAGGAGGGAGCAGTAAGAGAAAAGGTTTCCATTTTCCTGACCATGAAATCTTTACCCTCTTAAATCTCTCTCTGTTAAGTTAAATCTCTCTTTCTGAAGGGCTATATCTTCATGATTGGTGCATGTGTTTCAGGAGTCCTGGAATGCTGTTCTGCGGTGTTCACCATGAAAATAGCACACAAACCTGCCATACTTCTTAGGCCTTGAATACTTCATTATTGGTTTTTTTGGTGTACCAGAAAACCCCATGATGGATTAGAGCAAATGAACTTCAGTTCAACCAGGAGAAAAGCTGTAGGCTGTCAGAGGTGTATTTGACCAGGCTAATCAATATTTTAGTAGTCTTTTACTTTGCCCTTGGCATCTTACAGTGGACAAAATGTGACACCTAACTTGCAGGCTGAGAAATATGGAGTGCAATATCTGGGTTTTTCCTTATGTTTATGTGGTTGTAATGGAAGAAAGCTTTACAGATTAATCTGTTGTTAGACTAACCCACACAGGCTTCTTTCCCTGAGGGAAGTGTTGGCCACAATTAAGCATGCCAGAGTAATCTTTGTAAATCAAAGAGTAAACAAATCCATACTGTGGTGTACGACCTGTGTTGTGGAGAGACTGCTCTTCAGCTTGAGGTGTTCTGTTTGGGAGTACTTCATGCAATGAAATGTTTAGAATGGACACATATTTCCATAGATTCATAGCATGGAAATGAAATGAAGTCACTTTGTAAGGCAGAGTACTACACTTAACATATTTTTTTCTTATTTGAGCAGTTACTCAGAAAAGCAAGATGAAGAGATTATATTTTTTATACCATGAATGTTTATGTTACTTGAAGGTTTTCAGCCAAAATTTACATATGAAGATATTGAGGGAAACAGAGTTAATGAAGAGCACCTGAGACACAGGATCAAAAAGGCAATTTTGTTGTCAAAACAAATAGTTTGTATAATATTTTAATTGCAGTTAAAATGCATACCACGAGAATTCCTAAAGATAGTGCTGTGTGTATTAAGCTGGCGAAGTTGCTGTATTTTTTAATTTCTTGGTTTGCTTTCATTCCTAGTTAATATGATAATTGGTTTAACATCATTACAGCTGTAAGCAGCACAGTACACCAGCAAACTGCAACTCTGACAAATCACATCCCCATACTTCTTTGGAAAAACCCCATTAGTTTAACAGCTATGGTGCTTCTTGCAAATTGAGGAGAAAACAAATGCAAGAATATTGTCACAAATATTACCCTGCACTTTATCTACTCTCTTTAATGGCAAAGTGTAGCCTCTTACTGTATTGGTGCGTATTTGTGGTAAATGAATGTGTTCATAAATGGCTTGTGTACATAGCAACAATGCATGATAAAAAGCTGAGGTTCTTTCTAAGCTTTTCTGTCAGTTCTTCCTCTCACCCTGAGTGCCCATACTCTGTCAATATTGGCTCTAGAGACCACCTCTGGACTCTGGAGATATTTTGCAAATTCTGTGTGAAATCTGTGATGTGCCATCACAGTAGAATCAGTGGTGTTGCAGATAGCTGAGAACTGCCAAAACACTTCATTAATGATTCATTGAATTTCAAAACTCGTGGTAATTGTTTACCTGAATCCCATGCTATTACATTTGTACCCTCTTCCTCACTGCAGCTTGGATCAAAAAGCTAACAGGAATGGCAAGTTAGAGAGTAGAAAATAAACTAGACTGAAACAATTTACTTTGGTTTGGTGGCTTTGTAGGAGGCTCTAACAGAAGTAGCTGCATTACTAGGATTGAAGCTGCTCTCTCCATTTAGATGTGGGGTTTTTTTTCTCTTCTGAAATAATGATGTGATAAAGAGAAAATGTTATATTGCAAATCTATCTGTGGAAAATGTCTTTTTAGTTTTCTGAAAACTACCTTTTCTCCTAGGTAAAAGTAAACGTGTGCAGCCCCCCTGGTCTCCCCCGGAAGGGACAAAACATTCCAGGCTCTGCCTCTACAACAGCCTGACTCGGAGTAAGGTGAGTAAATGAAGAGAGAGTGGGGATTTCCCTAGAAACATAAACAGAGCAGTCATCAAATCCTTATTTCTGAAGTGTTGGCCCTGTCAGTTATCAGGTCTCTGGGTTATATTTTGTGGAATGTTTACAGGCATGGGACAGGAACTCTGTGCCAGTCAACTGCGTTTGCTGGGCAAGTGTAATATATACACTACAAGTGTGTGTCTCTGTGCATAGTGCATAATATTCAGTTCGCAGTTTCAAGTTGCCATGCATAATAGCCAGGCATTCAGTTGTAATACACACGTTTAGTGTAGGCAGTGTGAGCAGAATAAAATCACAGTTTCTTTATTCAGATGTTGTCTGTGTAAAAAAAGTCTCACCAGTCATGTCATTGTAATATAAAAAGTGTAAAACTTCTTGTGGTCTTGTTTGAAAGTCCTTTGGGAAAGAGGAAATATTAAGAATATTAATGTTATATGGGATGTTGTGAACTGATTATAAAGTGTAATTGCATTGTATTCCAATGCAAAAGAAAACTTTTAGAAAAAGTTTGAATAGTGCCCTGCTTAGTCCAGTTTGTTGTAACTTGATATCTTGATTGATGAGAATGCATGGAACATAAGCAGCCACACCCCATTATCTCTCTTACATGATAAATCTAGTGGTGATCTTTACTTATGATAGAGTTGGGAATGGAATAACTATTAGTTTTTTTGTAATTATAATCCATGCTTTCATGTTCTCATCCAAATGGGGTGTTGCTGGCTTGAGGTCATATGTTCAATTTCTTCTGACCATTGTACCTTCCCTTCTGATTAAGGAAGTTTTTCAACCTCAGAATGGAAAAAAGGTCTTGTGGTATTGCTGTGGTCCAACAGTTTATGATGCTTCTCACATGGGACATGCCAGGTACTGCATTCCTTACTTTGATATAGGTGATGACAGTGCCTAGTGGAAGCAAAATATTATTAGAAGAAGGTATTATTGAGATATTACTAGAAAATGGTCTCTTTCAACTCAATGCTTGCAATTTAAAATTAAAAGCACATGATAATATTTTATCATTGTGGGATTAAAATCTTACTAATAGATGGGGGCAAAGTAAAATTGCTGTGCAGTAATTGATTGAGGTTAAAACGGTTTGTACACAGAACAGATAGAGGTGTTTACTAAAAACATCCCTGTATCTTTTTTGTTTTAGGTCCTACATCTCATTTGATATCCTGAGAAGAATCTTGAGGGATTATTTTAAATATGATGTTTTCTACTGTATGAATATTACAGATATTGATGATAAGGTAAGGGTTTTTTGTAATTGCAGTCCAAAATGCTCAACTGTTAGAAGGGAAGTCAGAGTCACATGTAATTGCCACTTGATAAGCCAAGATAAATCTTACACTTACTAACTAAGAGGTACATTTTGTGCACAAAGGCATTGATTTTCTCAGTTTGGTAGCAAACCCTATTCTTTTGTATTTTAATGAATGTTGTCACAAATAATGAAGACTAAGTATTTTAAAGAGCTAATTTATTTGTCTGTTGAGGTAATTAATTGACTCTGTCTAGGTAGTTCATTAACTGTGTATGGTGTGTTTGATTTGTATTATTGCACGTAATTCTTGTAGCCTGTTAAATTTATTGGGAAATGCCTTCTGTACATAATAGATTTTATCTGCACTTTTTATAACTTTGTGTCACTTCACAAAAATATAGTCATGTTTCTTATTTGTAGATCATCAAGAGAGCAAGACAAAATTACCTTTTTGAACGATACAGAGAAAACAAATCAACACCAGATCAGCTGCTTGAAGATGTTAGAACTGCCTCAGAGGTGGGTGTGATAATCTCTGCTTGTGTTTTAGGTTCTCACTCAATAATGATGGATAGCATCTAAAGAATAACTTCAGAGTTTTCTACCCTCTTAAACTTTCTGCTTCTTTTAGTTCTGTTACTGCACACATCAGAAATGTTATTTGAACTGCACATCACTTTGATTTGTACGTTGTTTTAGAAGTGACAAATTCTTTAAATGGCATTCCTGATTTCTGTGAACTTAGCACTTGCTTGTAAGTGTAGGCATTGCTCATACAGTATTTGGATGTTCATGTGTTAGAATTCAAACTTTTAAAATAATCCTTTAAAAGAGTTTTTAAATGGTGGTCTGTCCATCATATTTTAAAGTTTGGGAGGTTTCCCTTTTGTACCATTGATGACCTTGGAAAGAAAAGGCTTGAAAGCTTTAAGGATTTAATAAATTGTATATTCAGGACTGAAGGTGAGGGAAGGTGATTCTCTGGTAATTTTTAGAACTACAGGTAACAAAGACATTACTATTCTAATGAATTGAATACAGGCCTGGAAATTTTGCTCAACTATCTTTGTCTGACATACTTCCTAAACACTGCATTTAATCTCTCCCTGTTTCACATTAAAGCTTGTCCTTTTCAAATTCATGGTAATCAACTGTGCAGCTACAGTGATCAGCTGCATAGAAAATGAAAACAGCAGTAATTATGATGATGATGTAGAGATTTATGTAGTCTTTCTTAAAAAATGAATTTGGATGCGAACAAAAATCTTGTGATTGCACCTTTCTGATGAGGAGCATATTTCATGTTTCACTAGTTGATGTCAAAGCTTTTTCTTTGGCATAATGCTTTATTCATCACTAGCAAGGTACTATGTGGCTAAGGTAATATTCTGCATGTGGAGCATATTGTTACTGCAGCTGGCTTTCTAATTTTTTTAATTGTAGCCCTTTTCAGTTAAACTAAATGAAACAACAGACCCAGATAAAAAGCAAATGTTGGAAAGAATTCAAAATGCAGTGAAGTGTGCTTTTGACCCTCTACAAGAAGCAGTCCAAGCAAAGCTCCCTGATGAAGAGATCAACAGATGTCATGAGGTAAGTTTGAGCTCCTTTTTATATTTTATATTTGGATTATAATTGTTAGGAGGTTTAAAAATAATTTGTAGGTCATAGTAATTCTCTGACACATTATGGAACCTTTAATTCATAGGAAGAGGAATTGTGGGACTGAGAACTTTTTAGTACTTTGCATTCAATACAGGAAATTTGATTCTTCTGTTCAACTACGGAGTTGCTTATCTTCCTTGCTCTGGTTGTTTCATCTATATCTATCTATCTCTCTATCTCTGGTTCTATCATATATATGAATATGATCAAAATGTGGTGTATTCACAACAAAATGTCTCATTGCAAATATCTTACTCTTTAAGCAAACCTCTCTCTGTTCAGAATGAGATCTTTCTGCACAATTTAAACAGGGCAAGTCTTGGATTAGTTGCTCATATCATTATTGTTTTCTAGACACTGTTGGAAGAAGCCAAAGATTTGCTGTCTGACTGGTTGGACACAAAATTTGGCAGTCAGGTGACTGACAATTCCATATTCTCAAAGCTCCCCAAATTCTGGGAAGGGGAATTTCATAAAGATATGGAAGCACTCAACGTAAGTAAAGGAACTATTTTCTCTTCTAAAAATGTATGTGCCGTGCCTTATGGTACCCAGAAGACAATTTAGCTCCTAACTAGCTTTCAAGAATCTCATATTTCAA